>VXBC01002770.1:29345-41607 GCA_013399945.1 Ploceus nigricollis
GTGGTGGAATCACCATCTCTGGATGTGTTTAAAAAAAGACTGGACATGGCACTTGGTGCTACAGTCTAGCTGAGGTGTTGGGGCATAGGTTGGACTTGATGATCTCAGAGGTCACTTCCAACCTCATTATTCTGTGATTCTGTGATTCTGTGATTCTGTGATTCTGTGATTCTGTGATCTCTATTCTCCTACAATCCATCCTCCCACCCTGTGCACCTTCCCACCTTAATGCCACCATTCCTGTGACACCACCATGGGCTCCACCTGGTGTGGGACCTTCCTGCCCCTCCTTGCTGCCCTCTGCTCTGTCTTTGCCCAGCCAGGCACGGTGTGATTCCCCTTTTTTCCATAGTGGAGGATTTGAATGCTGCTCCCAGCAAACCCTGTGGGTGTCCCTTGTCCCTGCCATGCCCCTCTGCTTTGTCCCACTGCGTGTCCCTCAGCTCCTGTCCCCAGCCCCCCGTGGCAGAGCCCAGCCAGGCAGCTCCCTGGCAGCGTGGCAGGGACACAGGGAAAGCTCTGCTGGGATCGGAGAGGTGCCAGGGAGAGGGGGGCAAGTGGAGGGCTCGTGCTGTGGGCACCTCGTGTGACCCCAGGCTGGCTTTGCACATAAACAGGTAACGAGCTGGTGTTAGCCTGGCCTGGAACTGGAATAGCTTCTGTCCCAGCCAAGCCCAGACTGGAACAGAATGAAAAACATGCAGTGGTTGGACTCCCTGCTAACTGAGCACTGGGCTCTGAATTAGCCATTACTGCTGGGGAAAGAAATCCGGGCTCTTGGGCGAGATCATGGAAAACATCAGCTCTGCAGGGGGCAAGAAATGGAATCAGGTTTTGGGAACGACGAGGAGAGGAACTGGGAACAAACCAGAAAATGCAGTTCTGCTGTGGTGAGGCCACAGCCTCCCCACACCCCGAGCTGGCTGGTATGTCCACTCCTGTCTCCTCATCCTCAGGAGGGCTCAGAAAACCAGGAAAGGACTGAGCACAGTCCTTGGTGCCCACAGCAGCCATAAAATAGATCAGGGCTTTTGGGCTTCAGCAGGAGACACCTGAGGGGGGTGATGGGGCAGTGTAGCACAGCCTGGAGCCCTCTGTGAGTCAGCTTCTGCTTCTTTCTGTTCAGGAACAAGGATGCAGCCCATGGAACTGCCAGGTAGCAGATTTAAAACAAACAAGAGGAGGCACTTTTTCATATAATTCATCATGAAACTCATTTCCATGGGACAGTGTAAGGCCAAAACTGCAACTGGTCTCAAAAAGCCATTGCATTCAGGAAGAAAAACATGAATTATATTGATTTCATATATCAAATATTAAATCAATTTGATTTCATTAATCTATTAAGCACAAGGGCCTTGTAATTCATCATGAAACTCATTTCCATGGGACAGTGTAAGGCCAAAACTGGTCTCAAAAAGCAATTGCATTCAGGAATAAAAACATGAATTACGTTGATTTCATCACTGAGACTCTTAAGCACAAGGGCCTGGTGATAGCCTCCTGCTCCCCAGATCCAGGGCTGGGAATTGCACAGCCAAGCATCAGAGCAGAGATCCAACAGCCACAGGTGAGCAGCAGTGGAGAGGACAGACTGGCACAGGGGGCACAGGGCTGGCACAGCACAGCTGGTGTGTGTTCTCACCTATTCTGGGCTCTCCTGCCTAACTCTCAGCCTGAGGAGAAATCATTTCTATCTTCTCCTTCAGTTTTGGTCTTTAAACATCCCAGAGCCAGCCATGCCCATCAGAGAGAGCCTGTCCAGTGCAGGATTCCTTTGGCTGGGTGTACACATGGCCACGCCCCAGAGCTCTGCAGAGGAGCTGGAAAAGCTCATCTTGCCAAGGTTTTGCCTGACCTTTTGTTCTGCACAAACAGGATCTCCTCGGGCTCTGAATGTCCATTAGGTGTGCAAGAGTCATCCTCTCTCCTTAGCAACACATCTGTGAGGCCAAAACACAGCTCCAGACACGTGCTGGGAGCTCAGAAGCAGTCAGCAGGAGCTTGTTTTAGGGTCTTCCCTCTGAGGTTGATGCAGGAAGAGGAATTAATCCCCAGAAGGATCAGTTTTGCCTGCCAGGGCCTTCAGGTGAGATGAGTGTCTCTGCAGGAGCACCCAGCACCTCCCTGCCATGGCATTGCTCAGGATCACCCTGACCAGCTCCAAGCCCAGACTGCAGAGAGCAGCAGAATTCAGGCTGGAAAAGACCTTGGAGATCACCAAGTCCAACCATAAACCTAACAGCCAAGAGGGAACCTGGTGCCCTTCCACTGGGGCCAATGCCATTTCCTGACCCTGTGCCCTGGCAGTGCTCTGGCACTTGGGCACTCCTGTGTGCTGGGCACACGGGGACTGCACTGGTGAGGCCACACCTCGNAAGACAGCAGGGGAACCACGGCGAGCCTCATGTGCCCAGGAACACAGAGGAGCACACAAAAACACACAGGAGCACACAGGAAGACACAGAACACACAGGAGCATAAAAGAACACACAGGAACAGTCTTGTGATCAGGTCTTGTGCCCCTTGTGACAAGAAAGACATTGAGGTTCTGGAATACATCCAGAGAAGGGAACAGAGATGGGNTCACAAAAGAGCACACAGGAACATAAAAGAACGCACAGGAGCACACAGGAGCACAAAAGAGCACCCACGAGCACACAGTAACACAAAGGAACACAAAAGAGCACACAGAGCACACAGGAGCACANAGAGAACACACAGGAGCACAGAGGAGCACACAGGAGCACACAAAAACACACAGGAGCACACAGGAAGACACAGAACACACAGGAGCATAAAAGAACACACAGGAACACACAGGAACAGGTAGAACACACAGGAGTACACAGGAACACACAGAACACACAGGAGCACAAAAGAGCACACAGGAGCACACAGGACACATAAAGGAACACACAGGAGCACAGAGGAGCACACACAGAACACACAGGAGCACAGAGGAACACACAGAGCACACAGGAGCACACAGAACACACAGGAGCACACAGGAGGACACAGGAGCACCTGCACCCCTCACTCCTGCTGCAGACCCCCTGAAGAAGCAGCGAGCCCCCTGGGCTGGCAGGTGGCAGGGCAGCACTGGCCCGGGTGGCACCAGTGCTGCAGCCACACGTGATCAGAGCAAACAGAACAGGGCCAGGCACCCAGCTCCATGGAAACCAACACACACATCTTCCAAGGACATTCAGTTCACTGCCCTGTTTCCCATCCGCCCCCACAGGGGGGATAGATGTAAATAGAGGATATTCTTAGCTGAGAGGATTCCCAAGAAAATGCCATGTCTCCTTGATGCAAGCAAGGATTTAGTGCAGTGCCATGGGGAAGCACTGAGGTCTTCCTAGTGACAGGAGAGCCAGAGCCTCTGACACTTCCCAGCCCGTGCAGGGGTGGGGTGAGGCTTTGGGAATGTTTGCTCTGCTCTCCTCCACTCTGGGGAAATTAAAAGGGGTTCAGATGGTGAGGACACCTCTGAGCTAACAGTGCTCAGCTTTAGATCTGCTGGAGCTGGAGGGAATCTGGGGATCTGGTCCCCACCATGGTGCCTTGGGGACCATGGGAGCTTCCCCCGTGGAGCAGCTGAGGGCTGCAGGCAGAGCCAAGACCCAATTTAGCTGGGCAGCAGGCAGTGTCCCCTGTGTGACAGCACTGCCAGCCTGCAGCACATCCCTGCAGCTCCCCCAGGTGTGAGGAGCACGGGGCAGGGAGAGCTGCAGGGCAGGGAAGGGCTGGCTGCTCACTTGCTCAGCCCCTTGGCCAGGCACAGCAGTGGGGTCAGGGCAGGCCAGGCTGGGACAGACAGGGCTGAATTTCAACCCCCCAAAATAGGGACTTTTCTTTCCCTTGGGGCTGCCATGCAGGGAGCAGAGCAATCAATTCCCCAGGAGAAAGGCATAGCATGGAAGCTGTGAAATGTGGGCACAGATTCTCTCGGCATGCCTGACAAACACAGACACAGAACTCAAACTTCTCTGATGTAACAGGGGCAGAGCTGGGCTGCACAAGCACAGCAGCCTGAGGGGCACGAGGCCTCCTGAGCTGCTCAGGGCTTGGAGGCACAGTTTGGGTCACTGGGGCTGTGTGTGGCACAGTTTGGGTCACTGGGGCTGTGTGTGGCACACAGTTTGGGCTCACTGGGGCTGTGTGTGGCACAGTTTGGGTCATTGGCAGTGGGGCTGTGGCCCAGCCTCATCCCCAATGGGCACAGCTGTGAAAAGCAGGTGAGCAGCACTGACAGCAATGAGCCAGGGAGTGCCCAGGTGTGCTGAGCAACCACCCAGGGGAACAGAGGGCACACAGGGGCCATGCATGGACAGCAGGGGTGTAAAAGGTTGGGTAAAGAACAGCAGGGGCAGACACTTGCAGCCTTCTGAAGTGCTAGGATGTTACTCTGTGTGGGTTGAAGCTGTCTGAAATTGTATGGTGACCCTCTGTGTGTCATGGACATCCTGACTGTGACAGGGGCTGTGTCCCTTGTTCCTGGCAGTGAGTGAGGCTGGTGGGGTGTGGGCTGGGCTGTTGGTGGGATTAGGGGCAGAGAGGATTTTGCAGCCCTATTCTCCCCCCACAGCTGGGATGGCTGTGCTGAGCTGGTGTGTGCAGAGCCCCCCTGGGACTGAGCAGGGTTTGGAAGTGCACTCAGGACCTGAGCGTCCTGGAGGCAGCACAAGGTTCAGCTGGGCTTTAGTACAAACCGCTTGACTGGCAGGTGATATCACAAGAAATAAACAATGTTGTTTGAAAGCATCTTTGTAATAATCCCTGCCCTGGCAGAGCTGGGCACTGGGGTCATTTCCAGTGACCTCAAACCTGCCTGTGCCACCCTGCTCTGGCTGAGCTCTGTCCCACGTGCAGAGGTGGTTTGGGGGCAGGAGACGCTCTGCCTGTGAGCTGTGAGTGTCTGTCCTGCCCTCAGTGGGGCTGAGATGGCTCTGACACGTCACCCCTGTGTCCCACCTGAGCTGCACCAGCCATCCCCTGGTGCCTCAGCAGCTGTCCCACGCTGAAGGCTGATGCAGTGTGTGGGTCCACACAGCTCCCTGTGTGCTGCTTTTCAACCTCCTACGTCATCTTTAGTCACATTTAATAACAATAAAGTTCTCCTTCACAGCTGCATTCTGGAAAATGGGGCTGATTTCACTAAAAACAATGAATGTGAATAGTTCATGGTCTTCTCACATTACCCAGAGATTTATCACATCTCTTGCATAATTTAATCTCCACATCTGTGGGACACAAATGTTTTACATTTCTTACATTTATGGGCAGACATCGAAAACATCTGTGCAGACCCAGCACACAAAAACATCTGGAAGACATCTCTGCCTTTTTATGACACACATCTCCTGATCTTTTGTCTGGAACAAGTGTGCAGCTATCAGTAGTAGCTTTATGTGTCGGTTACTGGGCTTCCCGTTTGGGCTCTGACAGGCACAGGGGAAAATGTGATCAGCTCTGAATTTCAGCCCATTTCAGCAAGTGGGGAAGCAATTCAGGGAGCTTCCCACCCACCCACGCTGTGAGAATTTGGGCCAGGATGAGAACAAGGCAGCCAGGGTTTGCTGCTGAGCTTGTGGACAGGAGTGTTTGCTGAAGGTTCAGCCTTGGAGCTGAGCTGAGCTGCTGCTTTTCCCTCTGGAGGATCCCAGGCTGGATCAGCTGGGATCAGCCAGGCTGCTCCAGCTGTTTGTATCCCAGCCTGTGGGGTTGGGATAATAATAATTATTATCCCAATAATAATTATTACACGTTAATATTACAATAATTATTGCACAATTAATAATTGTGATAATAAATATTATCACAATAATGCTTTGTGCAGGTGGGATGGGGGGCAATAA
Organism: Ploceus nigricollis; assembly: GCA_013399945.1. Taxonomy (NCBI): domain Eukaryota; kingdom Metazoa; phylum Chordata; class Aves; order Passeriformes; family Ploceidae; genus Ploceus; species Ploceus nigricollis. The sequence goes on from VXBC01002770.1 coordinate 35,207, forward strand.
CCCCACCTGGAGATCTTCTCTTCACTCTCCACTTTCTCTATGGCCACAGCAGGGTGGCTGGGAGCTGCTGGCTGTGCCCAGGTGAGCCAGGAGATCATGTCATGGGTGAGCTGGGCTTCACCAGCCTGTGCCCAGCTGTGCTGCAGTCACAGCCCAGCCACTCTGCCTGGTTTGGAGACAGGGAGCTCTTCTGGGATCAATAAATGGAGTCATCATTCCTAGAGAATTTAGGTCCTGCCTTTGGCCACAGGGCTGGGGAACAGGCCCTGGCTGGTTTTACTTTAGGAGTAAAATGAAATAAGTAAACAGGTTTTAGTTTAGGAGTAAAAGAAAATAAGTAAATAGGTTCTACTTTAGGAGTAAAATGAAATAACTAAATAGGTTTTACTTTAGGAGTAAAATAAAATAAATAAGTAGGTTTTACTTTAGGAATAAAATAAAATAAATAAATAAGTTTTACTTTAGGAGTAAAATGAAATAACTAAATAGGTTTTACTTTAGGAGTAAAAGAAAATAAGTAAGTAGGTTTTACTTTAGGAGTGAGGCCAGAGCCATTGTGACCCCCAGGTGTGCTGGGGCTGGCCCTGGTTGTGTTGGAGGTGTGGGTGGGAGCCTGCTGGGGTGGATGTGCTGCAGAGGATGGATCAAACACTGGTTCCTGCTGCACAGGCATGAGGCAGAGCAGGGGCTGATGGAAAGACCCAGAGAAGTGACTGAAGAGGCTTTGGGGCACGGAGTGGAGTGGTCCCAGGGGTGATGGGCTGTGTGGGATGGAGCAGAAGGTGTGTCCTCAGGAAAGCAGCAGGGATATCCAGTGTGATAACCTGAAGAGAGTGAATAAATATGTCACTGCCAGCTGATAAGGGGATGGGAGAGCTCAGGAGGGCTTTGGGAGAGAAGCACCAGCAGCAGGGATGTGAGAAGGGAGCAGCACCTGGGGGGATGCTCGAGGCACCTGTGGGAGCTGCCAGCAGTGATCAGCTCAGCTGTGCTCAGAGCTGGCTTTAGCAGAACTGGCAGCGTGCTGAAACTGAGCAGGGGAGCTCTCCTCAAGTCAGACACACCTGCCTGTGTCACACACACCACACCTGTGCTGCCTTCAGTGCTGCTCCAGGGCTGCTGCTCCCTGGGGCTGGGCTGGGCAAAGGCAGCTGCCCTCTGCCTGCATGGACACCTGAAACTGCGCTGGGGTCACCCAGCCCAGCCTCTGCAGCCAGGCACCACATGCTCTCATTTCTCCCTCTCCTGTGCCAGGGAGGAATCCTGTGATTCTACAGGATCCACAGAGACCCCCCTGCCACAACGGGGCTCTGCTCCTCTTAAACTCCTGTGACACTGATGCCTCGTGGGGCCACCTAAAAGCAGAGGCCAGGCAGAATTAAGGGAATTTGAAGGGTTGTATTTATTGAAGGGCCTTCAGGTACATTTCAGGCAGATGAAGCCCCCAAGGGGCTACACCCAAAATGGACCATGGCTCAGGGGTTTGCACACTTTTATGAGTTTGGTTCATTTGCATATTTGGGTCAATCTTCCAATTCCAGCTTCATCTAATGAAGTCATTGACCCCAAGTTTGCTGCTCCCAACTCACTTTTGTTTCCATCTCTGGGGCCTGAGGCAGTGAGGTGTCCTTGACTGCCAGGCCTGGAGAGGAATTGTTGTGTCTGCCCAAAATGGGGAAGCAGCAGCTCACACTGAATATGGAGTTAAGAGTTATACACTGAAGAACTGCAGGATTACAAACAGATGAAAAATAGAAAAGCTGAACTCCTAAGGCATCAACACGAGGGGGCTTCTCCCCCTGCACAGAGCTGATGTGGCCCCAAACCACTTGCCTGGCTCATGTCAAGCCAGCCTGAGAGGATGTTCAGCCACCCTCCCACAGGCTCCTGCTGTGACCCCCAAAGCCCCTGCTCGTTCAGGAAGGCCCAACAGCCCTGCACCCTGCTTGTACAGGAAATCTGAAATGCTTCACATTATTTGGGTCTTTTTTATCATTAAAAACCCCTCATAATGCAGCCAGTTATACCTTTAAACAATGTGTCACTGTGAGAAGAAAACCTAGGAAGGTTTGTGCACAGTTGTGCACGTGGGAGTTCATTCAACACCTTCAAATTTAAACCTTTCTCATTTTTTAGTGAGCAAAATAACACCAACAAAAAAAAGTTTAATGTTCTTGCAAGTTTAAATTTTAACAGATTTGTGTTTTCCAAAGCCAAAATATTTTACTCAAATTTTGTGGATTAATTCCCAAACTTTTCTGATTGCCTGTGCAATTTCATTTCCTGCACTCTGATATTATATGTGATTACATGATCAGGTATTGTTTTTCCATGAGATCTGATGTGTAAACCCAGAATTCTGGAGATACAATTTGATCAAATGTCAGTGAGTTTTCCCAAAGACAACTCGATGGGAGCTCTTGCTCCAAAATGAAGCTCTTTGAACTCCTGAATGGTGGCTTTGAGGAGCTTTTCATCATGGATAAAGGAAAATATTTTTCCCAAAGTCTGTTTCAAGGAATCACTGCCCTGTTTAAGCTGAGTCCTTGCAAAATCCTCGAGTGGAAGCAGACATCCTGGCAGGCAAACCTGGGGCTTGGCAACCTCTCAGCCATGAAGGGTTTAGGCAGAGAATTGATCAACATTACCTGTGTGTGCTTGTTTTCCACTTTTTTTTTTGTTGTTGTTGTTGTTTGGTAATACTTCTGAATTCTGGAATGAAAATTAAGAAATGAGCACAGGAGCTTTTCCCATCTTCCTGCACGAGCAGGGGGAGACACACAGAGCAGAGCTGGACAGTGAGGAGGGAAGGGAGAAATGTTGCTGCAGGCCTCCAGCTGGGGAATAATTAGCATTGAATCCATGATTGCAGAAGGCTGATCAATTGCTTTATTATATCATCTTATACTATATTATATTATCCTTATTAAGAAACTCAGTAACTCTTACAGTTAGTTTGATACAGCTTTGACCTAATTGGCTAATCAATCCAAACACTATCTAGTGTTTAATTAAGAAATCACTTTTTAGTAAACAAATCTCCATGGCACATTCCACATGTGCACAGCAGCAGGTGCAACAAGTGAGATCAGAATTGTTTCTCATTCTTTCCTCTGATCTTCTCACAGCCTTGCCCAGGACAATGCCTGGGACAGTCTGTGCCTGCTCTCTGTGCCCACAGAGCTGTGTCCATTTCAAATAATGCCTGATTTTGAGATGTTTTGCAGGAGTCAAAGCCAGGTTGGGCATTGCCAGGACAGGGGATGGGGTTGGGAAAATCCAGAGCAGCACTCAGGTCTCCTCCTGCTGCTGAGGGGCTGCTGCTGGTTGAGCCCACGGAATAATTCAGCCTTGCACACAGCACATGTGTTGATACCAGCAGGATCAGAGCCTTGCTTGTACCAGGAGGGGCTGCCTGGTGTGTCCTCCTCAGCCTGGGCTCGTGCCCGTGGGCTGGAGCAGAGCCTGGAGCTTTGGCAGGGCCTCACTGGGGATCTGACTCCTGAACTGCAGCTCTAGGATGACAAAAATTTACAGCCAAAGCCCAAATAACGCCCTGCAAACCCCCACCCTGGCAGGTCAGGGTGACAGGGCCACCCTCCTGTGCCCCCCCAGTGGGGCTGTGGGGTGGGAGGGTCCCCTGCTCTGTGGGGACAGGGAGGTTGGGGACATGGCCATCCCAGCCTCCTGCAGAGATGGGGCCTCCAGGGCTTTGGGAGCTGGCAGGAGCAATAAAACCAGAGCTGAGACTTGGCAGGGAAGGCCTGCAGGAGGAGAGCTCCCCGGGGGCAGCCACTGCTCCCCCCAGACACAATACTCCACTGGTTCCAAGCACATTTTTCTCAGGCAGAGCTGGATAATCTAGGGGAATGTTAAACACCAAAATGAGTAACAAGCTTGGCTGGAATCGCTCTGCAGGACAAGCAGTGAGCTCGTGTTCCTCTCCAGGGCTAAGCGAGGAAGAGGTCAGTGCACCCAAGTCACCCAGAAGTGAAAGTCACCACAGTGAAAGTGCCTTGGAGGCTGCAGGGCTGGGCAGGCTGGGGACAGGGGGCTGCAGTGTCACACTGTGCCTGCCACCAGCTTGCTTTGCTGCCAGGAGCAGCAGCTCCTCTGCAGGGTGTGAAGATTGCTGAGTGTAGGGATGTGCCCCCTGTCGATGGAGTGACCAAATTATCCTTTGTCTCCTTAAAAAGGAAAAAAGCCCAGAAGTTTCTCTCCTCAATTTGGGTAAAAGACACCTCATAGGACCTTGGGGACTTCACCTCAAACCTAAGGATACCCAATTGGACAGAAGGCAAAAGGTCCCACCTAATCAATTCCCTAGAAAAAGAAGAGAACAAAGGAAATAATCACTTTTGTGAAGTGTTTTAGCAGGAGCAAGAACCTCTTGCCCTGGCTTGGGTTTTCTCTGCAAAGAGCTTTGTTATTTTGCCTTTTATTACAAATTTTCTGTTTCCAACACTGTCTCAGAAGCCATCCTGCTGATTTTATGCCATCTGAGGTAGCTGAGCTATCTCAGGTGTGATACCTTTCTCTGAGAGCTCATGAGACCTGACTCAAAGAGATCAAGTATCAGCTGAGCTCCCCTGGCCAAGCTGCTCTGCAGCTCACAGGTCTGGCAAAGAACTTTGTGCCCCCAGTGACACCAGTCTGCCCAGGGCACAGCCAGCCCCTGTGCCAGGATGGGGGATCCTCAGCTGGAGGAGAGAAGGGNCACAGGGGTGGGATCACCCCAGATGTGCCCCTAGGACTGGGCATGGGGGCAGGATCACCACAGATGTGCTCCCAGGGCTGGGCACAGGGGCAGGAGGTGCCCAGCACTGGGGGCACATCTGGAATAATCACCCCAGATGTGCCCCTAGGACTGGGCACGGGGGCAGGATCACCCCAGGTGTGTCACCAGCTCACCCCACAGCCCTGGCACACGAGGCAGGTGAGGCTCTGCTCGTGCCCACAGAGCCCCTGGTGTCCATGAATCCATGCCCAGGGTGGTTCCTGGGGACCCCAGAGCCCCACGTGTGTCACAGGACGTGGTGGCAATACTGGAGCAGGGAGGCACAGCCAGCCAAGGCCAAAAGGGCTGTGGGGAACTTGTGTGGAATTAATTTTTTCTTTCACAAAAACACAGTGTTTTCATCTTTATAATGAAGTGTTCCTGTTTGCATGGGAATGCAGCGAGGCTTGTTTGTTTATTTGCTTTTAATAACTGAGAACTGTTTACTTCTCAAGTGTTCTCCTGGTTTTCTTCCCCAAAAATCCTCCCAAGAGGTCAAGGGAAGCAGGATGAGGTGTTTGTTTTTTCATTAAAATTTCTGTTTTGGCAAAAGCACCTCCCTGCAGTAGGGACCCAAACAGAGCTGGGTTGGTGCTGTGTGACAGAGCTCCCCATGCCCAGAGGAGCTGCAGGCATTTGCAAATGAGCAGCAATTCCCAGCTTGGGGCAGTGGGAGCAGCATGTCGAGGCTGTTCGTGTTCTGAGCAGCTCCAGGAAACCTCCCTCGGATTCTTGGCTCTGTGATCTGGCATTGACCCCCTGAAAGGCACATGGAGGCTCATTATCATTTGCTGACCCAACTCCTGTTTTCATTCCTCGTGACAGAAATCTGCACAGTGTTTAATGCAAACAGAGGAAACACATTTATTGCCCTTTCTAAAAAATTCTGATGTTTCAAAGCCATGGTCAGAAAGCTGGAGTGACTAAATTCTTCTGTCTCTGCACACCCAGCTCTGAATACTTTGTGCTCTCTGCTTAGGAAAACATCTTACAAAATTCTGCCTAGGAGATATTTCTCTTACACGTACTGGACCTTCACTGAGGGGCTGCAGGGCTCAGTTTAAGGTCAGTTGTTCTGTCTGCTTACAGGAACAGCCAGTTCTGTGCAGGAAACTCAGTTTCTGCTGTAAGTCCCCCCTGCAGAAAGCAGCTTTGACAGCACCTTGATTTTCTCCTGGGCTCAGCCAGATGTGTGGCTCTCAGCTGGGGCCGTGCTCAGCCACCCCACCAGCAAAAATGTGCTTTAATATCCTTGAAAAGGGAAAATAATCATCAGAGCACAAGTGGAGAGGATCTAGTAGTGCACCAAAGCTGGCCCTGGGGACAGGCTGGTGGGGAAGCAATGGCTGTGGGCTTGGGCAGGCTTCAGGAGGAGATGTGGGGCTGGGTGGGGTTGAGTCTGTCTGGTTTGTGGCTGGCACCACAGAGGGGAGGGAGGCCCTCCTGAGGGACCCTGACAGGCTGAGCTGGGCTCGTGGGACCTCGTGAGGCTCAGCAAGGCCCAGAGCAAGGGGCTGCACCTGGGGAGGGTCAGTGCCAAGCCTGAGCACAGGCTGGGCACAGAACAGATGGAGCAGCCCTGGCAGAAGGACTTGGGGGGGTTGGTGGGGGAGAGCTGGGACCC
>VXBC01002770.1:41660-67542 GCA_013399945.1 Ploceus nigricollis
TGGCAGTGGGGCTGTGGCCCAGCCTCATCCCCAATGGGCACAGCTGTGAAAAGCAGGTGAGCAGCACTGACAGCAATGAGCCAGGGAGTGCCCAGGTGTGCTGAGCAACCACCCAGGGAACAGAGGGCACACAGGGGCCATGCATGGACAGCAGGGGTGTAAAAGGTTGGGTAAAGAACAGCAAGGGCAGACACTTGCAGCCTTCTGAAGAGGTGTGGTGTCACTGTGTTTGGGTTGAAGCTTTCTGGAATTGCATGGTGGCACTCTGGGTATTGTGGCTGTCTGGACTGCGACATGTGCTGTCACATTTGCTGTGACAAGATATTGGGAAGAAATTCCTCTTTGTGAGGGTGGGCAGGCCCTGGCACAGGTGCCCAGAGCAGCTGTGGCTGCCCCTGGATCTCTGGCAGTGCCCAAGGCCAGGCTGGACACTGGGGCTGGGAGCACCTGGGACAGTGGAAGGTGTCCCTGCCATGGCAGAGGTGGAATGGGATGAGCTTTAACATCCCTTAAGGGAGGGTGCTGTTCCAGAGTGTAAAAACTTCCCAAATAAGATTTTTCTTCTTTTTAAACACTAACAAAGTGGATTCAGCTCTAATTTTATACCAGTTTTACTCTGATTTAATGCCACTCCCCAATGTGGAGTTAGGCTTCATAGGCTCAGGTGAGATCAGGCTGTGATCCAGCCAGCACAGACCGTGGGACAAACTCTGCCCTGGCAGGAGTTCAGCCAAAGGGGACCCTGCCCACAGTGTCATTTACCCTGCCATGTGCTGGCACAGAGCTTGGGACCTGCCCCAGTGCTTTGCCATCTGAGCAGATGTGAAAGGAAAAGAGCATTATTTTAATCAAATTAGAGCTCTGTGCATGGATCCTCTGAAGGATAACACATTGTTCTGGGGGCACTTCACTGCTGTGAGTGCTGTGACCTGGTAAATCACGTCAGGAAACCCATTCTGAGCAGCTTCAAACACATCTGTCATCTTTAGGGGTTTGTGAATTCCAGCTGATCACGGCAGAGTGCTTTACACTTGCATCCTTCCAGCGACTGCAAGGGTGTTTATGAGAGCATGGAGTGACAGGACAAACTGACAGAAAGTAGGTGTAAATTGGATATTGGGAAGGAATTGTTCCCTGGCAGGGTGGGCAGGCCCTGGATCCCTGGCAGTGCCCAAGGCCAGGCTGGACAGGGTTTGGAGCAGCCTGGGACAGTGGGAGGTGTCCCTGCCATGGCAGGGGGGATGAATGAGGTGATCTTTAAGGTCTCTTCCCACCCAAAGTATTCCATGATTCTATAAAATACTATAAAAACCACTATTATAAATTAATATAAATATATATTATATATAATATATATTTATATTAATTTATAATAGTGGTTTTTATAGTATATTTATATAATATATAAATATATTATAAAACCACTATTTCAATATCCATCATGTCAGTACCCCTCACGTTTGCTGGAGCTCTCAGGGACACTCAGCCACTCCCTTGAACGCTGCAGAACTGGGAACTTGGGCAGGGAGCTGGTAAATCCCTGATAAATCCAGACTGACACAGCTCTGCTTTTTCTGGTACAGATGAAACTCTAGTCCAGAAGAAAACAAGTTTTAATCCAGGTGAACAATGACTTTCTGTAGCTCCACGATGTTTGCAGGGCAGGGTGGAAGCAAAAATCTCCTGTGGATGGAGGTGTGTGCTGCTCAGGGCTCTGCCTTTCCACCAGGCCACCCCAGTGCTGCTGGGTGTCTGCAGGATCCCTGCGTGTTTGTAGGACTTTAAAGGCTCCTGTCTCCCTAGCCCAGGGCTATTTTCCCTCTCCAAGGGGCAGTCTGACAGTGATGGGCTGTTGTGGTTGGCCCGTGCAGGGAAGAGATGATGCTGAGTCTAATTTAGAAAGCTGAATATTTTATTATTATTATAACTATATTTCAATAGATTAGTATATATTTAAAGAAGAGCTCTTAAAACTACATCTTAACTTCTAGCTATCACATCTAACTACTGTAACTGTAACAAACTCGTGACTCCCTCTCTGCAAAGAATCTAAACACAAGTGTATACTATTAATTATCAGAACTAAACAATCTTCACCAGTGTCTAATTAACTAATAATTCTAAGTAAACAATTTCCCAATACATTCTACATAAAAAACCACAAAAAACAAAAATAGAAATTGTTTTCTTTTCCTTCCTCTCTCTCTGCTCCTCTATGAAACTTTCTTCAGGGAGCAGAGATGTGAGCACTACAGTGGGCAGCACATCTGTGTTGCTTCCAGAGCACACAGCTCAAAATCCCTGCTCTTCACTTAAGTGAATTGTGTATCTTAGCAGGCCTGCAGCTGAAACAAAGTGCTGTCATGCTGAGAATGGCTTCACAGTCTTACCCTGTCCTCAACATAAAGATTAAGGGAAGAAGTTCTGGTTCAAGTGTTTGAGTGCCTGTATAATTGAATTTCATGCTCGTTCATTCCCTCTGAAGTGGTGTACACAGGCAGTCACTTGAAAGGGGGAAAATCTTGTTCAAACCCTCTGTGAACTTTCCTACACTCAGTGAGGTTTTTAATAGAGGGTAAATCCTGTTCAGACCCCTTTGACCATGATATGCTGATGAGGAAGGGCTTTGTTTCATAAATGTTTCTGGGGGCAATCCCTATATCCAAATGACCTGAAATGTCAGGTCATAACCAATCATAAGCCAATATTGTGAGTTGGAAGGAGGTGTGCAAGGGCAGATCACCAGCCTGTCTTGCCTGCAAACAATCACAGAATGTCCTGAGCTGGAAGGGACACACGGGGATCCCCTGCCCACTTCTGGCCCTGCCCAGACCCCCAACAATCCCACCCTGTCCATCCCTGGCTGTCCAACTCTCCTGGAGCTCTGGCAGCCTCGGGGCTGTGCCCATTCCCTGGGGAGCCTGGGCAGTGCCAGCACCCTCTGGGGGAAGAACCTATCCCTGATCTCCCACCTAAACCTCTCCTGACAGAGCTGCATGCACATATCAAAAATGATGAAGTACATAAATGAATTGTGGTTGTTTCCTGTAGCTGAGTGACAAAATCAGACCATGCACGGGCATCCTCTGCTTGCCTGGCCCTTGTGAGAAGCCTCAGTGTGGTCAGATCAAAGATCCTCCTCAACATTCCTGTTATTTGCAATTGTTGTGCACCAAAGCCCCTGTGAGCTGCACCTGGATCCCTGGTGCTGTAGCTGTGCCCCATGCCCCAAGCACACAGTTTGTGCAGGGGCCCATCAGTTACAGCCAGTGTTTTAGTCCTTGCTTTAGTGCCTCAGGGTGTGAATTTGGTTTTTTTAACTCTGTTGAGATGAACATGGGCCACGTGTGGGCTTTGTGACATAACACTGCTCTGGGGACATTGAGGCTCCATGGCTGTGAGGTGTCCCCCTGCTGCAGCCCAGTGTCTGCTCCATGTCAGGCACTAGCAAGCTGCAGGAGCAGGGTTTTGTACATCAGGAGCTCCAGAAGAACCCCCAGATCAGTGAGGGACATGCTCACACACTTATTAATCACCTTCCTTGCCAGGTGTAAGGACCATTGACACTCTTGGCCACGGTGGCCAGTGGGATGAGGTTCATCCCCTGTTCTGGGTGTCTGCAGCCTCAGAGCAGGTGACCTGGGCCCCACTGCTTGCACCTGCAGTGGGTTTGAAAACTTGTTGTTGAGTCTGTGCCCACCCTCATGGAAATAGGACAGTCCATCAGGGGATGGAGCCAGTAAAAGCAGAGAGCAGGGCCACAGGAGAGCCCTTCTCCCTTGTCCCTGTCACCAAGAAGACAAGCTGCACCCACAGGGCATCTCCCTGAGGCAAACTCTGGCTCCACAGTGCCCAGGTTAGCTGAGGCCACCCCTCCTCACCCGAGGATATCTCAGCAGTGCCCACTGGGGAGCCTGGCAGGGTCTACCTGAAACCCACCCCAGCATCTCCCTGCACCCTGCCCACCCTAAGAGCCCATTCCATTTGGAACACAAGCCCTGTGAGGAACGTTTGGAGGAGCTGGGGTTGTTCAGCCTGGAGAAGAGGAGGCTCAGAGGTGACCTTATTGCTCTCNAGGCGTGACAGGGCTCATGGGCTCTCTGGGAGCGTGCTGATGCTGTGACATTAAGCACCACTCCTGTGCTTGGCAGCAGCTCAGCCCTGCTGGGATATGGCTCATGCCTAGCACCTTCCCCAGCAAAGTGTGTTGGCATAAATATGTGAGCCATGCAGGTGACAGGCTCTGTGGCTCTGGCTGATTATCCCTCACTTTTATGTAATTTATGCTCCAAAAGTAACTGTGCTCAGTCTTGTCCATGGATTTCATTCCTTTCATGTGGTTTTCTGTGCTAACGAGATTAAATCAGTTTCAATAGGCACCGTTTTAATGGAGATGATAAACTTTTATTGAACTCAAGCACATTAAAATGAAATGTAAGCAATAGGTGACTTTAGCATTAGTCTAGAGTCCTTTCCAATCTGGATCAAGCCAGCATACCTTCCCTGTTAAGCAACAGCCAGCACCCCAGCACGTTTTATGAGCTTCTAAAAGAGCCAAAAACTCCTTCCCCCACGGCGCTTCCCAGTTTCAGTGCTGCTGGAGGCTGAGGTGGAGCATTCATTGGAGCAGCTCCATGACCTGGTGGTGCAGCCACGGAACGAGGCATAAACACAACTAAGTACAGGACTTCACATCTCCTGAAAACAGGAAAGCAGGGGATGGGTAATTTGGTGTTTTACAGCAGCTTTGTCTGCTAATCTGTGATCTGTTTGGTCTGCCAGTAGGATTATTATGGTGGGTTTACTGAAGAAGTGCCAAAAATGATGTTAAATAAACTGTTTACACAATGTAACTAGAGGCTGAAAAGCTAAACAGAGAGTCCCAAACTCGGCCCCATCGCAGGTTTGAAGAAAAATAAACTCCTCAACACGTTCAACTGGACGCTGCTGCTCTGCAGAGGCTGCTCTGTTTGTTGAATATTAAAACATAAAATTAATGCATTTCCCCCTCTTTCTGGGGCTCTTTCCAAAGGTCTCATGGTTGGAAATATGATCAGATCATTTTGAGCTCCTTGGCCGTCCTTGGAATTTGCTGTGATCATTTCAGTCGTTATAAAATATTGGAGTTTCAGAAGGACTGCAAGGATACCCATCATTCTTTAGAAGTGGGTTGTGTAATATTATTCCTGAGAGGACAGGAAGAGCTGATCCTGTGTTCTCCAAGGAATTGTAAGGGACACCTGGGGGGCAGAAGTCCATGGTGGTCTCCAGTGTAGCACACGTGGAGGGGGGTCATAAAAAATGTCATCTGCACCAGAGGGTGGGTGATGTGGGAGATCTCCACCAATTAAAAGGAAAATTTGGAGGCACACAAGAACTTTCTTCTCTTTCCTCCACTTTTGCCTGTCTTCTTCAAGGGTGTTTCATTGCTGAGGAAGGAACTTGAGTGGAATTTGGAAATATCAGTGGTGTCAGCTTTTTGGCTAGGGAATTGCATGGAAATCCCTCATGAATTCTGAGTATTTCTGTTAGCCATAGCCTCCCCCAGCAATGCAGACAGTTTCTGCAGCACATGGGATAAGCATGCAGTTTGTGCAGGGCCCCATCAGTCACTGCCAGTGTTTTAGTCCTTGCTTTAGTGCCTGAGGGTGTGAATTTGGGTTTTTTAACTATGTTGAGATGAACAGGGCATAACTGGCATTGACAACAACTTCAGGGCCCCATCCAGGACGGGCCTTTGGTGCTTGTGTGGGGTTTGTGAGTGACAAATTCCATCGAGATCAAGGAACCCCACGTGTGCTGGCCATGGAGGACAGAGGGGTAGGACAGTGTGTGCCTGGCACTGCTTGCACAGAGGTTGTGTTGATGTTCTCTGAGCATTTCAAAACAGTGGGCAAAGAGGCATCACTGACAGAGCCTGCATGGCTCAGAATTCCCTCGCCAGAGGTGGCTGGAGTAGCTGGATCATCCACAGCACAGCCAAGGTTCAAAACCCAGAGGCAGGATGGAAAATCAGACCTCTTTGTCCTGGTGGCAGACCCACAACAGGGCTGCCAGGTTTCCTGCTGGGTTCTGTGCTGTCAGCTCTCCTCGTGGATTTTGTAAAAAACAAGGGAGATGCTATGAAGGTGCAGTGTAAAGATGCCATTTGAACGTGCCTGTGTGGTTTGGCTTAGTCTGACATGTGTATGCTCTGTGAGAGAGCTTTGGGCATATGGAAACACAATTTATTTATTTTTTCTATAGGAACCAGCTTTACTAATTGCACAATCTTGCTTTGTTCGCTGAGATCCTGTGCTTAGATAAGGCAGGGCTGTGGTGACATTGCACACACAATCACGTAGACACTGCAACACATGTTCAATATGTTTAAAAGTGAGGGGGGAAAAACTCAGTAACTAAATGCTATTTTTTTTTTCCGAAAAAGACTGTAAAACCAGCAGATCTGCCTTAGAGTGGTGCACAAAAGGTCACTACAGAGTCAGTGTCCCAAACACGGTGTGGGCAAGGGCATCTCCTGCTGCCACCTCGGCCACTTGCTGGCAGCAATGTGGTGACCTGTGAGCCAGGCACTGCAGCATCCCAACAGCCAGGAGGGACAGTGCCCCTGCCACCCACCCCAGGGACAAAGTGACAACCTGGAACAGCGGGTCTGGGGCGAGGTGACCTCTGCCATGCGGGCAGTGGGGGAGTGCCAGGGGCTGCAGGGTGGCCCCACTGGTGTGGGTCTGGGCTGGGGGAGAGGGGCGGTCACTGGCTGCAGTCACAGCAGTCACAGCAGTCACAGGGGACAGCTCTGGCACAGCTCTGCGTCAGGGGGACTCAGGAAAATTTGCTTTTGAGACCCTTCTGTACCCGGGTGGATTTGTCACGAGACATGCAAGAGCAGAGACACAGAGCTGACACCACAGACCCCTCCCCAGTCTGTCCTGCAAAGCTCTGAAGGAGAGGCTTCCCAGCAGAGCCTCAACAAGAAATCAAGTGTTTCCCCCTGGTTTTTCTTTTCAAAAGGACTGGGCTTGCTGAAGATGTCCCGAGTTATTCAGCTCAAAGGGTTAAAGTTTGGCAGTGTTGCAAGCAACTGAACAATGGGTCATATCATGGAAACTGTCAGGCAACCTTAAATATAGCTGTTATGATCTGCATAGTCTGCAATGCTCTGGAAACCAGCATGAGCAGCAAGGGGAAAAAATTCATAAAGTCCATGGCGTTGTTTAGGTTAGACAGGAACAGAGAGCACTGCAGGGAGTGCAGAAAGCCAAAGGGCACCCAGGGAAAGGGGCGGGCAGGGGGAGGGCAGGGACAGGGAAAGGAGCCCACCAGGAGGAAGACTGGGATGAGCCAGACTGGAATGATGTTGGGGAGGGGTAATGCTCGGTGTCTGGCTGGTTTTGGAAGTCTGCTGGATTTATCTGACAGCAGCTGATGACCCCTGTTCCCCCAGACCTTCTCCTTTGGCCACTCCAGCATGCCCAGACGCTGGAGAACTGGTTTGGTGTTTGCACAAACCAATCTGACAATGAGCCAGGACTCAGGGCCAGGCTCAGCAGTGATGTGGGGGTCCCACATCCCCACAGGGACCCTCACCACTCACCAGGAGAGGCCAGAGCGTGCAGATGTCAGCTCCTTCCCCTGCAGCATCCCAAGCATCCCTTCTGAGATCGCCAGCAAACGCGGCCTGAACTTGGAGCTTCAAAGTGAGTCGGAAACTATTTTATCACGGCGAGATCAGCGCAGGCTGCGGCGCTGGAAGCGCTGGGGCTGGGGAGCTCTCTTACGGGAAGCACAGTTGCACTCTCCCTGTGCTGTCTGGGCGCGAGCCTGGCACGGGCAGCGAGGCCTGAGCAGCGCTGAGCTGTGCAGGAGGTCACACCTGCCATCCCTCCAGCTCTCCAGGCAGATGCTCAGCTGGAACGCTGGTGTAGCCAGGGATCCTGAGTGATTTATACCTCTAGAAGAGTTTTTTGTTTCCCCTCTTCCTCCCCAGTGCCCTGGAGTCCCTCCTTATCCGGCAGCACCAACAGGCTGAAGGCATCCCAGTGTCCCACCCGCAGCGATGCCCCAGCTCAGACGTGGCACAGGGAATGGCACCTCGTGGGACACCAGGGCCCTGCTGCCCCCTTGCAAGCACCAGCACAGCAGTTTCCCTGCTGGCTCATGGCCTGCCCTTTGCTGGCCATGTCTTCAGAGCCCCCTGGGGACAAAATGCAGGTCTGGCTGGGCATAGAGTGATCTTAGGAGGGAGTTTTGGCTCCTGTCAGTGCCCTTCCTGTACATCCTCCCAGAATCCCCACCCATCTCCCCATGAGCTGTGCTTGTTGCCCCACAGGCTCCTGTGACAGCCCTGGCACCCCATGGCCCACACAGCCTCCCTTGTACCCATCTGCTCCCCCATCTCCAGCTGCCACCATGGCTGAGATCAGCACCCTGAATGCCAGGCAAGGACAGGAGCTGCTCTTGGACAGACCCTCAGTCCTGAAATCATTGGAAAATTTGCAGGGACCATTTGGGGCAGGTCTGTGCCAGGGGAGGGCTCCAAGGCACGGAGGGACACCCCCTGTGCTACATGGCACAGCGTTGACCTGAGTATTTCCACTGGCCTTTTCTTGACCATTTTTGGTCCCTTTCATTTGTTTTTGAAGCTGTTCCTCCTCTTTGCCCAAGTTCTTTTGCGCTAATTGGGAACTGGCTCCTCTCGGGGTGGGAGGTCTGTCAGGACCGCCTTATGACAGATTTACTTTGTCTCTCTGTCTCTGCATTTTGGCAGTTTGGTTCTTCTGCAATGTTCTGGATTTGGATTTTGCTTCTCAACGCTGATATCCTCACAATAGGCAGCCTATGGATTGAATAAATTAAAACATAACGAGCTGGAATGCAACTGGCAGCTCTGCAAGATCCCCATCAGCACAGCGGGGCTCGTTAATGCACAGCTGAGCTGTGTCTCTGGGCAGGCACGAACCCATGGCCACAGCCTGGCTGGGTGGCTCAGCCCAGGTGGGGTGTGGATGTGTCCTGAGCCCCAGCAAAGGGGCTGGCAGGTGGGAGGTGTCATCCAATATCAGGTTCAGAAGAGGACAAGTCTAGAAGGTAGACTTCACTCATGTTGATGCTTGCACCCTACGTGCTCTGGGTTCATCAATCCTCTTTGCTCTGTGACTGGAGCCTCTCCTCCATCCCACTGCCACGTTAACGAGTGCCACCAAAGCCTGGCTCCCTCCTGCAGCACTGTGGTTCCGTGTTCGTGCCACCCTTGTCCCTTGGAGAGGGGTGTCTGTACCATATTTCCTGCTCACTTCAGCTGTAGAGGATCCATCCAGGGGGTGGATCTCTCTTTCCTGCTTCTGCTTTCCCTGCAGAATTTCTCCTTTTGTGAACCCAAGTTCACCCAGGCTCATTTTCAAGCCAAAAGGGCTTTTACTAACCCATTGCTAACTTGGCTCAGCCTGGCGTGTCAGCAAATGCAGCGACCTCAGAGAGCCCCGTTCCCCGTGCTGTGGTGGAGGTGACACACAGAACACCCGGCTGTGACAAGCAGCCAGGGAAGGGAAGAAAAGGAAACCGCGGGTGGCACCGAGTGTGGGAGTCCATGGCCAGCGTGGGATTGCAGGAATGTTCATCCCAGCTTGCGAGGCATCAGGAGGAGATCCAAACCCAGGGAAGGCCCTTGAGAAATGGATACCACACGGACTGAGGCCAGAGCTGTGATGGGAACTCAGGCAGGGAGCAAATGGGAAATCGGGAAGCAGGGTGGGAAAGCAGTTTGCTCTCCCTGCTGAGAACGCTGCCGCTCACTGCAAGCCAAGACCCACGAGCTGAGGGCAGCTCTGGCACCTCCCCTGCTGCCCTGGCCAGCCCTGGCAGCTGCCAGGGGGAAGTGCATGGCACAGGTACTGTTTGCTTTGGGTCACACACGCCCATCAGCGGCACAGCAGGAAAGCGAAGGTGACACGCGCACGTGGCAGAGCTCGCTCACGTTTCCTGACCCAGCTCTGCCCAGCAGGGCTGGCCAGCACCTGCTTCTCATTAGGGCACACTCTATCCCCTGTGCCTGTCTGCAGGCAGCCACGGGAGCAGGAGAAAGACCAGCATGTTAGAAAAACCTAGGATGAACAGAGGGGTCTGGTTAGGGACTGCCCAGGAACGGTGAGAGGAGCAGAAAAGCACTTTCTCCTGGAAGGAGAACAAGCAGGCTGAGGATAAGGGGCATCTTGCATGGACAAGCACTGGCAGGGTGAAGGGCAGGAGGGCTTCAGAGGAGTGGGATGAAGAAACCACAGCAGAACAGTTTCTCTGGGTACCCTGAGGTGTGTCAGGGCATTTTCCTTGTTTCTCCTGAGTGTCTCACAATTAGTGAAATTCTGCTATTCTTTGAGACCTGGCCAAAATCTGTGCCCTCTCTCCCTGAGGTCCTTGCTCCTGGGAAGAGAATTTCTGCAGAGAATCCAATTCACCTCCAAAACCAACCATGCTCCTCTTCCCAAGGTAGGACAATAGTAGGACCACAGCCAAAGTTTCCAAGATTGGTTTCTCATTTATTACTGTGGGATACATCTAAATCCTAACAGTGAGGCAGGGAACCACCAAACCTCACCAGGAATGTGGTGAGGCCCGTATAATGCAAATTAAGAGCTGAAGTAGGTGATGAAGTAAAGCCAGAAGGATGGCTGGGGAGGGGGCTCAGACATTCACTGCTGGTTAGTCCAAGAAGGGATGTCATCTGGCTTGTCTTCCTGCACAGAGCAGGCCAGAGCCTTTCCCCAGTGAATATCTGCAGAGCACGTACTTTGGTGCTTGTTTTGTATCGATTTTTGAGTTGGCAATAGGAGGAACTCCTCCCATGTTTGAGTTGTTCCAGTGCATTTCATTCTACATCAGATCTTCAAATTAACCTAATGATCAGCTTGATTAAATTATGGTAAATCAAGTAACATACCCATGTCATCTTTCTGGAAAGACATCAGTCTTGTTCAGCTCTGAACCTCCCAAATCAGCTCTCGTTTGACTAGCTGTGTCTCTTCCAATCCAACTGGGATTTGGGACTAGACACCCTGCTGAAGTCCCTCCAACCAACATGTTTTTTCTTCTATTAATAGCTTGTCCTAGGAGAGTCAACCCTTTGCATGGGCTTCAGCTTTTCTGGGGATCCCTTGGTTCAGCTCTGCTGCCAGAGCAACACCCAGGATGGAATAGTTTAATGCCTTAAATAATAAATAACTTAAATAATAGTTTAATGCCTTAAACCCAGCATTGTGCACACAGTAGAGGATGTCACACTTCACAGCCCAACGACAGACCTGTGTGAAAAATTATTTCTTATATGCATTAAAAATATAATTTGTTGGCTACTATCTGTGTGAGGGAGACAGAAAAGCAGAGAGGGAGGATTTGTTTCAGAGGGCAAAGCTCACATGTTCCAGCTTAGTCCCAGGCCAGTGCAGAGATCAGCAGCCAGGGCTAAGGCTGAGGCAATGCTGTTGGATGATAGGAAAGAGGAAAAGAAGTGTGATCCTGAAGGCTGAATTCTGATTCTGCTCCTTGGATCCAAAAATATTCCCAGTGCACAGGACTGTAATTCATGGAATCATACAGTGACAGACTGGTTTGGGTTGGAAAGGACCTCAAAGCCCATCTTGTTCCACCCCCTGCCATGGCAGGGACACCTTCCACTGTCCCAGGCTGCTCCCAGCCCCAGTGTCCAGCCTGGCCTTGGGCACTGCCAGGGATCCAGGGGCAGCCACAGCTGCTCTGGGCACCCTGTGCCAGGGCCTGCCCACCCTCACAGGGAACAATTCCTTCCCATTAGTGAGACCTTTCAGGAAATGGGGCTCTCAGCCACCTTCATAAGCCACTTTCAAAGAACAATGAAAACATGCAAATTTTGCATCATTTTCTGATTTCATCTCAACTTTTCACAGCCATACCTGGGAAACTTTTCCAAAGCAACACACTTACTGTATTCCAGGTGCTGAGAGCTCCCTGTTTGTTCTGTGCTTTGGCAGCCCAGCCCATGCACGAGCAGCACGTGAACCCACAGGTAGCACCCACTGAACCCTGGTGGCTTGGAGCTCCACCTCCAGCAGCTCTCATGGCAGCCTGCTCAGCTGGAGTCGCTGCCCCTGCTGCAGGTTTGAGAGGTTTTTCTGCCCCTCAGCAGACACATCTTCCCCAGGCACCCTCACCTTCCCCTCAAGGGAAGCCAGGGCTTGTGCTGGTTCCTGTGCAGGTGTCCCCTGAGCCTTCAGCCAGAGAAGGGCTGGAAATCCTGCTGCTCTGGCAGAAGAGAGAAGGGACACCCCACATCTCACAGTGTAGAAAATCGATGGGGTTTGAAGAGAAAGAAGTCAAGAAGAGCCTTTTTTGTATTGCACTAACATCTCACAGTGTGGAGAATCAACAGGGTTTGAAGAGAAAGAAGTCAAGAAGAGCCTTGGTTTCACGTGGCAGTGTTTGCCTGACACCTCCTGCCCCAGCCCACCCGTGGCAGGCAGCAGGGCTCTCTGGAGGACAGTGCAGCCTCCAGGAGCTGCTCCCAGCAGCCTGAGGAGCCCCCGGGGAGCGTCCGGAGGGACGGAGGTGGGGCCGTGACCCGGTGCTTATGGAGAAAGGCAGCAGGAATTAGATCTGTTCCATAACATAAACAGCACGAGTCTCTAATTTCCAAACAAGCCCCAATGGCCCCTTTCCCTGAGCTGCTCTGCTGTGACTAATCGTACTGGTAGGTGTTGGGTCAAAATCAACAATGGTTCTCCACGAAGGTCACTCACTTTCTCTGTTTACACTGCTAATTTTATCACTGCTCAGAGTGGCTAATGGCATTATTTATACGTTTAGCAGTGATAAATGCTGATGCTAAATAAAGGCTCCCTGGCACAGGCAGGTTAAGGGCTGATATGGCACATCCAGAACTTTATCATCAAAGGAATGAGCACTGTGGGTAAGAGCTTTCCTGGTTTTCTGCAAAGCTGAACATTTATGAATGGGGAATGGTGACAGCAATTAGCAATGCTGCTGGTAATAGCAATTATTAGCCATGGTGAGCTTTAAGAGCCTGGATTTTACACATCTCCCCAGGAGGGCAAAGGGAAACCCCCCCAGCCTGCTTTTTGTGGTGAAAAGCTGCTCATAGGTGCAGGTGTGTAAAACAGGGGCTGTGGGAGAGCAGAGACACAGCTGCAGCCCAGCAAACACCCAGCCCTGCACCTGAAAGCTGCTGGGAGCAGGGCTGGGCAGCCCCAGGAGCAGCACTGGGTTGTTGCAGTGCTCAGAGAAGGTTTCTCATTCCTCTGGAAAAATGTTTACTTTCTAGTGAAAACCCACAGCCCACGTTCCTCCAGGGCAAGCTGGCTGAAATCCAGGCAGTTTGACCCGGGGATGCCACCGAGGTGACTCATTGAGCTTGCAGTTTTGGAAACTCCTGTCACTCATCCTGTCTGCGTGAGTGCTTGGACTACATCACCCAGGATGCTCCATGAGGTCTTCCCCAGGAGCTGGGCTGATGCATGGTGAAAGCCCTTGGCTGCAGCCCAGCCTGTCTCAAACAGCCATGAGGCCCTGATGTGTCTTTTCTAATTAGAAAACTCACCCTTTTCCAGTGAGAGATGGTATTTTAGGAAACTTTTTGTGGTACTTGATTCTGTCTTGAGAGAAAACTCTTGGCCTTTTTTCATCTTGGAACAGGAACATGGGAGCATGAAAAGGGTCTCAGGGCCAGGGAGTTGGGAAGATCTGTTCTGGAGACACAATGGCCATGGGCAGCAGAGGAGGGACAGCAGTTAATGTGGAATTTGGAGAGGGAACCAAACAGAATTGCTGCATGGCTGGAAAGCAAGCAGGGAAAGACAGCATGCAAGGAAAAGGAGCAGGACTTGAAGTTCACATCAAGCCAGAGCCCCTAGCTGTGCTGGGAAGGCTGCTGGATGTGCTCTCAGGTCCTCATTCCTTGTGCTGTCCATAACTAACATGCTGTGATGCCCACAGCATCCCAAATCCAAACCTTAATCATTCTGAGAATGCCTGGATCCTGATCTTCATTCAAACTAAATCCATCTTACACAGACCCTGCTGTCCCAGGGTAAATAAGTGTGAGCCCAAGGCAATTTCAGGCCACTGTGGTGGTAACAGAGCCTTCAGAGAGGATTGCTCAGTGCTGTCTGTGCATGGACCCCCTTCCCCTGGGGAAGGGTGACCACATCCTTGCCCTCCAGGCAGTCTGGCACAGAGCTGGCTCAGCCCTTGTCTTGGGGCTTCATCCCAGTTAGGAGGAGGAGGTGAAGAGCTGGAGGAAGGTCAGTGCTGTGGAACAGGAGGTCCTGCTCCCTCCAGCCCCCTCAAACAGGGCCAGTGCAGGCACATCCTCTGTCACCCAGTGCTCTGCCAGGTGCAGCTGCAGCCACAGGGCAGCCCAAGCACCCTTTTTGTTGAACTCTTCCCCAGGGTAAACACGGCCTGGCTGAGCTGGGGTCCTGTCCTCAGGGCTGGAGTCAGGAGCTATACATTGTGTTCTGTGAGCCAGCACATGAATGTAAACAGCAGGCTCCAAAACAGTGGCAGGAGAATTAACTGATGCTATATGCTGCTGCTTCATGTTTTCTTTGGAGTTGAGGAATAGGTTTTGGAGAGATTTTCCTCCCCATTTTCTTCTCGTGCCCTTGGACACAGCTCTGTTATCCCCAGCTGACTTGCCTAAGCCTATAATCCCTGGTGCTCAAGAGAGTGAGAAGAAAATAGGATTCAGAGTCCAAATGCCTCATGTGTCGGCCTCTAGAAGATTCCTACCATCTGCTCTGGCCACCAAGCAAAGGGACTGAGCTCATTTTGTATCCTGTCATGTAGTGCTGTTGTGCATGAGGAGCTGGAAGGGCCATGGAGGGATCTGCCTGTCACAAGTTTGGCCCGAGGGCCTGGCAGTGCTGCACACCCCCAGGGAGAGCTGCAGTGCCTGAAAAGCACCTGTGCCTCCCCCCAGAGCAACCTGAGGGGCAGATCCTGAGTTCCCACCTCCAGGAGAGACCTTGCAGTTTGAGAGCATTTATCCTGCGTGCTGGGAGCTGAAAAGGTGCCAGCAATCTTTCTGCTGCTTGAGGTCCAGATCACAAATCACCCAGCACACTCACTCAGAGCAGCCACTGACATGCAAAGGAAGGGCCTCCAGGATCATACCCAGCTCTCTGCTTCTGGCCAGCCAGAGCTCAGAAGCATCCTGCTCTGCCAGGGGCAGCCTGTTTGCTCCTCTGTGCAATGCCAGCTGCTGTCATTCCCTAGGAATGCCCAGCCAGGAAAATCCAGCTGCTTTCCTACCCTGTGTGTTTCCACATCGCTCAAAAGCTGTCAGCCTGCAGCAGTAAGGGTGGATCCCTATTATTTTTGACAATCTGTGTTGGTTTCCATGCTTAGGCACAACCTGTAAGCAGCTGTTGGCATGGAAGAAATGCTTAATTATTGTTTTCTGAGATTAAATCCTCTTGCCAATGAAGCCAGTTGCTGCCTTATACTGCAGCAAAAGATGAATTCACAGTGTTCATTTAAGATGAATTCACAGTGTTAATTTAAGATGCTGTCACATACCTGGACTCAGAGCAGCCAGTACTTCCCACAGCCTGCAAACCCAGCCATCCCTGCTGGGGTCTAATGCCTCAGGGTTATGACTCCTCCAGATGCTTTCCAGCATCACAGCACAGTTCCAGGGAACAGGCAGCACGACAAGCCTTTGCTTTTCAGGCCAGGTTCACCAACCCCTGGCTGCAAGGCAGGGGCAGCCAGGGGCAGGGATCATGCCCAGGGGTGTCCCTGTGCTGCTCTCCAGGTGGAAAAGGAGCAGCCACCGTATCCCTGGGCGGAGGTGCTGGTTTTGTGAGCTGGACACCGCTGTTACAGCTGGCATCCTCTCACTTCCAGCAGCAGCCATAAGCCCTGCTCCTTATTTTTCCCCTAAATCAAAGATTCTGCTTGTAGAAATGTGGCCTTATAAACACTGTTCAGTCACTTCATCATATTTTCTTGGATAAGTTAAATTAATTGACCTACTTTAATCTCTCACTAAAACATGCCCTTTAGACACGATGTTTTTCTGTAGCTCGTTTCAGAACCCTTTCATTTTTTCATTTTTCAGGATCTTGAAAGAAACTCATAAGGCTAAAAATGGGAAGGCTCTTGCAGTGCAGTCTTATCAATGTCATAAACAGACAGCTTTGACACCATTCTCAGAGTCAGTGCTACCCAGTCTCTGCAGGCAAAGCTGCATTCCCACATGGGGACAGAGCATCACTCGGGCAGTATTTGCTGATGTTGTCAGCAGTGACCCCAAAGTCACTTTTAAGGTCATGGCTTTCCAGGGTACAATGCATTGTCCTGCCCACAACATCGTCATCATCCTTCTTGAAAGTATAAAATTTATCTGGCTGCAGTCCAGGGAGGGGAATGGAGCTGGGAAGGGGCTGGAGAGTCATAGGATCATAGGAGGNAACCCCCAGTTACCTCCACCTTTCAAATGCTGTGAGCACTAAATACTGATGCTTTCCTTCTACAACACATTGAAAAGGATAAAAAGGATAGGGGGGGCATTTCAGCTTTGAAAAACCACAGCAGCAAATATTTTTCCCCAACAAGAGCAATTTCCCCCTGCTCAGCATTAAAGAGCTGGTGTTGTGTGGGGTTTGGAGCAGGGCAGCAATGTTCCTCTCCCCTGAAACTCCTGCATCCAGTTTTTAGCAGACACATTTCAGGTTCTGACCGTGCAAATGTCATTTTTGGTCAGTGAGACTTTCAAGAACAAAATATCACCAAGTTTCAGCCTTTAGAGAAGGCCAGGGTGTTTACAGGCCAAACTCCATAAAATTATCTATTGAATTCATGCTTTAAGAGCAGAAACAGCTTTTGATTGTCTCTGGCTAGTCTTGTATCATCTTGCCACAATTTCAGCTGGGACTGATGTCAAGTTAAGAGGCTGACAGTTTATTCTATGCTCTGTAAATATTTGTACACTGCTGGCCTCTTCCAGTCCTTTGGAACAATATTCCAACTTCTATTAAAAATAAACATGAACGGGGCGGAGCTCAAGGACCAATTCTTTATAAACTCTTGTGTGCTGATTTTCAGGTCCCAGCCATTTGTAAGGGAGACTCTGTTTTCCACATCACATGGGACATGGGACATGGGACAGTAGTTGCATGAGTGGCTGCTGTTCCCAGCATGCAGATGCCACCTCGGGGTGTGGGCAGTAGTAAGGACATGAACCTCTGCTGCAGCTGAGAATCCTGACCCAAGAGACCTCTGCACACTCCCAGGTTACTTTTCAAGTCTCAGCTTCCACAAAGAGACTGCCAAGAGCTGAGAGCTGCAGCCTGGGTCAGCATCAGACGAGGGAGAGGATAGGTGGGAACCCCCTGAAGGTTGGCCAGAACACAGACAGGGTAGGAGGAACATCATCAAGGATGGGGCTGAGGATGTGAGAGCTCTGGGGTGTCAGATATGCAGGCAGGAGGAAATCTTGGCCTCCAAAGCTGTCAGAATTCAGGGCTGAGCTTTTCCCAGCTTTGTCATTGCTGGTTAGGATTTCATGCCAAAATGCAGAACTCCAGCTCTGCACGAAGGCTGAGTGAGCCTGAGGAACAAAGGCAGCATTCCCTCTGTCTTCCTCAAGACTAAGGGCTGAGTTTGCCAGACTAACCTGAAGAATGTGGGAATTCATGTCCCCTTCTTCCCCACTGCTTGTTCATGGACACTGTAATCTCCCCAGACAGTCAAGCTTGCTCCAAATCTGTTTGAGCAACCCAAGGCTGCAGAAGGGAGAGTGGAATGCAGTGTTCTGTGAGAGCCCTCCTCTGCCCTGGACACCAGGTGTTCTGGTTTGAAAGCAAACCCAGTGAGAGACTCCAAGTCAGAAATACAATTTATTAGGAAAAGGGAAAAAGAAAACAAAATACATGCAATAATACAAAAGAAAAACCACTGACAGAGTCAGAACACAGCCTGACACCCTTTGGTCAGGGTGTTGGTGGCAGTCCAAGCTGGAATGGCTGCAGTCCCCTGGAGGGGCAGATGTGGTTCTGTCAGAGCAGGGATCCTGTAGAAGGGTGGAGTCTTCCTCTGAAGGTCCAGTGGAAAACCCCAGCTGTTCCTCTTGGGAACCAGTGGAAAGGCTGAGTCTGGTGTCCCAGAATCTCAGATTCTATCCAGGTAGGAATGCTGGGCTCCTCCTCTGGGCAGAGCAGCTCCCAGTGGGTGCTGTAACTTTTATCAGCCATGCAGGGACATTCAATGGCCCATTAACAGCAGATGTCTCCTGGGGGGAGGATGGGATGTGGGAGAGATAAAGAAAACTGCCCAATGAACAGCAGATAACTGCCACACCTCTGACAGATGGCAATGGAATACAGATTGCCTTGCAGTCCAGGACACCAGGACAGCAGTCCCAGCTGAGGAGGCTGAGGGCTGCTCCAGGTCAGTGCCCCCTGCAGAGGGCCTGCTGCAGCTGTTGGCTTGTGGGGCCAAGGTGCTCACTGGCCACCCCTTGCAGGGCACAAACCCTGGGCACGAGAGAGCAGAGAGCTGGGGGAGCATGGACACCTGGAAGAGACCCATGAGAAGGGACTGCCTTGGATGTGGGAGACTCCTCTTGGTTCTTCCTTGGCTTTCACTGCAGAGCAAACCCAGGAGAGCCAGCACTGTGTCCTCTGGCCTCATCTCTGTGTTTGGCACCTCTGAGCTTGCCAGGGCCAGGCAGGGTGAATGTGAGCACTGTGTTGCACTGGGGATGTCCTTCCTGCCCAGGCACAGAGCATTCCCAGCACAGGCACAGATCACAGATCACAGGCTCTGCCTGGCTGAAAAAGACTGACAGGGAGTGAGGATAGGAAGGCAGGCATGTGCCAAACCCCAGGGAAACACTGAGCAAATAGCTGAAGAGCCTGGCACTATTATTCATTGTGTTTCTGCTATTATTTAGTGGCATGAGGTTAAAATAACACACTCAAGTAAAGAAAAAAATGACCAACGAGATACCAAAGCAAAACACACAGAGAACAAGCATCTTTGGCTCTAAATCATGCAAAAGAAGCTTGATGGGGGAACCCTCCTCAGCTGCATCTCCCCAGGGGCTTCATGCAGTCCTGCTCTGCCTTTAACACGTGCAAAGCCAGATGCTGGCGTAAAACCACGCAAGTTTTCCAGGTGTGGGCAGGAATGCAGGCAGGCAGCTGGAGGAGGAGAGGAGGGGACCAGGCACAGACCCTCCTGAGGAAGGAGATGTTTCAGGAGAGCTGATTTTTGGTGCCCTGCACAGCCAGTCATCCCACTCGCTGGGTCTTGTCAGTGCTCTGAGCCTTGGGCTGTCTCTTTGCTCTGAGAGTGCTCAGATGCTGTGAGGCAGAGACCCAGGGCCATGGGGGCAGAGCTGCTGGGAGAGGCAGCTCCTTCTGGGGAGGATTTATGGGATGTCTGAGGCACCAACAGCCCCCCACCCTTGGCACTGCAAGGCATGGGCCACTCAGCTTGTGCCATAAATCTGGGCTGTATTCCCAACCAAGTGGATCCAGCCCTTGGGGGGTGTGATCCATGTTTTCAGCAAGAGGCAGAGGGGAGAGCAGGGGAGCAAACACGCTGGGCATGACTGCAGCTGTGGCCAGCCCACGTGGGGAGCGTGGTCACGTTCCCTCAGGCAGGACACAGTGGCAGGTTCATCCCTCAGCAGGGATGTGCTCTGTGCAGGCTGGCAGTGCCAGGGAGGCTTTCCCAGGGACACATTCCAGTCTCCTGGGTCATGGCAGCTCCCTTGGATGTTGTTTTGAAAAGCAGATCTATGACAAAGTGCAACCCAAAAGAGCAACTGAAACCCTTGCTCCTTTGAAGCCAATGGGATTTCTGCCTCCCAG
Organism: Ploceus nigricollis; assembly: GCA_013399945.1. Taxonomy (NCBI): domain Eukaryota; kingdom Metazoa; phylum Chordata; class Aves; order Passeriformes; family Ploceidae; genus Ploceus; species Ploceus nigricollis. Next base: position 61,529 of record VXBC01002770.1, read on the forward strand.
TGTCATGGGGTGAGGGTTTCTCCCCCATGGCTGAGGTGTCAGTGGGCACAGCACAGTGTGTACACAGTAATTTGTGGTGCATGCAGGCCCCACAGAGATGAGACTGGATGGAAAAACTGCAAGGAGCCATTCTCCAAATGCTCCCTTCCAGAGCCAAGAGGCAATGGCACAATGGCAGAGCTGGGAAATGCCAGGGTGCAGAAAGGTGCAGTGGTGGCAAAGTTCCCATGGCCACTGGAGAAGCCAGTCCAGAAGGCCTGGGGGGTCCAGGATGGGAAATCCCTGCCCCTCAGGCTGGCCAGCAGCTGCAGTTCCCTGTGCTGCTCACTCCTGCACTCACATCCATGTGCTCCTGGTGCTGGGGATGTTGTGGCCATGGCAGGGCTGGATGGCTGTGCTGTGTGCCCCTGCTGGCCCCTCCACGGCTCCCTGCAGCAGCTGAGCCCAGCACAGCCCTGTCCCAGCACAGAGCACAGCTCAGCTCTCAGATGGGGATGGGCAGTGCTGTCCCCTCACTGACCTCAGCTCACTCCAGAGAAAAATAACTCTGCCCAGGACCCGAGCGCTCCCTGCCAGCTCTGTCACGGGGCTGCTCCCTGTGTCACAGCTCCCCGTGTCACATGCTTCACAGTGCTGTCTGCAGGGCTGAAATGCTCCCCCTAGCCTTTTCATCCTTTTCCCCAAGGTAGGCAATAATTTCTTTGCCTCGTTCCTGGATGGAAAGTCTTCTCCTGATGTATAGACGAGGTGTAACTTCCACAAACCCTCCTTTCTTCAGCAGGAAATATCTCCCTGTCTCAAAATCTCCTTAGCTGGATGATCATTTATCTTTGGGTTTCCACTGGGTTCATGTTTCCTGTTTTCTTCTTCCAGATTGTGATCCCTAACTGGAGATATTTTACAGCTCTGCTTTGCTTTCCACATATCACTGCAGAGATAATCTCTGAGCAGACAGTTTCTTTTTCCTTGGAAGTTATTGGGGAAAAAAAATAACTGACCTATCAAAACACAAGTGTGTCTTTGAAACCAAAAAACCTCCTCTGTGACCGTGCATCCTCCTGGCCCCAGCACATCACCCAGTAATTGAGATTTCTGCCTTTCCAAGGCTTTGCTTTCTGTCTGCTTCTCCTTTAAATTCCCAGGAGCCTTCTGGCAGTGCAGGCAGTGCTGATCCCGTTTTACCAGCAGAGAATGACTTACACTTGGTTTTGTTGATTCCTTTAATCTAAACTAAGTCATTCACCCAGAAAGTTCAAGGCTCTGCAAAGGTGACGCTTTGGGCCCCGTCCCAGGTGAATGTTCCCATCCCCTGCCAGCTCCCAGACTGGTAACGACTTCCCAGCTCCACAGGCCCAGCTCTGCTGGAGTCAACTGTTATAAACCTGCCACGGGGGATGAGAGCTCATGAAAGGAAAAGGAGCCTCTTTATTGTCTGTCTGCTTGCCTGCCTTTGGTGCTGCTTCCCGTCAGCACCGTTACCCCGCGACTCCCACACGAGATGGGCAGCAGCAGCAGCAGCAGAGAAATGCACAGGAGAGCACAGAAATGCTCTTCCAGAAGCCCAGAAATGCTCCTGCAGCAGCACAGAAATGCTCTTCCAGCAGCTGGGCCCAGCCCATGACACTCAGCCCTGTCACTGTCCCATCACACCCAGTCCCAGGGACCTCCTTCCCCTCTCTCTTGCTTTCTCAGACATCAAGTGGTGATTTTCTGAATCACCACTGAATTTCCTGGTGGCATCTCTGCAGAAGGCAAGTCATGAAACACAGAAAGTTGTAGTGAATGCACTGAGGAAAGCAGTACAGCTGGTGGCACTTTTCTAGAAGCTGAACTCAGCTGCTGTGAGACGGAGGTCTTTCCACTGTTTTCCCATCTACTGCTACAGAGAACATATCCGAGTAGGAGGTTGCTTCAGATTTCCATATTTTTCCCCAGAATGTACCAGGGTGGCTGGCAGGGAAGTGGGGCATGTAGGGGGGAAAGGGAGTGGGAGAAATCTGGTGCCAGATTATCTTCCCAAAATGAAAAATAAAGCAGAGGCTCTTTTCTTTAGATAGTTGTGCTCCAGCCCCAGCTCCTGGTCATGTTTCCATCTCTGCTGTTGGACATTGAGAACCAGGATCCTGGTGTTGAGAACCAGTTCAGGATACTTGGGATGCTGGATTCACATTTTAAAAAAGAACTAGAGACCTTCCCAGAGTGTGGAAGGCATCTCACAGCACCTTTCTGGGAGCAGCCTGAGATGTTCTACAGACCAGGAATGGCTTTCATGGACACCTGTGGTGCAGTCCAGTCCTCACTCTGTGGAGCAGTCCAGAGATCCATCACCCTCTTCAGAAGCTGTGAAGGACACACTGGCAGCCACACTCTGCAGGACATGCAATGAGCACATCAGGGCTCCACAACAGAGCCAGGAGCACCCCTGGCCCATGGACACCCTCAGGGTGCACCCCGAGCTGAGGGCAGGGCTGGCAGAGGGCACAGCACGTGCAGACAGCGCCGTGGAGCAGAGCCCCAGATTCTTGGCAGGGCTGGCTTCCAGCTCCTCCATGATCCTAGCCCTGCTGCAGAGCTGGAGCTGGAATTTCCACACGTGGTACTTGTCGGCCTTGGGAGCGTCTCTGCTGCCCGTCACGTAACTGCTTGCCTGGAGGAATGTGCTGGTGTTTCTTTCGGGGGATTACTTGGTCTTTCCTGTCCTGTTTTTCCTTGGAAAAGCCCTTTCTGTCTGCAGGGCCAGGCAGGATCTCTGGGCTGTGTAAAGCTCTGTGCCACACGGCACAGGCAGTGCCTGTCCTGCTGCCTGCATGTCTGTGGTGGCAGAGGGGACGGGCACCTTGGCCCTGCAGAGAGGCTCCAGTGGCTGCTGCTGCTGGCAAAGCCACCTGCTCATGGTGTGTGACCTGTCCAGGAGGGCAGCTCGCCCTGACTGACCACAGAGCAGCACCTGGGATTCAGATGTGGGACAGGGAAGCCATCACCCATCCCCTGAGCTCCTCTTTGAGCCCAAGAGGTGGCCCTTGGCTCCCACAGAGCTGGGCAGGTGTGTGCCCACCACAGCTCCCCTCCTCCAGGAGCCCAGTGCCTAAAGCTGCTTGGCTTGGTGGTTGAGCTGGACACTGCTCATGGTGGGATGTCCCCACACCTCGTGTGCATTGAAATACAGCTGGGAATGTGCTCCTGGCATGCTGCAGAGGGATGGCCTGGAAGTTCAGAGTTTGGCCATCACACAGTGGCTTTAGGATTCATGTTTAAGCTCATCTTCCAGAGAATTTCTTTTCTAATGCAAATAGCAGGAAGGACAGGACCTGCCTTCTTATCTGGCATAGGAGATGTTTCCATGGCCCCTGATCTGACTGTGTATCTGGAGCTCCACTGGCTCAGCTGTGTGCCACTGCTGTGTCCACTGGGGAGAAGCAGGAGGGGCCAGCAATCCAAAGTTCTGGAGCAAATCAGAGCATGCACAGGGAGCAGAGCCTGCCTGGGACACTGCGGGTGCTGCTGCAGACCAGAAGGTCTGAGAGACACAAACATTTTCTGAAACAGCATTTCCTCTTATTGATTTCCTCCAGTCACCAGGCATGACTCTTCCCAGAAGCAAATCATTCATCTAAGCTATCTCTGCATAAAATCCCCTGGAGGGTCAGCTGCTATGGCTCCATTTATCCAGGCTGCTCCCTCCCAGCCCACTTGTGAGTGGATCTGCTTGCTGAGACCAGCACAGAGCTCCTGCCCCTGCAAATCCCCCGCACGCGGCTGTGGTCAGACAGACTGCAGGACAGCACAGCCCTGGCAGCAGGAAAGACTCTCACTGAAGAGGTTAAAGAGTTACCTTGAGCTGGGATCTGTATTTTGTTAAATTATTTGAAAGAACAGCATCTCTGCTGTTTCCTTCTCCAACATGCAGAAGAAAAATGACTGTATTATGGTTGTGTCTAGCGTAGTGCTTGGCACCAGGCCAGCAGGATTTACAATGGCTGGGTGAAAAGTCTGCAGGGAAGGCAGTTTGTTTTGCTGTGGACAGTGCTTACAGGGTCTGCAAGGACCAATCTCACAGCACAGCAGGGGCCAGGAGGAGACCTGCCAGCAGAGAGCTGCTGGAGAAGCCATTTGTTCTGTCCATGAAACACGAGGTCAGCAGGACCCACCACCTCCTGCCAGGGGTGATAAGAGGGGGAAGGCAACAGAGTAAGACAGGCTTTGTCTATTCTGGATGAAAGATCAATTTTATTGCAGCTCTTTAGCATGAGATTTTTCATGCTGGAATTTTCTGGCTGGAAAAGCACGTGTCTGATTCAGAACCATTTTCAGAAAGAAACACTTGGCCTCGCCTGGAGGGGAGGAAGCAGCTGAATATTAATTTCTAATATTCTGCATTAAACTCACCTGCATTCCTGAATGAGATTTTAGTCTGGAGGCGAGTACAGCTGCCAGGACAGGCAGGTCTCTGCTCTGCTGTGCTCCCCACCACAGCAGGCACTGAGTATTCCTGCTCTGCTGGAATGCTGTGTCCTGCTGTCCTCTCCTCACCAGACAGAGATGCTCAGGCAATGAAGGCTCTCAGTTTGAGACATGAAGCTCTCTCCATAGCAGCTCCTTCTGTGATTGCAGCAGTGCTGGGTGGGACTGGAGACACAGAGTTTGCAGAGGAAACGAGGCAGAGTCTGGAGGTGGAAGAGATCACTGGTCTGGTTTATTGGTTTGCTCTGATCAGGTTGGACAATGGCTGGAGGAGAGCTGTGTGCTCAGGTGGGTTTCAGAAGGGACAGGTGAATTTCTCCTCCAAGGAAGGGCCTGGGTTTTGGGTCAGACTGGCTCTGGGTATCCATAACCATAGCTGGTAACTGCAGGCAGAGACCTCAGGTGTGGCTATCATGGACATTCCCAAACACTCATGGATATCATTGTCCTTACAGCAATAGACCTCACACTCAACACACCCAGGTGCTCTGTACCCTGAGCAGCAGCACAAGGGCAGGGTCCCACCTCAAGCTGAGCACATCATCTCTTTGGCCAGGGTCAGATCTGGCTGCCCACATCTCCAGCTGAACCGGCCAAACCATCACTGAGGTCCATTAAAACCTGGCCAAAGTCTTCCCCTCTGCTGAGGTAAGGCCTTCAGCTGGACACCTGGGCCTTGGGACACACTGGCCCCACATCCTAGGCAGCAGGTTTGACATCTTGGAGGATCACTACAGCTGAGAGGTGTCCCTTCAGGAGGCAGTGTGGGCTCTCTTTCCCAGGACAGGCTGTAGCAGATCCGTACCTGACAGTGGCAGCACATCCCCAGGTTTCCTGTGACGAGAGGCTGAGCAGGCTGTGAGGACTGACCAGGGACAGCCACATCCTCAGAAAGGTTTTTAGCAGTAGCCAGGTGGATAATAAACTGCTTTTCTGGTTAGCAAGGAGATATATTTTAAAAACTGAAAGAGAAAATTATTCTGGGAAACTGCTCTGGAAAATGTGTAGTAAAGATGAATCCCTATGGACTGAGTTACACTGGGGATACAATTCTGCTGCTCCCCCTTGTAGGCCAATGTCAGAGGAGCTGTCCTAAACCCACAGGCCAGACCCTTGCAGTGAGCTCTGTTATCCCCATGCAGCCTGAACAACTCAGACTTTGTGTCAAGTCTCGGGAAACGAGCTAAAGTAATCATTTTGGTGCATCATCTTGGATTCTGGTACCATCCTGACTAGGTGTGACTGATGGCACCAGTTGGACTCCTCTGTCACCAGCTGTCAGGACAACCTGCCACTGAACTTGCTCCTGACAACCTGAAAGCCAAGTGAGCCTCCCCGTGCCCCAGCCAACTGCAGAGGACAGCTGTGTCCCCAGCAGCACAGCCCCGTGGGCTTTGGGGCCAGGCTGGTGAACTCTGCTGGTCTGGGGAGACAGAGACACAGGTTGTGGAGGGTGTTGTCCCCTGGCCAGCAGAACCAGGCCATTCTGTGTGTGAGCTGCTGTCCTACCTGTCATGGCCAGGGACAGGAGCCAGGGAATGGCTGGAGCTGTG
>VXBC01002770.1:67563-86416 GCA_013399945.1 Ploceus nigricollis
ACCTATACCTTCCCTGACGTAGCTTGAGACTGTGTCCCCTTGTTCTGTCAGTGTCCCCTTGTTCTGTCAGGATGGACAGGGTGGGATTGTTGGGGGTCTGGGCAGGACCAGGGGCTGCACTGGGTGATACTGGGGGTCCTCCCAGCTCAGAGACTGTGATTGTATGCAGGCAAGACAGGCTGGTGATCTCTCCTTGCACACAGGCTCTTCTCTTCACTGGTGCTCCCCATCCCCGAGTGCAGGAGGAGGGGATGGTGAAAGCCAGCTCTGCTGGGGCTTAGCAGAGGAGAAGGGAGCAGGCATCAGGGCTCAGCTGTGTTGGTGAGTGTCTGCCTGAGCATGCAGCTGCCTAAATCCCAGAGATTATTCACAGCAACCTCAGCACAAGAGTTACTGCTGAAGGAAAAACTTCAATGTCAAGAGCATGAGTAATAACCAAGCTGGCACTTAACGGTTCAAACAGAAGATAAGAGCTAAGGCTGGATTCTCAGAGGGCCCGTTTTATCTCTTTTATATATGTCACAACTGAAGAAATGAAGAATATAAAAGTTATTTATTAGTGTTTCGTTCCTGCAGTACTTTTATCATGTCGAGTGTGCATTGACCCCACGGTACCACAGAACTGGAGAAGGGATTAACAGATTAAGGGAATCCTCTATCTCAGTAGGACCAGATTTGGGGGTGATCTTCACCCTCTGACCCCTTCACAGCTCTTCCCTGTTCGCTGGGGAAGCTGCTGTGCTACTCCTGCCCAGCTCCGAGCCCTCCCTCAGGGTGAAGAGCACATTTTGACCCTCTGGGCAGGAGGCTGGAGGTGATCTGGTGCAGGCACTTGCACTGGCCCCGGGGCCAGCTCTGCTTGTTGGGGGAGCCCATCTCCAGGCTGCTCTTTCCCCACTCCTGCAACAGCAGCTGAAGTGCTTGGAGGTCCTGCCGAGTGGACATGGTGCAAGAGCCAGCTGGAGCAGCCTGGTGCTGACAGCAAGGTGAGAGAACTGGAAGGGCTGGAGAAAAGAAACTTAGTCAGAAAAATGTAAGATCTCTGTGAAAGTACTTAAGGTAGGAAAGAAATCAGGAGAAAGGAGGAGAGAAGTAACAAACTTCAGTAAGTACGAAATATATCTTAAGTTTCCTTGATTGTGTGATACGGATCTTGGCAATGCTGTGTGTGTGCTGTCCTTGGCTGAAAAAATATCCTCCTGTCCTAGCTGTGAATGAGGCGGCTCCAAAGTGGCAATTCCTGCTGCTGGGAATTATTGAGCTGAACAACAGAGTGGCTGGGGAGAGCAGACCCTGGTGCAGGGCTCAGCAGTGCCTGGGACGTAGGGCAGGGAGCACCGTGGCTGGCTGAGTGCAGCAGGAAAAGCTGAGTTTTACTCAAGCTCGTTTAGATTGGTGCAGAAAGGCAAAGCCTGGAGCGGTTTGAAGCATGGCATGTCGGGCTGAGCTAAACAGCAGTGAAAGGTGCAGTCTACACAGACCATCAGGGTGTTTATGTGGTGCAGGCAGAGGGATTGCTCCGGGGCTTCAGGCACAGGAAAGGTCAATCATTAATTATTGAACAGATGGGACAGTTTGCCTGCATCTTCCTATAATTTGACTGTGGCCAGGTGGGGACTGTCTTGAATCTGTCTGTGATCTGCAGTGAGTGTCTGTCACTGAATAATTCTTGACCCTTGAAACATTTGCTTGCTGTAAATGTGTGAGAAATCCAAGCCTGTGCCCTTTGACAGAGCTCCAGGTAGGTCCTTGCACTCTGTCTGGTCTCACAGGCTGGGAGGGAAGCAGAGGATTCCAGGTCTCAGACAGGATGTGTGTGATATACCCTCACAGAGAGAATTTTAAATATTATAGTTCAGTCCACCAGCTGCAGTGGGGATGTTTAAGCTCAGAGATCACCTTTCTTAATTATTCCTGTTAGTGGTGTCCCTGTTCTGGCTCGTTTAAGGAAACCAAGTGAGAAATGGGTAGGAGTAGGGTACTGGGGTAGGTGTGGATCTGCTTGAACATCTCAGTGGGCATCAGGGAGTGCTTAGAAGAACCTTCATGTGCCAAGAACAATCCCAGTACTGTGGTGTTCCTGGTCAAAATCACATGTGTTTGTTATTCTGACTATCAGGACAAACTCCAGCTGGAAGATGGAAGAGCTTTCCAGGAAAGAAGGATCATCACAGGATGGGCAAAGGGCTGGCAAACACAGCTCTGGGTGCAGGCCTCTCTGGGCTCATCTGGGCAGACCAAGTGTGCTCTCAATGGCACTTTAGAGAACTGTGTTTTGACAGCTTTAATTCCTCTGATCTCATCTTACACAAAATGTCCTGGATTTTGGCATCAGCATCACCCTTTTCAGAATGACTGGTACCTCTGAAGTAAACCAAATGTGAGCCTAGGGCAATTACAGCTTAAATTTAATGTCCAAGATTGAAGTGTGGCTTGTTGTTAATGACAAGCAAGTGAGAAATAATCTTTGTGGTTCAGGTCACTCAACACTTCTCATCTCAAGGGCCTCTTTCCATTTGTCAATAACTTTGATGAATGCCCAGGACCAGGAGCCCTCATGCCATGGATCTGTCTTGTCCTGGATTTGTTTATAACATCACGCTGAAATCAGTGCAGTTGCATCAGAGAAGGAGATTAGACAAAACCAGTTGGTTTTTCCCATTTTTTCCAAAATTCTTACGACTTTCATGTTGAGAAGCTCCAGCACATGCAGGCTGTGGAGCAGCACATGACATTTGGCAGAGGTGGTGGTGTGTATGTCAAGATGTGCCTCCTGCTATCCTAGAGAAAAGATGCCCAAATTTGGGAACATTAAAAGTGTTTGAAAAGCCCTGGTTCACACAGACTCAACGGGAGCTAGCTGGAGTTTAGCACCTAAAACCTTTGCAAGCATTTGTCTGCACAGGCCATGCTGCAGCTCTGCTCTGTGGCTTGTTCTCTGTGAGCCCTGCTGGGAACAGGCTTGGGGCAGGACCAGGATATGGATGTGGGAGTCCTGGAAAACCACCCAGATTCTGGAGGGCAGAGGAGGAACACAGGAGAAGGATCCTGGGGTGGAAATGGACTCAGGAGCCAGGTGGGGACAACAGTAAAACAATTTGGGGATCCAGGTGGCAAACAGGTAGGGTTGGTCTGAGAACAAGTGATGCTGGTGGAGAGGTAGAAAGGGAAAAAGGTGACATGAGACCAGTTGGGACCTCAGAGCTGGAGGAGCTGGAGGATGAGTGAAAAACTGCCCAGGAAAGGGCAATAGGTCAATAACTAACATAATGTTGGGATCACTGGGGATGGGCAGTGTGGGGGATGATGTCCAGTGTCTCTGGTCATGCCTGATGCTCTGGCTCTGTGCTGAAGGCACACAAGGCACTCAGTTCTCTGTCATGGAACAAATCTCCTGTTGGGCTCCTTGGATGTAGCCAGTGCTTTGGCTACTGCTTGGCTAACTTGTTCCCAAAATTAGAGGAGTGGAATTAGCAGGCTTGGGAGCAGCTGGCTCTCTCTATTCACTGACATAATCTCTGTACCCCATGAGATCTAAGTGGCTCCAAAAGCTGAAAATCCACACTAAAACTGGCAGCAGTGTCACAGCAGTGACAGGGACCCTGGGATCTTGTGTTTCACCAGCAGTGCAGAACATCAGAGGAAGAAAAAGGCCAAAAGGCCACAGATAAGTACTGGAGCTCACTTTTTGTGGGCCATCACCCTCAATCTCCCTGTCCCACTGAACAAAGAAGGAGGTTGCACTTGAAATTTGGAGCCTCCCTCCCTCCCTGTCCACAGAGACCCCCACCATCCCCCAGAGCAGCCCAGGAGGTCTCCAAGTTGGCTTTGCCCCCCTGCCATGGCAGCTGCACTGTGCCAAGCCTGAGAGGACAGTTTTGTGTCCTGGAGTGCTGTGAAGGAAGGAAGGGCTGCCATCCATGGGGAGGGGGAAGCACTCCTGTCTGTGCAGGTTTCCACCACAGAGGCTGCACCTCACTGGCTTTTTCTGTCTGTGAGAAACAAATCCCCCACTCGTCCACATGGTCTATTGTATAAGCAGGGTGACTCCCGTGGGATAAGATGAGAAGGAGGATGTCCAAGGATATCAGAAGGCTTTGAGGTGCTGAATATACTTTATTAAATCTATACTAAAGTACATTAATAATATATGAAGAGAGGCTATACTACATACTTCCTTCTAACTTACCTATCTTAGACTAACTAAACTTAGTCTTGTGACCTTCTCAGAGTCCAGACACAGCTGGACCCAATTGGTCCTTGCAGGTAAATAATCTCCATTTCACATTCCACAGGGAGAACAGAGAAGAGGGATAAGAGATGTTTTTCTCTCTCTGCAGCTCTTTCAGCCTCTGACAGCAAACCTTAGGAAAAGTTTGTGCCTCGCTCCTCTCTTAGGAGGAGAAGCGAGGTGACAATGGTCATTCCTCAAAAGGCACCAGTCCTTCAGCAGCTGCAGGACCAGTGTCACTGCACCATGGGAATCAGGAGCAAGGCTCTGGCCAGTGGCTTTATGGAGTCACAGGGCTGCTGCTCAGAGCCACCTCCCCCCCCTGTGAGCAAGCCAGGAGCCCTGCCAGGATGCTGCTCTTCAAACACAGGCAGGCAGCAATGCTCCGTGCCTGCAGCTCTGGAACACCTCTCTGCAGGCACAGAGGGAGTGGAAGAACCCAGCAGCCTCCTGATACTGCGTGGTGCTGTTGTGTCCAGGAAAGCCAGCTCCAGCCCTGTGCTGAGCAGCAGATGGCATTGGGAACACCCCTGGCCATGCTGTGCTGCAGTGAAAAAAGGAAAAAGGTGATCCCCGACATCTGGGAATGATTGGTATCTGATTCTAATGATTTCAGAAGGTTAATTAATTACTTTCTTAAACTATATTAGACTATATTACACTATATTACACTAATAAGAGCTATTACTAACTTGTGACTCTCTGCTGAGAGTCTTGACACAGTTGGATTTAATTGCTTATTGAATCTAAACAATTAACACTAGAACCTAATTAAGTAATTACTTTGGGTAAACAATTTTCATATTACATTCTACATGGGCACAAACACAGGAGCAGAGAATAGAGATAAGAATTGTTTTGATCATTCTTTTCTCTGCTTCTCTCAGGAGAAATCCTGAGAAAGCTGAGTCTCTCTCTGTTCAGAGGGCACGTGAATGCCACAGTCCTGCACTCCCTGCAGGCTCTGCAAGGGCTCAGCCCTGGGCACAGCTCCTGGCATGGCTGCTGGGGCTCAGGAGAATCTCTGTGTGATGCAGAGGGACCTGCCCCTGCCATGGCAGGAGGTGTGTGACACTCACCCTCTCAGCACAGAGCAGAGGAAGGAGGGAAGCATTAGGTCTGGAAAGCAGGAATGCACTGAATGCACTGGAGGCTGCAAGAGTCTGTTCCAGCTGGTGTCAGCCACACCCTGAGCACAGAGTGGGACTCAGCACTGTGTGAATAGTGGGACAGGGACAGGAGAGGAGAGTGTGTCCCTTTCCTTCCGTGGGGGTGAGCTGTCTGCAGAGATCTGTCACCAGAAGCTGGCAGCCACCCAGCAGGAAAAGGGCTGAGGTGTCAGCCAGCACATGGCTGTACAATCCTTGGGGCCTTCCCTGGATCTGTCAGGGCTCTACCTCTGCACAGCACTCTGACAGGAGAGGTGGGACAGGCAGGAGCCTTCCTGAACAGCAGTCAGGTCAAACAGACATAGAAGAGGACATGAAGGGCTGGGGTATGGCTGTTTGAGGGTGGCTGTCCCCTCAGGTAAGGATGGGAAGAGAAAACGCTGCCCCTTGACATCTCCAGAGCTCCCTGGCACAGCCAGGGCTCTCTTGTGCCATCAGCTGCCCACAAGGTCAGCTCTGGTGGCAGGTGGCACTGGCAGAGGGGAGCAGGACCTGCTCTGGCCCCCCAGCTTGTGCCTGGGACAGTCTCAGTGATGCTGGCAGGAAGGGGCAGCACAGGTTGCACTCTGCTCAGACCAGAAGTAGCAGCACATTCCCTGCTCCTACCAGAGCAGCTTCTGCACAGAGGTTTTCACGTGCTTGGTGATTTTCAGCTTGCAGCTCACCCAGATGTGGGTGGCATTTAGGTGACCTGCAAGAGGCCCTTTGTTCCCCAGGCTCACAGACAAACACCAGTTTCCTCTTCCAGCTTCTAGAGGTGAGCAGGTGAGAGGTGTCAGCTGTTCTCTACTTCTGTTTAGAAGGAGCTGAGCTGATTTTGCTGAGATATTAGCAATTCTAGGAAAACTTAACCCTGACATTTGATTCCTGGCTAAGCTGATAGCTTGCTAAAAAAACCCAACACTAATAAAAAAAAATCTTATTTGCTTCTAAACACCGAAACTGCACTATTAGCAGATGTTTGTTTTCTGCTTCTGTTTTTTATTTTCACAAAAATATTTGCAGAAAATCTTGTTAGGATATTTTGTTAGCATTTCAGCCAGTGCTATCACTGCTCCAGTGCTCCCTTCCCAGGGAGGGCTCTCACGGGAGGCACAGGGCAGCACTAATGAGGGGCTCGCTGTGCTCCACTGCCCACAGCAGTCATGCTCAATCTTCCCTTATATGTCAGTCTTCCCAGTGCCTCAACCTTTCCCACCACTTCCATGATCTTCAGTCTTCGCCTCAAGGCCACCACACCCAGCTTGGACAGTCCTGTAGTGATGGAAATGCTGCAGTTCTGCACCAAGATGTTACACAATGTCTGTGTTCCCACCCTCCTGACACTCATCTGATCTGTGTGCTGGGTGTGTTCCATCTTCAGGGGTGTCTGTAGGTCCAAGCAGGGAGCAGATGCTCCTGATTCCTGTTGTCCCCAAAGGATGGGACAGCCTCCTGCACATCAGGATGTCACAGCCTTGCTGGGGTGGCAGCCTGGTTGTACCAGCCCATACAGCCACAGAGTGGGAGAGCCTGAGAACACCTTGCCTTTGTAAATCCTCTCCAGCTGCAGGACCCAGGAGCATTTCAGTGTGAGGGAGCCAGCAGGGAACGCTCCCACCCCAAAGCTTTGGGCAGCAAGTGGTCCTGGGAGAAGGCAGGAGGGTGAGGAGCTGTGAGGAGCCTCCTGAGAAGCAGTTTCACATCTACCTCAGATGGAGAGGAGCTCCTGGGAAAAGGGAGCACCATCTTCACTCCTGCTGGCCTTGTTTGGTTTTTGTTTCGGTGTTATTGGACGGAAAGGGCACAGGACTGACCTGCTCCAGGTGAAGGGAGTGCAGGGCACAGTGAGTGTGTGCAGCTGCCCCACTGCAGGCTGGCTCTGCAGAGCCTCAGGACAGCCTGCCAGGGTGGGACTGACCACCCTGCCCAGGCTGTGATTTGCTTACAGGCTGGGACTCAGGGAAATGTGGATACAGAGGGGAAAACAAACCTGGAAGAGCTGGAAGGCTCAGGAAAGGGACATCTGGAGAGGACCAAACTCCTGCTCAAAGGAGGACTAATGACAATGTGAAATCAGGTCAAAAGCAGGAAAACCTGGAAGGCTCAGGTTCTGGGAACCTTTTACAACTTCCAGTCCTCTGCCATCCAGTGAGGGTGAGCAGAGCCACAGGAGCAGCACCCAGACCTTGGGGCAGTGGGGAAGAGGTGCCTGAGGGGATCCTGCCCATCACCACGGTCCCTCCCTCACCTCGGGCACCCCCTGCACTTGGCCAGGGCTTTTCCCTGCTTTCCCCAGGTCAGGTGCAAGGTTGCCCAGCTGCAGCTTCCTCCTAATTAAAAAAAGATGCTGGGCAGGTCAACAAAAAGCAAGTGCTGCTCAGTACAGAAGGAAAACCAGCAACAGAGGGAATGGTGGGGCTGAAGAATTTGCTGCTTTCTCTGCTTCAACTGCTCCTAGAGTGATTAACTTTAATGAAGTGATTAATGCAATTAACTAACTACAAAGGGGGAGAAATGTGGATTGAATAAGAGAAGAATCAGTTAGAGAGTCCTTATATAAACGAAATCCACTTATTTTCACCTCAGCTGGGTCTGCTGAAATTCTGCTGGATTTGTCTAGATCATTTAAGGAACTGGTGCCATCCCACAGCTCCTGGCAGCTCTCCCTGAGAACAAGGCAGGGACAAGATTTTATCTGTCCTCAGGCAGGGAGAAAGGATCCAGACATGAGGGATAATGCAGATCATGGCAATAACCCTGTGACATCCTGGACCAGGTACCCAAAGGTGCTGTTTGCAGGCAGGCCACGATGAGGTGCAGCAGGCAGCTGATGTGGATTTGTCAAGAGCAATGCCTTGTTGAAGTGTCTCCTTTCCTTCCTGCTAACCTGGGTGTTAGAGGCAAGGAAAAGCAGCAGCTCTCAAGTAACTGGATGTGCAGAAATGCTGACATCCCTGAGGGCATGCTGACAGGAGGGAGGCTGGGTGGAATTGCTGAAGGCTGGTACAAAGGGAAGGAGCAGGAATGGGGTGGTCAGTCCCACTCAGTGTCTGTGTGGACCGTGGTGGGGAAGGACACAGCCAAGCTCTGTCTGGGCACCCCAGAGACTTCCATCAGCTAGCAGGGGGTGTCCACTGCTGCAGGGGCTGACCACAGGCTGGGGGAAGAGGACACTCCCAGCAGCACAGGATTCGTGTCCAGGCTGGTTCAGAGCAACGGGAGAAGTGTGAGAGAAGCAGGATCCAGCGCTGTGCTGGTGGGACAGGGGGGACACACCTGTCCTTGCCTCAGGGAGGCACAGGATGGGCATTCCTGCGGTGTGCCAAGCCCTGCCGGGAGGGGGTTGCTTTCTCCAGCCAGCTGCTGCCTCCTGCAGACCGGCCAAGGGGAGGAGAGCTCGGGGACTGTCCCTGCAGAGCTCCCAGACCGCTGCCAAGCCTCCAGGGCACACTCTGCTCTGCCGACAGTCATGCACTTTCCTTCAGAATCCCCTTCCAGTGGTGAAGTACCCTTATTTTACCAGCTCGGTAGATTTTTGTTGGGCAATCCAAAATGCCATCTGTCTGGCACCTTCACCCCTGCCTGCAGGAGGAAAGCCCAGCTGAGCAGAGCCTTTCAGAGAAAAACCAGGAGCACCTCAGCCACCCAGGTTCCACTCAGGAACACTCGTGGGAGGACAAGTAAGGAACTGAAGACCTCAGGGCTTTGGAGCCAGCAGCCTTCTGAAGGAAACTGAAGTGGCAGAGTCTTTGTCTGAGGGCAGGGATCAGGCTCACAGTGATCTTCTCATTTTTCCTCCTCCCTCCTGCACAAACAGAGGATTCCCAGGGGAGCTGACAGGAGCCTGCCTCAACTGACTTCCTATGTGGTGTCTCATCATCAGAGGTGTTCAGGACTGCTCTGGACAAAGCTGTGACCTCATTTCACGTTGTCATTAGTCCTCCTTTGAGCAGGAGTTTGGTCCTCTCCAGATGTCCCTCCCACCAACTCACCTGTGACTGCACAGGAGAGGGGAAGCCCTCACTGGGGAAACCCTTCCCCTGTGATCCTCCCAGGCAGGAATTCTCCTGCTGCCTGCAAGGACTCCCCTGAGCTCACCTGACCCTGTTCCCCTCTCTCACAGCAGTTTTGCACCTCCTGCAGCCCATGTGGACACAGGGGTGTCAGCACTGAGTCAGAGGCCAAGATAACCAGCAGTGAAGGTGTTTTCCTCTCTGCCCTGGTGGCAAGGTCAGATTTTCACAGCCTGTCATTCAAGTGGGGTGACTTGGGACAGGCCATTCCTTCCTGCAGCTCACAGAGTCACACACTCAGACAATGTCCTGAGCTGGGAGAGGCACCCAGGGATCATCCACTCCAGCTCCTGGCCCTGCACAGGACACCCCAACAAGCCCACCCTGTCCCTGAGAGCATTGTGCAGCCACTCCTTCAGCTCTGGCAGGTTCTGTGCTGTGACCATTTCACTGGGCAGCCTGTTCAGAGCCCCACCACCCTGTGGGGGAAGATCCTTTGTCCTCTAAGCTGAGCCCACCTTTTGAAAATGAGTAGGAGAAAGATGCCAAGCCTATTTGTAGGTATTTCGTTGTAGGTTGGCTGAGAGAAAAAGGTGTGTTTGAGAAACAAATGCAGTTCTTGCCTTTGTCAGGGATGATCTTATCTGGGAAGGAGAAGAATGGTGGAGCTGTTGTAGCAGGTCCTTACAGTAACATGCAGCGTGGTGCCCGACGGGGAAAATGATGTGCAGGAACTCCATGATATCAGAAGGCTAATTAATTACTTTATTAAACTATATTATACTATATATTGCACTATATTACACTAACAAGAACTATCACTAACTAGAAAACCCATGACTCTTTGCTGAGTCCCAACACAGCTGTGGATCCAGTTGGTCAGTGAATCCAAACACCATCACCAGAATCCAACCCAGCAATCACCTTGGGTAAACAATCCCCAAACACATTCCACATGGGCACAACAAGGAGCAGCAAATGAGATAAGAATTGTTTTGATAATTCTTTTCTCTGCTTCTCTCACATCTTCTCTCAGGAAAAATCTGAGAAAGCTGAGTCTCTCTCTGTTCAGAGGACTGTGAATACCACAGGTCCTTACCTGGAAAGCCTGTGTAATTCATATCATTCACTTCAATAAAAGCTGAACTCAGAAGGAACTGGATGTAGGGACGGGCACATGGGATGGGCAGTTTTGGCTATGCCTGTGTCCATGTGCAGTGTGGAAGGAGCAGCAACTGTTCCTTGGTGGAGAGCAGTGCTTGGTTCGGGGGCTTGAGTGGGGAGAGAAGCTGGGAGAGGCAGGAGCTGGGAGCAGGCACCTCTTCATCCCATCCTGGGAGGGGATTCCCATGTCTCTGGACATTCCCATGTCTCTTTATTCCTTGCCTGCCAGCAAGGACCTCACAAAATCCCTGGCAGAGTCGCAGTGCCAGCTGAGGAGGTGGCACCAAGCTATGGGCACACGGCTGCTCCAGCATGGGCTTTAGGGCACCAAACAGTTCCTGAAGTGGTGACACACAACCAGGGGGACACCACAGCTGGGCAGAAGCTGATTCGCATATCAGAGCAGCCAGCTGGATAGAGAAGGGGCTGTGACCCCTTGTCAGCTCACAGAGTGGCACAGCCCACCTCGGTGTCTCAGCAGGATTTGGGGGTGTCTGAGCCTTTTTGTGCATACCCAGGCATCCTGATGTCCCCTGTCTGCCCAGGGCTGGGAGCAGGCAGGCAGAGACTTTTGCTGCTGGTCCACAGGATGCTGTAAATCTTGGGGAGCTGCTGCTGTGAAGCCCTTCACAGCACCCAGCCTGCTGTCTATTGAGAAAAGCCAATACCCTTCTGTCTGTCAGATGGCACTTAACCACCGCTGTTATTCTAGATGAGTGAACACTTGTGTTATATTTTCCAATAGCAAAAACTGGGGTCAGCAGGGTGTCTGCTGTTTTAGCCAAATCCAGATGGGGTTTTCCTATAAACAAGTGCACACAGAATATTTATACAGGCGATGGCACCTGACGCCTTAACACTTAGGCCATCCTATTGAGTAGCCACTCATACTATAAGTCACTTCAGTGCATTAAGTAAATATTTTAATATAGCCATGTCACTGTTTATTATATAATGGCGGGGGCCCAAATCTTGCCTAATGCTTGGTTAAAAAGTCAGTTTACACCATCCTTTACAGTGAATCAAAGAATGCATAAACGGGGCTCTTTTGTTACTCAGAGCTCTGTTTACTTTACTTTTCTGTAAACCTTTCGAAACACTTGCTTATAAGAGCTGATAGAACCCAGATTTTCCCCAGGGGCTGAGGTGTTCATGATGTCGGGAAGGTACCACGCAGAGTAATCAATGGAGTTTCCACTGAGCAGCCCCAAGCTCATCCCTCAATATCTGTCTCTAGTTCTGGTGGAGAACCAGCTTGGGGTGGCACAGAGGCTGCTCAGCAGCTCCTGCTCCAGCACAGGCAGCTCTGCCACACCTGGGGCCAGGTGCAGGTGGCAGCCACACAGAGCAGCATCCTTGGAGGCAGAGGTTCAGCCTGCATCAGGAAAGGGTGGCTGGCTTCTTCTCCAGCTGAGGGACCGTGTGAGCTGCTGACCAGAGGGATGGATTCATCTCTTTTTTCTTTATCGCCTTCTTCTTTAACTTGCCTTTTCAGTCTCCCACTGCTTCTCCCAGTGTACACCATTCTCATTCTTTAGGTTGGATATTAGGAAAAAATTTTTCACTGAAAGAATAATAAAGCACTGGAATTGTTTTCCCAGGGAGGTGGTAGAATCACCATATCTGGATGCGTTTAAAAAAAGACTGGACATGGCACTTGGTGCTACAGTCTAGCTGAGGTGTTGGGGCATAGGTTGGACTTGATGATCTCAGAGGTCTCTTCCAACCTCATTATTCTGTGATTCTGTGTGATTCCCTCTGCAGCATGTTGCTGAGTTCCTTGGGGTCAGGAGCCACGTGTAGATCTTACCTAAGATCAGGGGTCACAGAAACCCGTGACAACATGAGCTAGAGGCTGGGGACATCAAAGCTCCATCACAGGGTCTGGCTCAGAAGGATTTGGGATGTTGCAGAGGATCATGTGCTCCTCTCAGCCCTGCTCACTCTTCAGTTCTCTGCATCCAGCCCTAGTTCCACTTGTGGCAGGGAGAAACTTGCCCTGAGCAGGACATGCATGATTCTTGGGAGGCACTAAATAATGCAAGAGTCCCCCAGGACAGTGCCCACCAGTCCCAGCTTGCCCTCAGCACTTCTTGTACCTCTCCCAGGACGCTGGGCCTCAGAACAGCAGCCAAAACCTCTGCAGACAGGAGCTGGGGTGAGGTCAGGACACGGGAAAAGTCCATCTGTACCAGCCTGGCTTTGCCCTGCAGTGACATGCAGGTTGTCCCGGGGGAAGAAAGGCTGTACAGGAAGGTGACAGGGATATTTGGGAAGGTTGTGCCTCCCTGTCCCTAACTCAGCAGCTGTCCATGTGCTTGGAAGGGGCCATAGGTGCTCTGAGCTAGTGCACAACTGGCACAAAGGGGTTTGGGATGACAGATTTTCCTGTAGAGGTTTTCAGCTGTTTAAGGGGATTCAGCTGCACAGGGAGTGGGACAAGCCATGTGCACATCCCTGGAGCTGATGGCAGCAAAAGAGGACATGGAGCTGCTTTGCAGGGCTTCCCCTGGCAGACAGACAGACAGTGGGGTTTGCAAAATGATCATGGGACAGTGCTGGGCTCAGCTCACCTGTGAAAGACAGGTAGCTGCTGCAGGGAGGGGATAGAGGCCTGGGGGAGAAAATGGGTGGTTTGGCAGCAAATGACAACTGAGCATACCTTGTCTCCCCCTCTGAGCTGGCCCCTGGCTGTGAAGCACCACTGTTCCCCACAAAGCTTCACCACAGCCAGGGGAGGAAAGGCCTGCAGAGCATCAGGGAGGATGCAGGATGAGAACAAGGGGGTAAATGGACCCTGAAAGAGGGGACAGGAGAGGGCCAGGCTGCAGGGTGCTTCAGGTAGGAAGGAAATCCCTCTTCAGGGAGTTGTTTGTGTGACTGGGCTGTGAGCACCCACAGGGAGTCCTGACACTTCTCACTGGCTGCTCCATCCAGCAGCATCCACTGTGCCAAAACAAGCCTGTGTGTAATTCTAAAACACTGGTTCTGGCTCTGATATGAACCAGAAAATCACCCCTCTGTGAGTTTCTGAGGTAAGCACTGTCCACACCCTGCCCTATGCCATAGTGCCAGTGGTTACAGCACTTAGCACTGGGCTCCCTGCAAGGTGAGGTTGGAGCTTTGGGGGGGACAAACCTGGAGCTTGAGGCTGCAGGTAGGTCACTGAGCCCTTTTGGATGGCAGGCAGGGGAAGGGTCTCAGCACCCCTGGAGCAGCAGAGGGCAGTGAGCTGCCCTCTCAGCTCAGTGTGGGCTCTGCTCCCCTCCCCAGGGCTCAGCCTGCCCTGTGCTGCCCAGGGCAGGGACACAACTTCCTGGGAAGCAGCTCAGCTTTGTGCTCAAATGCACTCACACTCATGTGCATCCTGGCTATGGAAAGCACAGAAACCCAGAGTTCCCTCACAGAGCAGCTCAGATTTTATGGTTCAGCTAGCCTGAGGTGGTGAAGGACTAAATTATGATCTTTGAAGACAAAATGCTGCAAGTGGTGCTGTATTAGTGAGGGCCAAAGTACAGGACAGCACACTCTGCTGTGAGCCAGCCAGGGATGCTGCTCAAGGCAGAGCAGCCTGGGCACAAGCAGCACCTGTGTGCCCTCCTCTGCAGGTACCCTACCCTGGTCCAAGGCTGTGGGCAGCAAGGTGAGCACCACACCTGGTATGGCAGCAGCTCTCTGGCCACAGAGAGCAGGCACAGATTTCCCAGGATTTTTCCTGAGAGAAGCAGAGAAAAGAATCAAAACAATTCTTATCTCTGCTCGTTGTTGTGCCCACGTGGAATGTGTTTGGAGATTGTTTACCCAAGGTGATTGCTGGGTTGGATTCTGGGGATGGTGTTTGGATTCACTGACCTGTTGGATCCACAGCTGTGTCAGGACTCTCAGGAGAGAGTCACAGGTTTTCTAGTTAGTTTCTAGTTAATTAGTGAGAGGTCTTGCTACTCTAATATAGTGAAATGTAAGTATAGTATAATATAGTATAAGATGATATAATAAAGCAATTAATCAGCCTTCTGAACTATGGAGTCAATGATAATTATTCCCCTGCTGGGGGCCTGTGGCAACAACCTGGAGCACCTGCACCAGCACCTGCCATGGCCCCAGGCAGCTTGCCCAGGTCTGTGTGCACTGGGACAGAGATCACCCTGTCCTGCAGCTGTGCTGGGGAGGACAGCAGTGCCAGCCCTGACACCCTGCAGCCAGCCACTGGCCCTGAGCCCACCCTCAGCTTCCTTGTCAGCAGAAGCTTCAACACCCTCACTGACCCTCTTGTCCCACTGCCAGAAATCCCATCCCACCAGCAGCACGTGGGGAGGGGTGAGGATGGGCTCTCACCCTGCTGCCTCCCTCCCCTGCCATGTGTGGACCACAGCAGGAGCAGTGGAGTGTGACTCCTGAATCCCCTGGGTCTCTCTCCCCTGTAATATATTGTTCTCCATTTCCCCCAGGGCAGCCTTGTTCCATTGGATAATTGGAAAGTATTTATCTGTGTCATATTAAGACCCATTTGGGATAATTGTGAAATTGGCAGCCCTGGCCCTCCTTTGTTTAGACCAGGGTATAATTTGGTTAATGTTGTTGTTTTTTTTAACTTTGCCACAAGAAGGCGGAAATTTAGATTCTATTATTTAGCAAGTAGCTCTGAGGAATGTCCTTTGGCAGCAGGGACCTGCAGTGGGGCCACAGAGCTCCTCGCAGCCTGGGAGCATTTGGTGGGCACGTTGAGTCTCAGCCAGGCCTCAAGAGCCCGTGCCACAAATGTCCATCCTTCCCTGATCCGTGTTCCTCCTCCCTGCCTGCTCCCCACTGTGCCACAGCCCAGACTGGCAAAACCAGCCATGGAGACACTTCACCACATCCTGTCCTGGGTGTCCTTTCCAAGCCAGGCTCAGCTCCTCCAGGAAGGATATTCCACCAGGAATCTGGATATTGGGTCCTTGGACATCTGTGGGATATGATTATTTTCTCTTTCTGTCACCAATGCTGCTCAGGAAGGAAGAGATCTGTAACTCCTGTGCAGCTTTACTCTGTCCCCTGCTCGTTGCCCACACAGCCAGGGAAATGATTTCTTGTGGGTTGTGGCTCATGGTCAGTGAAACAAGAGGGACCAGGAGTGAGATTTGCAACGGGAGTCCCAGTTAATGCCAAGCTTTGCCTCTTGCAATGACCCCACCTGTACTTACCTAAACATGGCCCTTTTTTGGTCACAGGCCCGGTGCTTTGAGTCTGGGTGATTTTGCAGATAAATTTATAACATATCTGCAGGATATATTAAAATTTCTAGCCAGTAGGGGAGCAACGTTCTTGAGCAGCCTTCCAAACCGGAAAGTAGGGGCAAGGAGCCTGGGCTGTTTGTAGATGGAACTTGATAAGTTAATGGAAGGGATTTCATGACATGACAGAAATGATCCTAGAGTGAAAAATTAACTCATGGGATAATGGGCCTTGAACGTTTCATTTGTTTGTATCTCTGGAAGCATGTTTTAAAAAAGCAGTTCTTTAGTTCTTGATACTCTTTATTGCTCTATGGTTTATCATCCTAAGCTCTGAGTTGCCTAAAGGAACCACACATCTTCTTTCCTCCTGGTGCAGCCTTGGATTTTGGGATGGAGAGAGGAGCTTGCTTGCTTCCATAGCATTTCACTGGGATAAGAAACCTCATTTTGTAGCTGCCAGAGCCATGACTTGGTGGTAAGAGCAGTGCCAATGTTAATGGCAGCAGTGATGCTGACAGTGTTAAGTACCAGGGTCATTTCCAGA
Organism: Ploceus nigricollis; assembly: GCA_013399945.1. Classification (NCBI taxonomy): domain Eukaryota; kingdom Metazoa; phylum Chordata; class Aves; order Passeriformes; family Ploceidae; genus Ploceus; species Ploceus nigricollis. The sequence continues at coordinate 83,883 of VXBC01002770.1, forward strand.
GACCAGGGATTCCCATTCCACTGGAAAAGCTGAAAACCATGAGGTTTTGACTGGGGCTGGATTTAAACCAAACCCTGAAAACAATACTGGTCTGTCCTTTGTAACAAGCCCAGGTTGCACTGCCACCAGCAGAAACAGCTCATTGTTAAGGGTTTATAAATTAAACTGAATCAAATCAAATCATAGTTTAGAAAAAAAGTGTAATTTCTCTCAGAAACTTCATTCTGCCAAGGCTGCTGGAGCAGGGCTGTCCCCAGGTGTGCAGGACCCTGGACCTGGTGTGATCCAAGTCCCACCAACCCCAGCAGTCGTGAGTCAGACCTGGGAAATTCACAAGATTAGCCTGAAAGCAGTTCTGCAAACAGAACAAGCAGCAAGAACAAATCTGAGGCTGATAACTGCTTTTTGAGCCTTTTCAGCATACTTAGAACATAACTGCTTATTTTAAGATTTTTAAGTTTATTTTAAGATTACTTTAAAAACTACAAGTATGGTCCAGATTCATAAGATGTTTTATCTAACTCAGAACTATCTGCGTGTGTTGTCCAGTAAAGTTCTAACAGTATTTTTAGCAGACTGTTTCACCATGGAAATAACCCTGGGCACCAGAGCAGGGCTAAGGACTGGCGGCAAATGCCAGGTAGCCCAAGAAATGCAATCCTTAAGTGCTTCTAATCATAGAATAATATAATCACAGAATGGTTTGTGTTGGAAGGGACCTCAAAGCCCATCCATGTCCACTCCCTGCCATGGCAGGGACACCTTCCACTATCCCAGGGTGCTCCAAGTGTAGTGGTGTAGTGCCTTCCATGCAAAACCTCCCCACCAAGCCCTGTCCAGCCTGGCCTTGGACATTTCCAAGGATCCAGGGGCAGCCAGAGCTTCTCTGGGCAACCTGTGCCAGGGCCTCAACAGCCTCACACCACCTCACATATTTGTCCCTGTATCTAATCTATATTTACTCTCCTTCAGCATAAAGCCATTTCCCCTTGTCCTGTCTCTCCATTCCTAGTCCCAAATCCCTCTCTGGCTCTCCTGGAGCCCCTTCAGGCACTGGAAGGGGCTCTGAGGTGTCCCCAGAGCCCTCTCTTCTCCAAGAATTTTCTCTGTCTTCTCTCTCCATCACATGCAGCACACCTGCAGTGCTGCACAATTCCCCACATTATCTTCTGGGTGCTACCAGAACACAATAAATCACCTTGCAGAGCTCCCAGCAGCCTGCCCATGCTCATGGTGCAGCATGAGGGAGTCCTTGTGCTGGGAAGGGCCAGTAGATGAGCTGTGGACACGGATGCACAAGCAGGGAATCAGTTCTTGAGTAGTTCACCTGAAGATCAGTTATTTCAGAACCGCACAATTTGTCAGTCTGATTTTGTCCTGGATGTTTGAGTACTGACAGAGAGGTAGGCTTTGGGAGGATCTGGAGTAATAACTGAGTTCCTGATCACTATTCCTCTTCTATTTTCCACCATTTAAAATTTCTTTCTATGAAAAAAAAGAATGAAGGAGTGTGGCAGCAGCTCTCTGGCCACAGAGAGCAGGCACAGACTTTCTCAGGATCTTTCCTGAGAGAAGCAGAGAAGAGAATCAGAACAATTCTTATCTCTGCTCATTACTGTACCCATGTAGAATGTATTCTAAAGATTGTTTACCCAAGGTGATTACTTAATTAGATTCTAGCAATAGTGTTTAGATTCACTGACCTATTAGATTCACAGCTGTGTCTAGACTCTCAGCAGAGTCATAAGTTTTCAAGTTGTTAATAAAAACTCTTACTACTATAATATAGTATAATATAAGTATAATAAAATATACTATAAAATAATATAATAAAACAATTAATCAACCTTCTAAATCATTAAGGCAATACTAATTATTACCCAACTAAAAACCTACAACAACAAAGGAGAAATCACTCCTTTTCAAAACAGCTCACTGGGAGAGGGCTGAGGCCAGAGCTGAGCTTTTGCCCTGGGAACAGCCCCTTGTCCCTCATCACCCAGCCCAGGCTGGAGGCCAGGAGCTGTCCTGGATGAAGACAGCTGCCATTCCCATCGCTGGGCTCTTCATTGCTGTCTCAGGCCTGTGGGCAGCTTGGAGCAGACATCAGCACTGAGGGTTTGCAGGCTGGGAAGGAGATTCTATCCTGAAAGATAGAATTGCCTGGGGGTGCAAAGAGCTGGCAAAGCTCGCTGAGCGTGGGGGTCACACTGTGACCAAAGGCTGGCTTTGCCTCGAGTGAGGATTTTCTGCTTCACACAGCTCTGTGGGCTGGGTCTTGGCCCTGCCCATGAGGGGCTGCACAAGAAGGAGTTGGTGAAAGGGGGATCCAGGCTTGTGGAAGGTCTCCTTGCTTGGTTTCCTGTTCACTGGGAAAGCCCAGCGGCTCCAGGCACTCCCCTGCCCTGCAGCTCCTCTCTGGAGCTGAAGCGTGAGCAGGTCACTCTCCAGGGCATGGCAGGAATGTGCAGATCTGTGGGAAATGGCCTGCGGGCTCCATGGCCCTCAGCCCTCACGGGATGGGCCTTCCCTCA
>VXBC01002770.1:89175-180230 GCA_013399945.1 Ploceus nigricollis
TCCCTCCCCCGGCTGCCCATGCTGGGCCTGATGCCCCCAGGACATGGATGTCCCTCCTGGCTCAGGCCCAGCTGGCCACAGACCAGCACTCCCAGGTCCCTTCCCAGCCTCTCCTTCCCCAGTCTGTCCCTGCACCCAGCACTGCCCCACCCCAGTGCAGCCTGCCATTTGTCTTTGTTAAACTTCACCAGTTTGGCAGAATCAACAAGGTCCCACCTGGGCCTTGGTGAGCAAGGGGGAAGCAAGTCACAGAATTCACAGAATCACAGAATTCACAGGATCACAGAATCACAGAATTCACAGAATTCACAGAATCACAGGGTTGGAAGAGACCTTCAAGATCATCGAGTCCAGCCCAGCCCCAGCACCTCAACTAAACCCTGGCACCCAGTGCCACATCCAGGCTTTGTTGAACACACCTAGGGATGGTGACTCCACCACCTCCCTGGGCAGGCCATTCCAGAACTTTATCACCTTTCTGTAAAAAACTTTTTCCTAATATCCAACCTGTAGTTCCCTTGATATAGCTTAAGACTGTGTCTCTCAAGTCTGAACCTCATCCATGCTGCACTTCTTCCCAGCAGAAAGCAAGGAGGCTGCTCCTTCCAAACCAGGCATGTCCTCCAGAGGATCTCCAGTGTCTTGAAAGGAAGTACCCATGATGTACCATGATAGTCCAGCTTGATGCATTTAAAATTTACAGACAGGGAGAGATGGAACACGACCTGTAGTGTGTATAGCCTTGCAGTTGATGTATTGGCAGCAGTGTTTGATGGGAGATGTGCTCTGAGGCTCAAAAGTGTGTCTAAGCTTTGTAAATACAATCAGTTCAGCCTAAACGAGGGAACAATGTGGAATGTTTTGAGGCCAAATTTCCCTCCAGAAAAAAAAAAAAACCACCACTGAGCCAGTGGTGCTTGAGTGTGTTGTGAAGCCTGTGTCTGCAGGGTCACAGCGTGACCTCCTGGCTCAGACAGAAGGACCCTGCACACTCACTGCAAATTAAAATGTTGCATATGCTCTGAGTGTAAAAAGAGATTGTACACAGAGCCTGCAAGAAGCCTTCCTGAAAGACTTTTGCCTCGGCTGGTGGTCTCGCAGCTTCGACACTGGATGTCTGGCTCACGCTCTCTATTTTTGAAAAACATTAATAATCATAATCCATATAAAACTGTCATATTGGTTCAACATGTACGTCACCAAAGCCCTGACTAATTTATCAAAGATTTAGTGTTCGGTTGAACAAAGTCTCATTTTTGTAAGCAGATGCAGTTTGCTGGATTGTCCTGTCATCACCCTCTGTTCCCACTGGAAAGATGCATCGTATCAGCAACTTCAAGAAGTTAAAAAAAAATGTTCATTTTAAAAAAGCAATGTAAACACTTATTGAATGTTCCATGCTAGTCATGAATTAAATAAAGAGTTTAGGGGCTTGTGCTGCTTGTGTCAAAGAGGGTCTGCAGCCCTGCAGGCAGCAGTGGGTGGATGATCACAGTGGGGACGGGGCATTGCACAGCAGTCACACCACTGGAGAGGAGACCTCGAGCTGCTCAAGGGAGCTCAAATGCTAAAGCAGAGGTGGCAGATGGAATTGTCTGTTTGAGGATGCAGCCTGGCCTGCCAGGCTGGGGCTGCCTGCAGGGCTGTTGGTCCTCGCAGTGACAGCATGCCAGCATTTGGCAGGAATCCTTGGGCTCAGGAGATGAGGAAAGGGCCACAGTGAGGAGGGTGATGAGGAGCATACAGCACAGGGGAAGGGCTGGGGGCAAGGGCTGGCTCTGCATTGTGTTTCTGAGCCCTGGCTACAGACACAGCCTGTCCCAGTGGTGCACTGGGCACAGCTTTGTGGTCCCTGCAAGGGATAATGTGCCAAGGGCACCCCAGGACCTCCTTCCTGGGCAGTGCGGCCACCCCATGGGCACCCTGTGTGAAAGGGTGAAACTCAGTGTGAGGCAGGACAGACGGACACAGGGGCTGAGCTGCAGCTGCTGGGACAGGAGAACCTGGAGCAGGTGGGGCTGACAGCGAGGTGGATGAGAAAGCAGATGGCAAAATCCCTGCTGGTGCAGGGTGGGGAAAGGGGTGTGAGGGTCCTGGCTCACACAGTGTGGAGGAGATGGTATCATGTGCAATGCACTGCTCCTACTTCCTTATACAGTAAATTGGTAACTTTTTTGTATTAAATCAGATTTTATCACTGAATCAATCTTACACTTTTCTATTCTTGTTCTCTCCAAATGACCTTTTTTAGCTCTCCTCAGCTCTTTCCTGATGGGACTCATTAGGAGCTGGTGCTGATTCTTAGAGGCATTCACTTTCACTCAGCATCTGGAGATTTTTCAGACAATGCTCTGTTGAAGTGGTCCCTGCAGCTTTCCTCTGATGTGCTCAGTATCACAGCCCCTCTTGGGCCATCTGCCTGCATCCCACAAACATGTTTGGTGTAAGCTGAATCCTTTCCACCCATCTTTCTGGTGAGATGGGAGTGCCACCTGCCCAAAGATCTGTCGAAGCACAACCTGAATTTGCAGAACTTTTCAGAGTTGTTGTGATGTATTTTGACCACAAATCCCACATAAACCTTGGAGTAGAACAATGTGGTAAAAAAGCCAGTTCCTCTGTCCTTCAACATTTTGTACCTAACGTGGTTGAATTCTTCATAAAGCCTTTAGCTCTGGTGGGTGCTAATCATACATTTGATGTCAGAGAATAGGTTTTGCACGTGTATTTTACTTTCCAGGGTGTTTGTACACTTCCTGGTGTAAAAGCTGACTGATGTTTGCTCTTTTCATTTGCTGGCTGTATCACATAATTAGCAGCCTCCCCTGGGTTGTGTGGAATTATTCCTGTCATTTATTCCAGTTCTCTCAGCAAACCAGAGTCATATAAAGGAAGACTGTTCTCATTCATGGATCTCTAACAGTTCAAGAGCTCTCTCGTGGGGGCTCCCCGGGGCTGTGTGTTTTGAAGACAAACTTTCTGCTAATATTCTGTGCTACCAAAAAAGCAGCCAGGCGTCCAGCAGACAGGGACAATCAAGCAGGCAACAGGGAATCCTACACTTTTCCTATGCAAACTGTCAGTAATTAGTTGTTTGTGGCCTGATCACTTCACAAATGCCAACCTTCATTCATTCTGTTCCCCAGACTGCTTTGGGCATTTGTCCTTACCTGTTCCTGTTCTCTTCCAGAGGTCGTTTGGCACCTGCTCCTCTCCCTGACCACCCAAAGTGGAGCAGCCAGACCCCGGCCCGGTCCCTCCAGGCACGGTGATGAATGGTGTGATCAAACAGGATCGCTCAGACCACAAAACTTCACCAGCTGGCAATGAGGAGGAAAAGGCACCCAAGGAAAAATCCGCCAGTGACGTGAGGGATGGCACCAAGCTCCAGCCGCCGCCCTTCGCCGAGCGGAAGAACGGTGAGTTCCTCACCTGGTGGTGACAAGAATGAGCGTGGAGATGGGACCTGTGCTGGGTCAGCACCTCTTACACGTGCTGGGGTTTTGGTTCACTGCTGGTTTTACGTGTGGTGCTTTTGAAGGTGTTTGCCACGGGATATTTTGCCATCATGTTAGCATTGAGGAACACACATAATCACAGGGATATGATTATATGNTCACATGGCAGGAATTTAAGATTTAATGGAAGAGGGGCAGTATTTCTGGGACAGACTGAAATGCTGTTGTCACCTTTGAGGCGTGTTCTTTGTGATCCAAGTGTTTGGTGTGATTTTTGGCTGAAATGTGGGATTTCAAGCTCTTAGGAAGGGACCAGTGTTCTGATCACATCAGCGGAATTTCTGGGGAATTTGGGTGAAGTCGATCAGTGGAGAAGAAATGGGAAGGATGTTTGGTTTGTCAAGGCCCCAGTAGACTGCTCTGCTCTCACCAAGTACTGGGTGCTCCAGAAAACCTGCTCTTCACCAAAATTGCTTCAGATTCGTGTAACAGAGAGCAGAATCTGGCCCAGGCCTCTGCAAGGATCATTTGTGGGGTCATGGGTCCAGCAGCTACTCTTGCTGGCAGATCCTGCTCTGAGTTTCAGTGGAGATCTGTTGGTAGAAAGCTGATGGACAGAAAAACCCCACAACTGAGCCTGTGCAAAGCATGCTTAGCCTGAAGAGTTGTTTGCCATTTCTTTCAGGCAACTGTATAATATATGAAATGAAGAAAATTCCTTTTGTGCACTCTAAGGCTTTCAACATTAAGTCCTCAAAACATCATGCAGTGTGAAAGTGCAGCCCAAAGGCACTATTTTTGCTTTGTGTCTTTGATTGTTTGCATTATTGTACGGGACCCAATTTTTCTCAATCGCTATAAATCAGAAATAATCCAAATGATGTCATCATGGCAATGTGCTGGTGTCAGGCTGGAGTAAAACACAAAGAGTCAGAGTCAGTCACACCAGAGGACTCCTCTTTCCTACAGCTCCAGATATCAAAGTGTACCTAAGATAATGCAGTAACAACTTGTAAAGAGACAAACTGTTCAGTGACATAAAAGAAAATTGTATTTTCTCTGTAGCTTTTACATCTTTATTTTTATATCCATTTTTGACACGTTTTTTGTTATGGGAAAGAAAAGCAAGAAACATCTCCAGGTGTCCACAGGCTCCCAGCACAACCTGCAGATGTGCAGGTAAGCCCTGCAGCAGTGCCAGCACCTGCCTGGCAGCTGGCCCCATGTCACAGGGTTGGTGGCCCACCAGGACATGTCTCCAGCCCTGCAGCCCCTCCACACTGGGCTGTTTGCCCTGTCTAAGTGAGAAGAGCCCCCCACAGTCTGGGCACCCCTCCAGCCCTTTGCTCTGCTCCATTTCCCTTCCTTTAGCAGGTTTAGACAGCACAGGGGCTCGGCTCTTCCTGCCCTCCCCATGTGGGAGCAGCCGGCTCCCTTCATCTCACATCATCCCGGGAGCTGGCAGGGCTGCCAAGTGTCACACACGTCATGTGGCACCCGGGCCTGCCTTTGATGTCACATTCCATGGTGTGACAGCTCCCGCAGGGCCGGTGGAGCAGCCCGATGAGCTGGGGATGAAGAGTGAAGGGGACATCCCACAGCCACCCAGGCTGCCCTCCACAGAGCCCTAAAGCAGGTTTGTCCCTGCCAAGGACAGAGCCTTCCAGTCCCCCTCAGTGCCACTCGTGGGGGTGTCACCACAAGGACCTTCTACCCATCCCTTGGTGGGGGGTCAGTAGCTGGGAGTGACTTGGGGAAAAAAAACAAGGCATCAGTGTCTCCTCATAGCCCACCCTGATGAAGGACACCCCCACGGGTGTGTTCAGCACTGCCACCTTCATCCCACACACAGAGGGGACAGCAGGGGCCCCCCATCCACCATGATGCCCCTGGAGGACACAATGCCTGGGAATGAGTTGGATGAAATGAAAGAAGCTTCCATCTGTTGTCTTTAGGAATCTTCCAGGGCATGGAAGGAGAAGCAAGTGCAAGGTGTGTCACTCCTCCTCCTGCCCTGCTGCATTCCATCTCTCAAGGGTTCAGGTGTGCACACCTCAGCCAGGCAGGATCTTCCCTGTGTTCCCTGCTCTTTCCACCCGTGGGCTGGTGCTCTGTGCTGGCTCAGTGAGCATCAGACAGACACCCATGTGTCAAGGGCACAGCTCCTCAGTGAGGACCAGCTCCTGCCCAAGCCTGAACTTTCAAACCACAGCCTTTATTTGACTTAACTTTGATTTAATAAAAACAGTCTAGCTAGAATATTTTTAAATAGGAAAATAGTCTTTTTAACTCTAGTATTATTCAAAAATGGCAGAGGGGATTTCATTTAAATTTGTAAAAATAAATCACCTTTGAGCAAGCAGAAAGCCCATTTGGCAGGGCCTACAAAATCCCAGGACTGTGTGCATAAGTCCTGGAAAATGGGGATTGTTACCTCTACAACAAGCAGGAATTCTGACCTCTGCCTGCCCAGTGTACCCCCAGGCCCAGGCCAGGATAATTTCTTCAGCTGATAGCAGCTTTCATCCCATCCCAGCTCACCCCAGCTGACCCCACTCCATCCCATCTCACCCCATCCCATGCCACTGTGCTGCACAGCTGTTCTTTACCTGGGCAAGCTGTGTCATGGGAGCAGCAGCAGAACATTTCTCTTGCCTTGCTTCAGGACTGTCTCTACCTTGTCTTTACCATCATTCCCTGATGATGATTTCCCTGCACAACTCCTGGCAGTGGGAAGGCAGTGAGGGTGCAGGCTCTGTGTGGCTTTGGCCACGTGTCCCTCCCTGTGCCAATCTGGCCAGGTGGATTTCAGAAATAATTTTGTGATAACATTTGCAGTCACAAGGAAAGGGGACAGAGGACATGCAGGGGCTCTGTAATGCAGCTCCTCCAGAAGTGTCTCTGTGGGTGTCCTCAAAGGGAAGAGTGAGGTGTCCTTTGGTACAGCCCAGAGACAACAAATTCCCTTGTTCCCTGTCCTGGGACTCTGAGACTGAGATGGATTTCGCTCATGGAACTATGGAAGTGTGAGACATCCTGTCTGACCTGACGAGGTTTCTCTGCCTCAGAAACTGCTCAGCATGAGCTCAGCCCACTCTGGAGGGCTCCATTCTCTACAGTGATTATCAGGGTTTAAATGCCCAGCTCTGACCCAGGCAGCCTTTAAAGAAGAGATTGATTTCACCCATTTGCCTCCAGCCCTGTGCCTCCAAGTCTGGGTGTCAGCTCTGGCTGCAGGTGAAGGCTCTGCTTCCCAGGCACAGGCTGCCTGCTGCAGGTAGGAGACACGCAGGGCTCCCCTGTGCCTACACCACTCCAGCAGTGGGTTTGCAAACTGCTCATAATGTTTCCACACAGGTTTCCCATTGCTGATTTTGGAGAATAATGTAGTTAAACTCTTCAGTTTATTTGTGTAGTGAAACAGACCTTCTGACCACCAGCCCCTTTAGCCCACTGCAACAAAGGGGAGGATTTTCCAGTGCCCATCTGGTTTGTGTTTAATGTAATGTGCAGAAAGGTTGCACATTTTCAGGGCCTGTGTTCATAAGTAGTAGATTGTACAACAGTTTATTACACAAATGGAGCTTTATATTGCTGGGCTTTGTTGAGCTGCCAGTTGGGATAAAAAAAAAATATCGTGCTTCGTAGACCCTATCAAGGAAAATTAGAAAGCATTAAATTCTGCTCAGACTATCCATCACTGGTGAGCTGGTAATCAAATCCAGAGAGGCGGGTGGGAGGTCAAGACTTTCTTGTTCTTGGTATTTCTGAATCAATAACTACTATGAAAGACATGTAAGTGAAACCAAAAGAAGAGAGAGAGAGATGTGTGACCTAGAAGTCAACACAAGATCACAGTGCAGAGGCCAGAAGAGACCAGATACCTCCAGGTTTTGAGGAGAAGACCCCACAGTCTCAACTCAGTTCTTGTGGTGAGCATGTGTTTTAGTTTAATTCTATATTAGAATGGTTATTAAATTACTGTCTAGTCCCAGGCAAAATCCAGCCCTTGTTCCACATAGCCAGGTAAGAGGTGTACCTACAGGAAGATTTTTCAAATTGGCTTTGGATCCAAATCAAATAAATATTGCAAACCCTGTATTGAACCCAGGTGATATCTAATCCACAGTGAAACATCAGCCTGCAGCCTCGGACTGCACAGCCCAGCCTTAATGCCACTTAAATCAGAATGTAAGAACTGAAGGAATTCCAGGAATCCAATGATATAAACTGTATTTTTAGAGCCGTGAGTGACTTGTGAGAGTGAAACAGTGCAGTGACTAAAGATAGCCCAAGCAAGGTTTTCCATGATTTATCACAGGAACGCTCACAGTAAGTTAAAGTCACCGAATGTTGTGATAGCAGCACCTCCATGCTGGCATGTTTTCAAGACAAGTCATTCATAACATATTTGTCACAGAGGAAAATTTCCATAACAGAGCTCTGAGTTGTGTCTCACTTGCACAAGCACCACACACATCACTTTCCTATTAAGACACCGAGAGGTCTATTTGTTTCCAAGGATCTATTTTTCCTTCTAGCCAGCTGGAGGGAAGAACCCCACTTGCCTGCATGCCTCAAAGCTCTCCCCAGCTTTCAGTCTGGCTGAGCAATGATGGCAGAGGACAAAGACTCTCCTTTGGGCTCAGTTGTGGCCCCACTCCACTCCCTGTTGGCCATCTGGAGTTCAGTTATCATTTAACAGGAATTCATTGTCTGACCCATCATTCTTCCTCGGGGGTCTGTGCTCCTTTGTGCACCAAGGGGTTGGGTAGGACCTTTCTTTGCTGGGCAGAATGTCTACAGGGGTTATTTTAAGGATGAAGTCATGGCAAACATTTCCTGACACCTCATGATTGGCATTGCTCTTGGCTGCTGGCCTTTGCTAGCTGCAGTTTGCAGGATAAAGGGACTGCCTTGTCAAGGGGGGGCTACACTGCAGAACTGTTTTCTCCCAGTTTCTTACACACCGGGATGTGTTCAGACAGAAATGGCAGAGAATCTGCAGAGATCTCCTCTCATGGACAGATTGGTCTTTGCCTCCTGCAGCCACCTCCTGAGTAGCCTGAAATGAAATCTCATTTTCATGGAATCACAGAATGCTTTGGGTTGGAAGGGACCTTAAAGCTCATCCAGTTCCACCCCCTGCCATGGCAGAGACACCTTCCACTATCCCAGGGTGCTCCAAGCCCTGTCCAACCCGACCTTGGACACTTCCAGGGATGGAGCAGCCACAGCTGCTCTGGGTACCCTGTGCCAGGGCCTGCCCCCCCTCACAGGGAGGAATTTTCTCATGTGTCAAGTCCCAAGTTCATCTCCCAGCACAGAAGCCCACTGGCTGTGTGGGGCCCTGCCCACGCTCCCCAGGCAGGGCCACGTTCTCTGCTGGACGGGGACATCACCTGCAGGGTGAGGAGGGTGGCTGGGACACTGAGGCAGGTCCTCTCTCCCCATCCCTTGACTAGTTCTGCTCACTCCCCTGGTGTCCCTGCCCAGCTGCCAGGTCTCTACTCAAACCCAAGGCTGTGCCCAGCTCTGTGTAATCACCTCCCATGGAGGGACATGTGTGAGTCCCTCCCGTTTCTTTTTCAGGTATGTTTGAGATGCTTCTAAAACTAATTTCCATCTCATTATGAGTCTAAGCTGTCATTTAGTGTCTTCCTTCAGAAATCAAATAGAGACAGGGATAATTGTTTGTCATGATCCTTCTTGTTCCATCTCCATGTGCTTTCAAGCAGGTCCTACAACACTTCCACGAGTGACCCCATCCTGCTGCCTACTGCAGCCTGGGCACGGCAAAATGAGCAGCACAGAGGCACCATTGTGTGCTGTGAGAGGTACCAATGTCTGCTGCATTGTTCTTGGGCTGGGGCTGAGCCCCACTGCTGCAGAACATTGCTCAGCACCCAGCGGGACTGAACCCCAGGCTGGCTTTCCTCACCTCACTGCCCATCCAGCCTTAGCACTCCATACCCAGGCTCTGCCTGTTGTCCTTCCCCTGTAACCATGTCTGTGGTTAAATAGAGAGTGTCAGTGATTGTAGAATTTCCTCTCCCTGCTGCACTGGGGAAAGAATGTTCATAGCTCTGTGCACAGTTTGAGTTTTTATTTCATCTTGTTTATATTTGTGGTTATTTCTGTGTTGCTTCAATGATTTGCACATTCTTGAGGCCCTTGCTCAGAGCACCTGCAATCAGGTTGTGCTCAGCATCTCCCTCTCTTTTGCAGCTGATTTTGAGAGGTAGCTGGTGAAGGGTAAAGTTCAATCTGGGACACAGTCCTTAATTCATGATTGAGCCTGATGAACGGCATGTGAATGATATCTGGACACGTGAAGCCTGGGGCTGAAACTGTGATCTGTGGTATGAAACCTGATAGCCCTGAAATGATAAAAAGAAAACATCCTCTTGCAAGAATAACACCATGTTATCTCCATGAGCATTTAACCTGCAGGGCTTGGGAGCACGTTAGGGGCTCGTTGGCACCAAAAAATCAGGAGGATTCTGGAAAGAAGTTATTTCTGGAGGCTAATGGGATTATCCACCACATCACAGTGAGGAAGCATGCATGTATCCAAGCAGAGATTCCAACAGAGAAAGACACCTATTGCAGGAACTCCCTAGGTAAGAGAGCCTCATTGAAAAATGGACTTAGAAATGAAGCTTTAAGAGTTCTTCAGGGTAATTTGTCTCTTAGGCCAGCTTATCTGGGGACTTTTTGCAATCTCCAGCACTTTAAGTCTTTAAGGAAGGATGCACTTGTTCCTTCAAAAGATGCTTTTTTATATAAAAGAAAATGACACCTTTATGCAGAAACATCTAGGAAAGTTTCCCTGGCCCGCGGCTCACACTCAGCTGCCTCAGTGCTCTCAGGTGCTGAGCAGCAAGCCCAGAGGGGTCACAGAAATCACAGAAAGCTGTCTCAGAGGACAAAAAGTCCTGGAGGTTTCGTTGCAGTCCTGGTAACAAGGCAGCCTTGCTCCACACCAGAAGGTTACACCCAGTGCCTCACTGCTGACACTGCTAGCCTTGAAACCTCCTCTCTAGGAAGAGGGGAAGAGGTGCTGATTTGACACAGCATTTAGCTGGGTATCTCCAAGCTGTAAAGATTGGGAACACTGAAGAGATGATCATAAATGGAGCCTTCTGTTCTTGAACAGAATGAATCTATGAACAGACTGGAACACAAGATGTTTCCAGTTAGTGCACCATCTGTGTTAGATCTGCCCATTCACAAAGAGGAAACACATTTTCACTCTGAGTGACTTTTTAAACGAGGAGACGAGGAGGAAGGCGGGTACGTAAGATGTGTGTGCGTGTGTGCGTGCACAAATGTTGGTGAGCACAGCCCTGAGCTACCCCTGCCCTGCACCCCTGGCAGAGCAACCACGTGGCACCACATGAATCCTCGAGACATTCTCCAAGCTCTTCTTTTAACTAATTTCATGGAAATTGTCATCAGTGCCTGGGGAGTGCCTCTGCTGTGGGAAGGGAGAGTGGACTCGGACCAGGGGCTCCCCTCGTGGGCCAGGGTCAGGTTCTGGGTGTGAGGCTTCCTCAGGCAGCTGGGAGGGCACTGCCACAGGGTTCCAGGCTCCTCGAGGAGCCATGTCCACCCTCCATGGTGAGCCAGGACCTGGGGAAGTGGGTCTGGCCTCTGCCTTGCTGCAGAGGGGATGGAGCAGTGGTTCCTGTGCCCTTCCACCGCGGTGTTGGACTCACTGGCAAAGCCCAGAGAAGTTTCAGCAGTCAGGGCAGGATCCTGACTGCTCTGGGGCTGGGAGGAGACGGTGCAGGACCCCATCATCCATTCCACTGCTTGGTCCACACTTGTGTGCTGACAGTGGAGCCGGAGCCACTGACCTCATGGGGAGAGAGGGAGAACCAGAGAGGTGAGCCTGTGCCCAGGGCTAACCAGCAGCCAGGCAGAGCTCTGTCATGGCTAACCAGCAGCTAACCAGGGCTCACAGAGAGCAGGCACAGAGCCAGGAGACCTGCTGGTCCTGTGGAGCTGGTTCCTCCCTTCCTGTGACATTCCTGTCCCAGCAGCTCCATCTGCCCTCCTTTGTGTGCCCAGCTGCTCTGTTGGTGGGACAAGCAAAATCTCCCCAAGGAGAGACAGGCTGCAGCCCTTGTGCTCTGTTCCCATGTTTGTTGTAGATCCTGCTCTCTCAGGGCTGGTTCTGGGCAAGCTAATTGGGGTGGCACTTCCAGGAATCCATTTCCTGCTGCATTACCTCCTGGTAACATCTGGCACAACGTGTCTGCACAGATGTTTACTGCTGTGGCTGCTTCCCAGTGGTTTGCTGGGGTGGTGTGTGGAGAAGAGCTCCATGGATGAGAGAAGCTGCATCATACTGGGGTTGTGCAAACCAGCTCATATGTTTTAAAATGAGAAGAGAAGAAATTCACAGCTGTGCCTTTATTATATGTGCATTTAGGGCCAAATTGGGCCTGTTTCTGGTGTGAAACTCTGCAGGGAGAGGGCTGTTCCCTCAGAGGCTGCTGAGCAGCAGCAAAATCTCTCCAGAGCTACTGCTGCAGCCCTGGGCAGCACACCCCTTATTTCCCCTGTATTTCATCTCCTAGAAGATACAGGAAACCTCTGTTGCCTCATCCTCATTCCCCCACTAAGTGCTACTGCCCAGGGACAGGCAGTGCTGGAGGCTGAGAAGTGGGGACACAAGAGATCCATGTGGTTGCAGCTTGCCTGGCCTTTCCCAGACCCTTGGGGCTGAGAATGTACTTTCCATCCTATACTGCTGAGGCTTGTGCCCCACAAACCCTTCTGCCCCAGCTGGGAGCTCCAGGCAGGGGCTCAGCTCAGTGTGCCCCTCACCCATCATGCCAGCTGGAGAGCTCCTGGCCTTTCCAGGTGGGCACACACACTTGGGAAGATGTTCATGGAAAACAGGAGGATAACTGAGACCAAAACTGCTCCCCTGAATGTGTCCTAAGCTCCAGCAGACAGAGCAGGACACAGGAGCTGGCTGAGCCTTGCACAGGGTTGTCTTGGTTTGGAAAGCCAGGTGTCTGCTAAGGAGGGCAGGAGCCTCCCCTGAAATGGAAANCAGTGGGTGCTGTAACTTTTATCAGCCATGCAGGGACATTCAATGGCCCATTATCAGCAGATGTCTCCCTGGGGGGAGGATTGGTTGTGGGAGAGATAAGGAAAAACTGCCCAATGAACAGGAGACAACTGCCACACAGATGGCAAATAGAATCCATCTTGCCTGGCAATGTGGGACAAGGGTGGTGATTCTTGTCTGGTGTGAAAAACAGCCAAACACTTCATCTCGTGCCTAACCACCAGCATGGCCATGGCTGCAATTCCACATGGACCAGGCAGCCCCAGCACCTCTGAACACAAAGCCAGGCTCTCCCATCTTCTCTCCATTCACTGTCTGCATCTTTCTGATGCTGCAGGGCTGGCTGGGGAGCTTCCAAGCACTTGTTAAACCTTCTGGAGTTCAGCAGCACTACAGAGCTGCAGGGCTGGTGGCTTCAGGGGTACAGCACGCACTGCTGTGAGCAGTGAATGTTAAACACAGCTCAGGGCACTGGGTTTGCTTTGTTCCTTTTATGGGTGCTTCTCCCAAAACCACAGCCCCAGGAGTGCTGCTCTGGGCAGCCTGCAGGACAATAGACATTGTCCTTGGTGGCACATGGTTTGGGCAAGGATGGCTGAACTGGCCAGGATGTGACAGAAATGTGACACAAACCCTGAGCAGCGCTGCTGAGACCAAAGCACAGCTCCCAGGGGAGGGGAGGAGGAGAAAAAGAAGGGCTGGGACATAAAGACACTGTTAATTATGAGGTGACATCAGGAGGGCTGTGCACACTGAGCAGGGAACCTCTGTGTGTGTGAGAGGACGAGTGTGGCAGCAGCTCTCTGGCCACAGAGAGCAGGCACAGACTTTCTCAAGATTTTTCTGAGAGAAGCAGAGAAGAGAATCCAAACAATTCTTATCTCTGCTCGTTGTTGTGCTCATGTCGAATGTTTTCTGAAAATTATTTACCCAAGGTGATTGCTTAATTAGATTCTAGTGATGGTGTTTAGATTCAGTGACCGGTTGGATCCACAGCTGTGTCTGGACTCTCAGCAGAGAGAGTCACAAGTTTTCTTGTTAGTAGTTAGTGAGAGCTCTTACTACTGTAATACAGTGGAATATAAGTATAATAAAATATACTATAAGATGATAAATAAAGCAATTGATCAGCTTTCTGAATCATGGAGTCAATGCTAATTATCACCCAGCTGGGGGTCTGCAGCAACAGACAAGGAGCTCCTGGAGGAGCAGAGAGCAGGGCTGGAACAGGCTCTGGGCTGCTCCCAGCCAGAGCAGCTCTGCCCCAGCAGCAGGAGCTGGGCTGCCAGCGCTCCTGTCGCCTGCAGCTACGAGCAGCCATGGTTTGCTGCACAGTGACAGGCATGGAGACCAAGGTGGGGGTGGATTTGTCACAGTGCTGGTGTCCAAATCGCCCACAGGAGAGACTAACGTGGAGCCAGCAGGGGAGGCACTGCACGTTCTGTACTCAGGACTGCATTTGCAAACCACCAGAGCTGTGCTCAGGAGGAGGGTGGTTGCTAGCAACGATGTGAGGAGCAGAAGAGGAATTGTAACATCAACATAAACAGGACAGGTCCCTTCCTGATGGATGCACGTAGTCCATAAACATCATTGTCACACCAGAGATCTCGCCAGGGATTCCTGAAGATGTTTTCAAGCATGCTGCAGTCTCCTCCTTGGGGTGCTTGGGGTTTCAGAATTATGACCATCTGTTTGCAATTGAGGCCATTTGGAAGCAGAAGAGAGAGCTGCCAAGAGACTCTTTTTGAATGAAGAGTGCCTTCAGTCTGGCCAAGAAGTTCCCTCCAGCAGGTATCAGAATCGCAGAGCCACAGACAGGTGTGGGATGGAAGAGACCTTAAACTCATCTCATTCCAGCCCCTTGCCACGGGCAGGGACACCTCCCACTGTCCCACATTGCTGCAAGCCCCATCCAATCTGACCCTGAACTCTCCAAGGGATCCAGGGACAGCCACAGCTGCTCTGGGCACCCTGTGCCAGGGCCTGCCCACCCTCCCAGGGAACAATTTCTAATTCCCAATATTCCATCTATTCCTGCCCTCTGCCAGTGGGAAGCCATCCCCCTTGTCCTGGCACCTCATGCCCTTGTCCAAAGTTCCTCTTCAGCTCTCCTGGAGCTTCTTTACACTCTGAAAGGGGCTCTCAGGTTTCCCTGGAGCCTTCTTCTCTCCAGGTGAGCACCCCCAGCCTGGCTCCAGAGCAGAGGGGCTCCAGCCCTCAGAGCAACTCCACGGCCTCCTCTGGACTTGTATCACTCAGGAGGGAGCTCTGCATCATCCCAAGATGTCAATTAGATCCCTAAATGTCAATTAGAATGTCTGTGATGGGAGTGACACCAGAATTTTTCACATTCGGGCCCAGCCCTGCAAACATCACCTGTCTGCTGTCCTGGCACAGCCACCTCTCAAAACAAGAACTTCCAAGAGCGAGCATTAAGCTGGCTTACAGAATTTCCAACTGCAGCCCAGCTAATTGAGCCCAGCTTGGCAGCTTAATTTAATTTTTACTTTGCATGAAGCTGGGCATGAGGCTCTGTGGGCATGGTTCAAGTGAGCCAGGCAGGTCAGCTCAGCTTCCTCCAGCCCCTGCTCTGTGTGGGGTAGGGAGAAGGGTTGGGCACCACCTTGAAAGTGCCACCCTGGTGAGCTCTGCACTCCTAGGAAAGGAGGGAAACACAGGCTCTTTCCAGCAGGGAAGGAGATCAGAAGGGAGCAGTGATGCTGAGAAGATGGGAAATTTTGCCATCCCTGGGATGCTTCCATTGAAGCCACAGAGGGGATGGCACAGAATCTGCCCGTGGTGTGGTTTGTCCAAGTGTGGGCTGCATCCCACACATTGTGCAGCCTCTGCACTCAGAGGGGATGACCAGCAGTGGTGCTGTACTCCCAAAAATCCCCCGAGGGAGGCTGTCTTCCTTAGCACTGCACCAGGGCGTGAAGCTGGCTTTAAATGTCAACCTGCCTTAAAAGCCCCAGGCATTCCCTGACATGTGTGGTGTGAACCTGTTCACTCAGTAGAGATTTGCTCCACTGAAAACGAGCCTGAAAGTTGATAAGAGCCCCTGGTTAGGCCTGAAATAGCCCTTTGCAATGTGGGACTGGCTGGAGGAGGTATCAGATGAAGAGCAACAGTCACAGCACAGCAGAAAGGAGGCTGAGATCATGCCTGCACTTGGGTCCAGCCACAGGTGCACTGGCTGCTCAGAGGTGTTGCTGTGCTCGTGCTGTGCGTCACCCACAGCTCACACCGAGCTCTGGTGCTCCCTCTTCCCCAGATGGAACACCAGGGGAAAAATAGAAAGAGTAGAGAGGCACTGGAGGGACAACTGCACTGGAAAAGGTGCAATGTCTGGAAAGGAAGGAAGCAGGATTCCCACCTCAAGCAGCTGAAGAGAAAGGCCAGAGGGTTTTGTTCAGTTACCTGGGTAAAGTGCAGTGTTCCTGGCATGAACATGATTCGTTCCAATGCCCTCAAAGAGGGAGGAGGGGCTGTATTTTATTTTCAACCTCCTCTGGTACCGTGCGTGGGAAACGCTGCTGGCACTGGGATTTGGTTCTGCTGGGGTTTTGCTCTGTGCTGCAGATAAGGCTCCTCTTTCCTTGGTCACTTTGTAGGAATGGAAAACATGCCTGGGCCTTCAAGCACACTTTGAAGTCAATCAAAACTGTCTTAAAGTATATTTCTCTGCTATAGAACATAAAAATATTATCCTTCTGGCATGCCTCCATGAGAATATTAAAAATAGCTTACTGAGTTACTCTGTGAAAATCGCTAATATAACAAGACTTTTGTGTCTTATTTCATTAATGAAGGAGCTCTAATGCTGGGCTTGAATGTGATACTGCTGTAAATCAATAAAGAACATTTTTGGAAAAACACAATCCTATTATTCCGAGATATTTTTGTAGGGTGAAGCTAGAAAGAAACATTTCTTGCCATGACTTTTGTCCAACTCAATAAGCTATTTGCATCTGAAAACTTTAGTGCTAGCTAAATAAAAGTTTGTTCTGTGCATGGGATGGCATTTTCCTTCCTGCTTTGTTTTACTGCTGTTTGTCCAGAATGGGGAGAATTATCTTGGAGCTAAATCTTGTACTGACCCCTCACAGCAGAAACCCAAGGCTTGCTTAGGGAAGAGTCAGAGCAGGACAGGGCTCCTGGCTTTTCCTGAACAGCACCCAGGAGGCAGCAAGTCTGAGCTGTGGCCTGGCTGGGAGGCTCGGGATTCTGTCCCATTTCCAGCTGCAATTTTTTGTTAACAACCCCCTGGGGCTGTGGCCGTGGTGGAAGAACCCAGGGGTGCTCCTGGCTGGGTCAGGGCTGAGGCTCCTCCAGCTCCTCCCCTGATCCCCAGCACCAGGAGCCAAAAGAAGGTGGAAAAGCAGGGTAATCATACAGTAGTAGTTCTCCCACCCAGCTGCTGGTCTTCCCTTCAGCAAGGGAAAGGTTTTAGATTTAATGGCCTCAACGGGTATTTCTTACATGGATTTGTCTAATTGCCTTTTGAACTCGTGCTAAAGAGGTGATTTGCTGCTTCCTCAGTGGCCTCCCGAGGGGCGTAAATCACAGCTCTGCTTCAGGAACCAGAGGAGCAGGCAGCGTTCCTCCCACAGCACCACTGCTGCCTTTGGCAGGCAGGGACCCCTCTCATTTTCTGCTCTTCACAAAGGCCCCAGTGATGGGCAGTGATCTGGGGCTGGAAATGGGCTTCTCAATGAGTTCCTGAGGTGCCTCGGGGCTGTCTCTGCCAGGGTTTCACATCCACACAGGGTGAGGAATGGCTGATGCAGCAGGAGCACAGATGAGCTGAGGGAAAAGGCTCCTCTTAGCCAAGGAACAGAGTTCAGCTGCTGGAAGTGAGCATGGCTCTGGGAGCAAATGACACAAACCACCAGAGTGTGTCATGAGCCTGGAACTAAGCATTACACACCCCTCCAAATCCACACAACCACATGGCATGCTGAGTACATCTGGGGGAAACCTCTGCTGCCCAAAACCAAGATCACCTTTCCATCCCTCACTCCTGACAGAAGTTTGTCCACCCTGTTCTTAAAAACCTTCTTTGGTTGGAGAAGATTCCAACTCTTGCCCAAGCCATTTGCACTCCAGCTCCTCCCTGGAGTGCACATCCATAACTCCTTCTCAATATGGATGGAGAGAATAAAACACTGTTTCTTTCCATGGTAGTCTTCTTTATATTTAAAACGTGATCAGGGCTCCCCTCAGACAATTTTTCATTAGACTGTCCCTCAGTCTTTATGCCTGCCCTTGAGTTTCTAATTTTCTGGACTTCTGGTGTCACTTTCTGTGCTCTGGGCTCTCTTCTGTTGCCTCTCACCTTCCTCAGTGTGGCCAAGAGCAGTCAGCAGTGCTGAGCAGAGCAGAGCAGAGCAGGGCCCGTGCTGCACTGAGCAGGCAGGTGAAGGGATGTGGTTTGCAGGCAGGTGAAGGGATGTGGTTTGCAGCCAGCCCTGCACAGCCCCTGCTCCCCCTTCTCACCCTCACCAATGGTCCTGAGCTGGCTCGTGGTGCTGCTCTGTGTCACGGAGCAGCTGCAGAACATTCTGCTCTGTACACTGTGTATGTGCAATCCCTAATTCTCACTGGGTTTGTTTCTGTAACTGTCCTCACATCATCACTTCTTTTTAAAACTATTATCTCGCTCTGACGCTGCTCTGCTGCATGCATGTGCCCTCTTCCAGCTTCACCTCCTAGGAAATAAAGTGATTTTCTACTCCACTTTGTAAAGGAAACACAGAAGACAAAGGGACACAGTGACCCACTGGGAGCTTCTCTCTGAGTGTGCTTTTCTAAGTGTTTCACACCACCTTGGGCAATACACACAACTCTTTCCCAAAAATCTTCAATGTCATGTCAGGAGGTGTCAACAGCCTCGTTAAACACAAGATAGATGACATGTACAGCTTATTCCCTATCCACAAGTGTCACAGAAGGATTAGATTTGACACATGCATAATGGCTGGGTTTTATTTCTTTTCCCTGATTTGTTTCAGTATTTGTTTGTTGGCTCCATTTGTTGTCCCAGTACTTTTCTGGAAATGGAAGTTAAAGTAGATGCTCCATAATTTCCCTTTTTCAAAACCAGATATTCTGTTTACCATTTTTGAAAGCCATAAGGAATGTTACATCTCTGTGCCTGCCTTGTGTCTCTAAAAATCTGTTTTAGCTGCCAGTACCTCCTAGAATTCTACACCAGATGCATATCTGCCAGTTATTGCATAGAAGGCAGAATTCTGTTCATTTGTAGCTTGGCTGATTATTCCAAGGGTAGCTCCTTTCTGGCTGGTTGGCCTGGTGGGCACATGCCAGCTGCTCAGGGACACGTCCTGCACAAAGGGGTGTCATCCTGAAATGAAACACACTGATGGGACACAGAGCTCTGAGGGGTGCTGTGCTCACCATTAAACCACATCCCCAGGTATCCCATCCACACATCTTTTAAATCCCTCCAGGGATGGCAACTGCCCTGGGCAGCCTGTTCCAATGCTTTACAACCCTGTCAGTGAAGAAATATTCCCTAATACCCAATTTAAACCTCCTCTGACGCCACCTGGGACAATTCCCCTTGTCCTGTCCCTGTTCCCTGGGAGCAGAGCCTCACTCCCACCTGGCTGCACCCTCCTGTCAGGAGCTGTGGGGAGGGAGAAGGTCCCCCCTTATGGCAGCAGCTCTCTGGCCCCAGAGAGCAGGCACAGATTTCCCAGGATTTTTCCTGAGAGAAGCAGAGAAAAGAGAATCAAAACAATTCTTATCTCAGCTGCTGCTCCTGTGTTTGTGCCCACGTGGAATGTGTTTGGAGATTGTTTACCCAAGGTGATTGCTGGGTTGGATTCTGGTGATGGTGTTTGGATTCATGGACCAATGGATCCACAGCTGTGTCGGGACTCTCAGCAGAGAGTAACGGGTTTGGCTGGTGAGTTAGTGATGGTTCTGGTTAGAGTAATGTAGTGTAATATAAGTATAGTAGAATATACTATAAGATAATAATAAAGCAATTAATCAGCCTTCTGCAATCATGGAGTCAATGCTAATTATCACCCAGCTGGGGGCCTGCACCAACACCCCCTGAGGAAGGAAGGATGTGGATTTCACACACCCGCACTCCACAAGGTCCCACTGCCCCCTCCCAGGGAAAAGCAGGTGAGGAGCTCCAGGTGTATCAATGGAAGAGAAGGAGCACGTGCCTAAATCACCACTAAGAAGAGCATGAGTATCACTAATGACTCAAGGAAATATGAGAACCAGGAATGACATCTCTTTCTCCATCTGACCCAGGAACACAGTGCTGGTTTCTTTTCCTTCCCAGCTTTTCTTCTCTCTCTCATGCTGAGTTATATCTTGGGAAGCATCAAAAGCAATGTTTCAGGCCCTGCCTTGGCTATACTACAATTTTGGGGAAGATCAAGGCAGTGGAAAATAGAGGCTAGCACTGCTCCTTGCTGGCTGCCAAGACCCCTGGCAATGCCAGAGCCAGCCTGGGCTCCTTTCAGTGTGTGAGCAGAAACACCACAGCACCGAGAGCCCTTCCACCACCCCTGGCTCCCTTCACCCAGCCTCGGGCAGCTGCTCCTGCCAGCACCCGTCCTGCTGGACAGAAAACAGGGAAAAGCCTGGAGACAGCACCCCAGTATCAGATGGAAAGCTCACACCTGCACAGCCTGCCCTCCCAGCACCAGGTGTAATCCCACCCCGATGGCATCCCCAGGCCAGAGCTGACACAATAATTACAATACAAAAACACACTTCCCCAAGTTGTGGATGGAGGTCAGTTTGTTAACCATATATAGCATAACCCAGCACAGCTGACTGAGAGCTATTCATTCCTTTGGGCTCGTTTCTGTAAAAATAGAAGAAATCTGCAGTTTAATCTTTAATTGTCTCAGGAAAAAAAAAAATACAAGCTTGCTTCTTTGTGCCTCTCCAGCCCTTCACAGTTCATGCTTTGCAATGTGTGCAAAACAAATGAATGTTACCTTGCTCAGAGGAAGTCTTGTTGTCAGGTCTGAATTTCTTTCTTTCTTTGTTTTAGAAAGCTTCCCTCTCCCATCAGTTCAGGAATGCTGTCTTGGCAATAATCTCTCCTGCATCTCCTTATCACAGATGCTGTTTAGACACTTCCCCCATTTTGGTCCTCAAACTACCTGTGAAGAGCTCAGTTCTGCAAGATTTTTCCCTTTCCCTCTGTCCAAAAAAAAAGCCACCCAAGCTGCAGGTCAGGTGAAACTTTGTCCAGCTTCACTTTTCCTGGATGTCAGAGTGACCTGGGAGGTCTGGTCTGCTCTGCTTTTCAGAAGAGAACCCCTCTTCTGTACCTTGCACCTTCTCCAAACACTTTGACTTTCACTTGCTCTGAGCTGCTGTGACTCTGCTGGTTTATATCCTGAATAAAACTCTCTGTCTCTGCTCTGCAAGAAAAGCAGCAGCATTAAATGATCAGCAGAGAAATGCAGCTACATTTGTAATGACTTGCAGGGGAGCTTCTTCCCTCCAGGTCCTTCAGCATTAGAGGGAAGGGATCAGGGGTCATTCTTCCTCAGCTGTTTGCACAGCACTGGCTGGAAGAACAGGGCTGAAAGGCTGGATTTTTTTCATATTTCCTCTTCCTCATTTTTGACTGACAAGTGGCACATAGTAGCACAAGGTTCACACCACTCTTCAGGGAGAAGGGACTTCCTGTACTCAGAGCAGGCAGGGGAGAGGGATTTCTTGGGGACAAGTACAATGTTCCCATGGCACCTCTCTCAGAGAACAGAGGGGAAGCCTCAATCAGCCTTGCCAGAGACACACCAAAGTGTCCTGTCCCACAGTAGGGCTGAAGTCAGTGAATATTTTATTAATTTCCTGTTACTTTCTACTCATTTGCCACCCAAAATTGCTTGGACGTGGCACCAGCAGTTCCCTTTCTGCCCACAGTCAGAGAGAAGCCCCAGGTGCCAGGGCGATTTCAGCCTTCAGAGGGGCAGGGAAGGGCAACAGGAGCAGCTGATTTCTTCTTGGTGGAAGTTCTGTTTCACAAAGATAGCCCTGGCTGGGCACCAGGGGGGTGGCTGCTGGTTGCCAGCTCCTGGCTCCTGTCCTTGGGGCACAGGAAGCCCTGGGGAGCACGAGGAGAGAAGGAGAGACCATGGGGATGGGATTGCTCCAGGTGAAGACAAAATGCTCAATTCCTCTGCAATATGGGCCCTAGAGTCACACACCAGCAGCCTGTCCCCAGCAATCCTTAACCTGTGACATGCAGGAAACTGCATTTGCACACAGCTGGAGACATGCAGTGGAACCAGAGCCTCCCTGAGCTGTGACAAATCTTGCTCTGGCAGCAGCCCTGGGAGAGGAAGGAGAGGAGGAAGGAGATCACCCCACTGCTCCCAGTGGTTTCACACAGCCAGCAGCATCCCCAGCTCGTGTAGAACCCCATGCACAGAACCAAGCCCCCAGCAGGAATGATTTATCTCCAAAAGGAAGGTTATTTCTAGTTGTGTTTCTGCAAAGTGGCTTTTCCACTGGAAAAGCTCCTTTCCAGCAGCTCTTGCATGTCCAGGCTTCGAGGGCCTGCTGGAAACTGTCTCCAGCAGTCTCTGTGAAGCAGAGCTTGCTGCTCCTGCCTATAAATAACATTTCAGATGCCCAGGCCACACAGTCACACTGCAGGAAAGGTCAGCAGAAATCGTCATCTCCCAGAGAGATCACTCTCCACAACTGCCCCATGCCTGAGGCTGGCCTGGACTGCAGCCAAGGCTCTGGACCTTATCAGGGCTGGATCTCGCTGGGAATTTTCAGATGAAACATTTTATTGGAAAATGCTGATTCATAGACATCAAAATGTTTCATGGAAATGCACCAGTTTTTCTGAATTTACAAGGAAACCCAGACATTATTTGGATGCACTAGTGACTGGTTGGCTGCCAGGGTATCCCATGGCTTGCAGAGTGTGTCTGCTTGCAGGACAGCTGTGTCCTCTGGGCTGCTCCAGACACAGGAGCCCGAGCTCTGCCAAGGCCCTGCTCTGACTGAGCTCTTGGCAGCCCTTAACCCCCAGCGTGAGATGGGCTGGGAGGGCTTCTCTCTCACCAGGCCTGGTGTGGAGATGCTGTTGGATCTGCTACATGCTGAAAAGTCAAGGGTAGAACACTTGCAGAGTGTCCTTTTTCTTGAGTTTCCATCTGAGACCAAGAGGGAGGGGATCAGAGGAGGGAGGCAGAGGCTGCAGTGGGATCCTCTCTGGAACCCAGGTGTGGCACAAGGGCTTGGGATGGAGTGTGCCAGCAGCCAGGAAATTGTTAGGCTGAAGAAAAGCCAGAGCAGTGTGAAAAGCTGCTATTTTGGCTTCTGACAGCAATTCCATGCAGCAGATCCCAGCCCTGGAGCAAGTGCTGTCCCAAAGATTGCATTTCAACACTGGGATGCCAGCAGGGAGCTGTTATCCAAAAGCAGTTCAGAAATCTTCCTGGGAAATGTGCTGAACTGATGACTTCTGAAATAATAAACCCTGGCTCTTTTAAAGCATAGACAGAGGTGTCTAAATATCTGCTTTTTCTTATGGCTTCTCCCTGCACACTGAAAAGCAGCTCTGGGCAATTCACAAGTACAAGGATGCAGTGCATCAACTTGTGGGAACTTTGGGATCCCTGAGTTATCATATTCTTCTGCAAAGTTGCATTTCAGCTTTCATCAGAATATAGAACTGCTTTAAGGCTGAGTGTAATTGCTTCTCAGAAAATAATAATAGGAATAAAATAATAATAAATAATAGGAATATATAATAGGATTATATGTCCTTCAAAGAAAATTCTGCTCGTTAACACACAGGGGAAAAAAATTATTTATTCTGTGTGGTAATGTCAGGGACAGTGCAGAGACAGGTTTGTATCTGTGGCTTGATGCAGTGCTATAACAATTTGTATAATAATGGATTTACTCTGCAGAGACTTTGGTTTGAGTGTGTGCTCTGAGTCCCTTTGGTAAAGAGAAATGTTTATTCTGACAGTACATATTGTGTTAGCATGATGGACTGATTTGGGGTTTCATTCAGCAGTGGAAACTTGTAGCAAATTATTAGCATAAACAGCTAAATAGACTTTCATTCCTCAAGTTGTACTTCTGCTCATGTAAATCAGCAGTAAGGCTTGTAAACCAACCCTGTCACAGTTCTTTCAATTCTGCAATGTTTTTGGTCTCATATCTGGAAGCCACTTTGAAATACAGTCATTGCAACAGTGCCTTCTGTCAGAGGTCTTAGAGAAATTCAAGAATAAAATGGTAGAAGTAGTTTGAAAATTATATCTTATTCAAGCAGTGAGCAAAATCTTCCAAGGGAGCAAGTGTACACTGAACAGAGATGGCTGGTGCAGTGATTCTGGCTTTTTTATTACCTCTAATATTTCTGCTGCTGTTTCTTGCTCTCCTCCTTCTTCCCAGCATTTGTTCTTTGTGAAGGAACAATAACTAGAATAACTCATATTCAAGTTCATAGGCTCCCTAATTCCAGAAGCATCACCCTCTGCAGTGTTCTCTCTCCACCCCACTGCAGTCAGAGATGGGCCCTAGCTATCTGATTCTAGCACAACAAAACAAATATGCTGGCCCAATGATCTTCTGACCATATATAGGCTGAAATAGCCTTTTGGAAGATATGGTTGATATCTGTGATCATCACAGGGCAATTAGGAACCATTATGAAACAAGCATCTTACCAGTAATTTATTGGGCAGCCTCAAACTATTTCCTTGGGTGGGGAGGGTGTCATCTTCAAGAACACCTCCTGCTCAGGAGAGGCCATGAATTAATTTTTATGGAAGATCTGATGGGGAGGGTGCAGAGCTCAGAGCATGAACCTGAGCACAGAGTTACGTCTTGGAAATGCAATGTCCCAAAGGAAAGCAGACAGGAGAGATTCAGTGTTGATATGGTTCTCATGGCAGCTGCTTTCTGAGAGTTCCTTGACAGAGTAACCTCTGCTTTCCAAGTGCCTCCCAAGAGCTGCTTTTTCTCCTGTGCAGGAAACAAAGAGCACTGCTGACTGCAGTGCCCCACTGTGCAGCAGGAGGAGCAGACAGGACCTAGCTGGGGTGTCAGAGCTGCTGCACCGCGGTGGGTGAGGTGGCTGAGCAGAGCTCAGCTCCAGGCCCCTGCTGCCTCTATTCATAGAGAAGCTGCCTTGCCTTTAGGGCCAAAGCATGGCCAGAGGGGTTATTGGGCAGTGACCACTGCAGACCATCCTTTGCACCCACCATAGAATCAGGGTCTGGGTTGGGTTGGAAGGGAGCTCAAAGCTCATCTTGTTTTACCCTCCTGCCATGCACAGGGACACCTTCCACCATCCCAGCTTGCTCCAAGCCCCATCCAACCTGGCCTTGGACACTCCCAGAGATGGGACAGCCACAGCTTCTCTGTGCCAGGGCTTCCCCACCCTCACAGGGAAGAATTACACCAGTCCAGTTCTGTTGGATTTGTCAGGATCTTGCGGAGACATGATTTTTTTTTTGCCACGGGTGTAGTGGAAAGAGGCAGAAAGGGAATTTCCAGGCCCAAGCAAGCTGGGTTTGATGGTCTCATTGTCATTTTTTAGTAACTGATGAAAAGCACAGTGGGCAGCTGATGGTGGCTGCTGGGTGGGAAGGGGCTGGAGGAGAGGTTGGGGGTCAGGTGTGACAGGAGCAGCGCAGGCAATAAGAGCAAATGCTGAACTGTAGACCTGCCTTTTCTCTGTAAATTCATCTGTTGCTAAGAATAACCTGCCTGGACAGTGTCCTACAGCATGCTCCAACCTAAAGGGCATTTTGGTCTGACAAATGAAAACTAAGAGAGTGAAGTTATTACCATATGAACATGTGGATTGAAAACATGTGTTGAGTGATTAAAGGCGAAGGCTTGATGACAGCCCCGTACCGGAGATGGTGCATCTCGGGGAGGAGACTGCTGCTTGGGAAATGCCATATTTTACCATTGAGTTCATTAATATTTGCCATAAGGAAAACAAGAAAGGTTGACTCCAGAAAAAAAAAAAAAAAAACCCTCCCTCTCAGATGCTATCAGTGCACACACGATGTTTGCTTTGGAAACTCCTCGCCGGGGTTTCTGTCAGTCTGTTGCTCTGTGAATGCTGTCTCATGGACAGTTTAGGATTTCACTCTGCCTGGGCTTGGACAGTGTCCCAGGAGTGTGCTCGGTGTCAGGAATTCAAGCTGGAAAAAGTGTGCATTCTGGAAGATTAGGCACTGCAGGCTGTCCCCGCAGTGCCCAGAGGCTGGGCAGGTCGGAGCACACCGGGGCGGCTGCGGGGCAGTGCCCCAGGGTGGTAAATCTGCCACAGCACTGCAGGGAGACACGGCAGAGCTGACAGGAAGTTTTGGGTTGATGCACGTTCATTATAAATCATCTCCTGCTTGTCTGTTTACAATAGGCTGTCTTTCCTTAATGTTTTTGAGGTAGTAACAGACCCTGTATTTTAACTCGACAACAATATTTTGATGTGAAAACATCACATCCTCACTGTTCATATTTTTGGATGAGATATGAACCAGAACTATGGGGCCAAGTGCCTCACCCCAAACACTGAAAACTGAAGAACAAGGAAAAAATCAGTCACTTTCCAAAAACTTTGCTAAATTTTGTGACAGTAACCAGTGTATGTGTGACTGGCTGTGAGGCACCTGCAGCAGAATAACATTTGACAGTCCTTGTTGACTTTCCATCAAGATACTGCATCAAAAACTGGTACTTAAAACCAAACTGAATCAAACCTTTAGGCCCCTCAAAGCACATCAGTGGCCAGGCAGCACTGCAGAGCCCTGGGCACCAGAAGTAGGATCAGAGGAGCCTGCAGAAGCTCTCCTGCCAGTCAGCTCTCAGGACATTTCACTGAGATGAAACAGTCTGCAGGAAACTTCCAGCCAGGATAAATTCTTGGTTCATCACAGATTTTGCCAGATGCTACATTGCTCCCACAATCCTGCCAGTGCTGTGTTGTAGGCTGGCTTTGTGCTCTACCATCATATTCACATCTCTAGGAATTGTAAAATCTGGTTAAGGAGGGCTCATTCAGATGTGTGGGTCTATTAATTTCATCTTGTAAAGTGTATTAATTGCTATTAATTGCTATGGAGTGGGATAACCTGTCTTTCTTGCCTGTTGAGTCTCATCCCATTTCTCTCAGAGTGCTTTTTTTTCAGTGAAGTTTAATTGTACAAATTTTGATAAACTCAAAGGCTTGTGAATGCTGATGGGGAGGATTCATCTTCAGGCTTGAAGGATATCATGGTCCAATATCTGTTTGTCTTATATTTTTACACAGATTGGAGGTTAATATTAAACAAACAAACAAACAACACAAAACCCCCTTTTTTTTTTTTAAATCTGCACAATTTCCCTGACCTCTGTGTTTTCACCTCAGTGGTTCTGCTGGCAAAAAGGAAGGACAGGCAAAGGAACTGAAAATTGCTATTGAAAATGCCTGCAATGGAACAAGAAGACCAAATTTCTTTTTTTTTTTTATTTCTGGCAAACAGTGGCTGGAAATCCAGAGCAATGAGAAACCTTCCTGCTTCTTGCATTCACCACTGGGTGTTTTTTGGGTAAAACAACCTGTTTAGTTCAATTCCTTCATGCAGCCCCTCTGTTTCCTTTCCCCTTCCCTGGCAGCACAGATGACAGCACAACGTGGACATTTCACACAGCTTTTGATGACTCTCCTCTTTATCACAGATGACTCAAATCCTTTTCCCATTGATCTTTTGAGATTTCCCCTGTGTTTCTGGCTGCTCCCACGGGGAGAGTCCAGTGGGACTGGGCAGATGTGGTGTCCTGGAAGAAGGATGTGCCACATCTGGCAGAGCCACTGGAGGGTCAACGTGCCTGTGGGGACAGGGACAGTCCTGCAGGGTCAGTGTCCGTGGTGGCAGCAGGACATCAGTGCACCAGGGCACTTCATTCAGCGTGCTGCAAATGTACATGCCAGGCTGGTGCTGCTTGTGATGTGCAGGAATGCAGTGGTGGAGGAACAAGAAGCTGAGAGGTTTCTCGGCTTCCACGGGAGCTCTGCATGCTCTGCACAGCTCTCTGCAGCACAGAAAACAAACATGGCAAGCCATGCTCATGCACGACTCTGCTCTTGTCTCTCCTGAGACCCAGATAACAAACAATCCACCAAGAAAATCTACATGTGGATGGATGCAAACTTACATGGCAGCTGGAAATGTAGATGGCAGCTGGAGAATCTGGGGCTCCAGGGAATGGTGGGAATGGGGTCAGACACAGCAAAGGGACGGCCAAAAAATCAGAGAGGACTCTGCTGCCAAACTTGCCCTGCCCTTTGAGAAAGGGCAGAGGGCAGGGGTGGCTGCAGGGGGGTGAGGGCTGTCCCGGAGGATGCCAGCGTGCCTGCCGGGGCAGGGGAACTACCGCGCCCTGCCCAGCGGGCAGGCAGGGCTGGGCACGGAGCAGGTGGCACTGCCAGGCGGGCAGGGACTCTGTGCAGGCAGGGATCAGAGCTCCTACCCGGCACCAAGGGCACAGGCAAACGCAGAGGAACTGCTGCTGCTGCTCACTGCGCGCTCCAAGAGGACATTTACCGGGGCGGGGGGATCTCGAAAACACATCTCAAGCCCCTGCTTGATTTAGCCATGTGCAAAGCCCGTGTGCCGCCCGGGCTGTGGGGCACACCGAGCTGTGCAGCCCCGCAGCGGCACAGGGCGCGGCAGCAGCTCATCCCGCACCGCACGGGATCTCCGATGAGCTGCTGGAAGCAGCCTCTGGAGCTGGTGTTCGCTGCCCTGCAGGGCTGCAGAAGGGCTGGCAGATGGCAGCGGCACCTGCAGCCGCGAAGGGCAGCGCTGCCCGCGATGCCCGCACACGCAGCCGGGCACGGCTCAGCCCGCACCGCTCCCTGCCTGCCCTTCTGTGCTGCAGCACACCACACCGCTCTCTGTCTCAGGGTATTAATAACCCCTTGGATGTCTTTGTTTAAAGTATTCCATTGGGAAGTGCTATTTTAAGGCTCCATTGAGTCAGGCGGAATGTGAAGCCTCCTCCTGCCGGCCACTTCACACTCGCTGCTTATCTGCACCGTGCGCTGCTGTTTTGTCTAATGCAGCGCGGAGATCAGCTCCCCTCGCGATTTCGCTTCCACCATTTACATTTCGCGTGTCGGAGCAGCCACAACAGTCTGCAGGAGATGGTGTCTGTTATGTATGGGTATAATTCGTGCAGTTCGTACTGTATGAAATAAATTATAGATGTTATAAGTTGTATCTGTAAAATGTTTAAAAAAAAAAAAAGTTACTGTAAAACTAAGACGAAAACGATCCGCTCGAGCTACCTAATTAACATATGACCAGCTCTAGCCCACAGAAAACAATAGCTGACAACGTGACTATTACTACACCCAGCTAAACCCATCACCGACCAGAGACCAGCTCAGTTCTAAGAGCGGGGCAGTGAAAAGCTCCGAAAGAAGAACGTGCCCACTGTCCCCCTACAAAGGGAACACCTAAGCCCGATTCCGTAGCTGATAATCTAATTAAAAGACATCCACAGCCGAGAACTCCTGCTCTGTAAAGAGAAGACTGCATAAATATGTAATGACTTCATAGCCACGAGCAAAATAAAACATATAAAAACCTCTAGCGAAGATGCAATGTTGAGCAGACTCGTAAGACGCAGAGATGCTGTCAGACTGTCCCCAGAGCGCTCTGTAAAGCTGTGAGCAGAATTCAAATTCAAAATTATGACGCGATCAATTAATAATTTGATTATTAATTTTTTTTTAACTCAGATTAGCTTGTCCTCATTCATGACAGTGTCCATGTGTTGCCGGGGCACAGAGCAGTTCTGTGCTGCCCTGGGACACGCAGGGGCTCAGGTCCTGCCAGGTGCTTCAGCCCAGCCCGCAGAGCTGGCGAGCTGGGCCTGGAGTGGTGGAGAAAGTTCAGTTTGCTAACAATCCATCAAGCAGCCACGAACGCTGGTTAGCTCTTTAGTTTGAGATTACACTCATCCGACTTCCTGCTTATTCAGAAAAGTGTTTCTGGCTTTTGAAGTGCCTCTCAATTAAACTCTCTCCCCTGTTGGCTGAATCGCTGGGGGAGGGGCCCTGGTGTTCACACTCCTGGACTGGGCAGGATCCAGGGTGCAGCCACCAGCCCAGCACAGCTGGACACTCAGCCTCACCCACACAAAAAGTGCTTTTCTTTGCTTTTTAAACCTCTGCTGTTTTGGTGTGACTGTGGACTGAAGCTCCCTTCAGAAACAGGGAAGGTAGTCCCTTTGGATAATAAAAAGTGTAAAAGCCATTGCTGAAAAAGAAATATTAAGGCTGCAACAGAAGCTGACAATAAAAATCTGTCCAAAAATGGTCCAGGGTGTGGGTTTTATAGGTTAAACCTTCAGGAGGTGAAACAAGGGGAGAAGAGGTGGACTCTCAGAGCAAGTGCTGTTGAACTGTGAAATTGCTAGCATAATATGAACATAAAGAAGAACCTGGGTGATACTGATGAGAAGGAGAGGAGAAATACAGAAGTACTGCACAAAAAACCTCAGAAATTCATGACTACAGAAATAACACAAATGTTTTAATTCCTTGATCTAGCTCTGCAGGGAGTGTAGCAATAGTGCAGCATGGCCATGGCCAAAACTAATGAGGACATGGGAAGTTTCAGCACTCATGAACCTTGCAAGGAAGCTTTTTTCTCAGTCCAGTTCTCCAGAGCAGCTTCCTGCCCCCCTTTTGCCTCCTCCTGGGATAGAGCTGAGTCAGACACTAGATGTGAGGAGCTAATCAAGGCTACATGGGAGCAGGGAGGTTCCTCTTTTCTGTCTGTCTGTCTTTGCCTCGGCCACCTGCCACTCTTGTAGGGGACAATGAAGAGGAATTGTCCCCAGCTCCTACTCCTCCAGTCAGTACCTGGGACAATCCTTTGTCTCTCCTTGAGATACCAGGCCTGCTGGGGGAATACACTGAGGGAATTGAGTGAATGGTTTCTCCAGTGTTCTTCAGCCCTGGAGAAGATGAGGGAAACTCTGGGGAGATGAAGAACCTCTTTGGAGCAGATTTGATCTGCTCTGGTCCTTGAGATGGTGGGATCCAGGCTTGGGGGTGACCCAGCTGGCAGGTTCCTAGGAGCAATCCCAAATACTTGAGACCCAGAGAAGAGGGTTCTGAAGAGTCCCACTGGTGAGGCAGAGGAACCAGAGCAGATGGCAGGGCAGGGGACTGGCTAACCCAGATGTGCAACACTGGCTCCTTGCTTTCCTTGTTTCGTGGTGGTGGCCTCAGGCCACTGACTCTTCACTTTGGCTTCAGCAGGCTGGGACACCATGGCTGGGTGATTCTTTTTTGGATAGGGCCGTACCAGGTGATTGTTCCACTAGTTCCAGCCCTCCAGAAAGTTTCAGAAAGAGTCATCAGTCCAGGCAAGGCTTCCCTGGACTGCTCTCAGAAACCCTGCCACATCTTTTAACTTACATAAGCTATGTCCATCTGATGGTGAGGTGTTTCCTTGATGCTCTCTCTCACAGCAAGTTTGCTTGAAGAGAAGCAGAAAACGTGCCCACGACAAAAATAAGGGCTCCCACCTACAATCTATGCCTCCAGGCCTGAGAGCAGCACTTGGAAGACGTCCCAGGGACATCTCAGGGTCTCTGGGGTGCTCAGGGGTCGGTGCCCCTGGCAGCAGTGCAGCGATCCTGTGGAGCTGCTCCAGCAGCAGAGCAGTGACTGTGTGGCTGTGCAGAGCAGGGACAGCCTGGCAGGAGCTCCCCCCTGCAGGGAAAACAGCCCTTTTTGGAGAGGAGACACTCGCTGAGCACAGGGCTCAGCACTGTGTGTTACCCCTGGATATCAACAAAACATGGTCCTGCTTTAGCCTGTGCAACCTCGCTTATAAATACCGTGATCTCTGCTTTACCCACGACTCCAAAGAACAAAGCTGATTTATTTTTGTTCTTTCAACTGTGCCTTATAATAAAGTGTGAACCCTGCCCAAAGCTGAGCTCTGTGCTGGGGCTCTGTTGTTATGGGACAAGTGTCTCCAAATACAGGGAGATGGGAGCACACCAAAGGTGTTGTCGAGGCATTTTTACACTGAAGGGTCAGCATGGGGTAGGGAACAGCTTTGTTTGGAGACTCTGGGCTCCTTTGGCAGGTGGCTGATTTACAAGTCAGAAACAACAGCATGCCTGTGACACTTTTGAGGACCTTTTTTTTCCTTCTAAATAAATCTCAAGTATTTTTCTGTAGAAGCTGGAGCCCTGCTGAGGTGCACTGGCTCAGCCCTGCGTTTCTCCCGTTTATGGAACCCCACACACAGGCAGTAAATGCCTCCACTCATTGGCCCTATATTTCCCTTGCCATCAGGCTGCTTTGGAGAGGTCCAATCCTTGCTTCTGGCCTGGCAGCCTTTGCTAAATCACAGGGTTTCACATCCTGCCCCTCAGGCATCACATACTCCCTGCAAACAAGCACTTTGAGCTCTTGCCTGGAAGCTCCTTAACTCTGACTCTGCTGGAAGACTCAGCAGGATGGGGAGGACTGCATTCAAACAAGGTAAAAAACAACCAAATCCTCCTAGGCATGACATGGAAGGAAAATTAATATTTAAAATACATGCATGATGTAATGGGACTTAAAATAGTCTCTATCCTGGAAAAAAGAGATTAACTGCTTAAGGCAAACTAATGAAAAGGTCACTTGGACAATTCTTGCAAAGCACTCCCTGTACTGCATCATGGACTTATCGGTTCTGTTTGACAGGGAGTCACACATGATCCCAAGCACTTATCTCTGTTTTATACTTTATGAAAAATTGATTGACTCCTTTTGCCCGAGAATTTGTGTTAAATAAGAAATGAAACATTGTTTATGGGCAACTTTCTCTTCCCATAGTCAGCAGGGGCCAGTTTTATAAGAACAGGACATCAAATCTTAATACTGCAAAGTACCTGCATATTTGACATGGCAAAGTGAACTCTTCTGTTATTATCTCAGCTGGATCAGTTCCTGAAGCTAAACAGAAACAGCAGCGAACATTTTCCATTCTTTCTGCCTCTAACCAGCTTCCCTCACCCTCTGGCACAGACCACATCCTGTCTGGGGAGTGCCAGTCCTCCCAGAATGACACTGAGAGGGGTGGAGATGTCCATCCCTGCCACTCTGACATGGCACTGGCAGCACTGGGATGTCCATCCCTGTCACCCTGGTGTGGTGATGGCAGCACTGGGATGTCCATCCCTGCCACCCTGACATGGCACTGGCAGCACTGGGATGTCCATCCCTGCCACCTTTACGTGGCACTGGCAGCACTGGAGTGTCCATCCCTGCCACCATGGTATGGCAGCACTGGATTGTCCATCCCTGCCACCTTGGCATGGTTCTAGCATGTCTGAGCTCCTGCCTGCCCATCTGTGGGTGCAGCAGAGTGCCCAGGTGTGTTTTGCTGCCCTCTGATCCCTTGTAGCCTCAAATCCTGTGCCCATCTGCTCTCAGATGTGCACTGGTTAAGGAACTGCAGCGATGCCCAGCGTGATGAGAGAGCACCGTGGTGGATGCACAGCATTGCCACTGAGTTTGGAAGCTGGGAAGGGATCACAGATGTGGGCCCAAAGTGGGTCTGTTCATCTGGCTAACATTTCAAGCAGCAGCAGTTAGGGCACCATGGCCTGGTACCTCAGACCAATTATTGTTTAACGTTGCCAGAGCAGGGGATGGTCCTCCGTGCAGCTGTGCAGCCTGAACAGGGCAGGACTCTGTCAGAAATGGTCTCTTGGACTGAAAACACCCTCCAGCCTCTGCTCAATTCACTTTCTGTTTGCTGGACTGCCCCAGGCTCTGCTGGATGAGAGCAGCTCTGGAGCAGGAAAAGTGGCTCTGGCTGCCTCTGCTCCTGCCACTGTGACCTGGGACAGCCCAGCTGGGCTTGGGTGGCCCCTCTGCCCCGGGCTGAGGCCACCTGCTCAGAGCTGCTCCCTCCTGTAACTGCCTCAGGACTTCCTGGGGGATTTCCTGCTGTGATGTCACTTCTGCAGCACCTTTCACCAAAGAGAAATTCCTCCAGAAACAGAGAGAAAACGACCCAGAAACATCGCTACACATAAACCCCTCAATTATACAAAGTCCTGCAAACATCTGATAAGACCATAAGAGAGAAAAGGTCACAGCAACACCAGCTATGTCGTGAATAGCAGCAACAAGTAGCAGCCAGTGCCTGATTCAGTCTAAGGCTAGAAAGATGAAAAGATAGAAATGTTATTGGCTTTAATTCTTTTGTAGTGCGTTCCAGGCAGCTGTCAACTGCTGAACATTTGAACAACCAGGGCCTCCCAAAGGGAAATAACATCTTCGGAATGGCCAGGCTCAAGAAAACACCACATCTTAGATGATGTATTGATGGGGAAAAATAAATTCAGAAGAGAATTTGGTGCTTTGCCGAGCAATGTCCTGAAGATAAGCTTGTACCAGTTCTTCAGTCACGCACTAATGATCTTCAGTTCATTATAAGTTATAAATCACTCTGATGGATACAGAAAAGGGTAATAAATGAATAAATAAATAGCAAACACTCTGTGGATAGTGCTGATCATAGAAAGATGAATTAATCATAAACACTGCTTCCAAAGGCTGTGACACGAATGAGCATTCCTTTGATATCAGCCATGCTCTCCTTCCCACCAACTTGTTCTCAAATAAACATCCCAGTAAATATTTGTCTCCTTGCTCTAGCATTGCAAATAAAATGAGAAAGGCCCTCCTAGCCCATGGATAGCAATTCCCTTAGGGTGATGCTGGATTTCAGATTAGGATTCACCTCAGCTCACTTCAGTCAGCTTCTAGCTTGTCATCTCAGTCTAGAGTGGGATCTCTGGGCTCCCTTCAGAGCTGCCCTTCCAATTTGCCACCCTCCAGTACTTGCAATCTCTTCTGTCTCTTTTAATCTCTTTCATGGCTTCACTGATGTCCCACCCTGGTGCTCTCATCCCTAGAAAGTGCCCCAGGAATTTTGATGCCTCACTGCAGCACAGCCTGCCCTGGGGGCCTTTCAGGTGGAGTGATTGGATTTCCACAGTCCCCTGCAGCCTGAGCCCTGCCTGCTGCCCTGCTGCCCTGCTGCCCTGCTGCACTGCTGCACTGCTGCCCTGCTGCCCTGCTGCACTGCCGCCCTGCTGCACTGCTGCACTGCTGCCCTGCTGCCCTGCTGCACTGCTGCCCTGCTGCACTGCTGCCCTGCTGCCCTGCTGCACTGCTGCCCTGCTGCCCTGCTGCACTGCTGCCCTGCTGCACTGCCGCCCTGCTGCACTGCTGCCCTGCTGCCCTGCTGCACTGCTGCACTGCTGCACTGCTGCCCTGCTGTGCCACCACAGCCCCGCAGAGCCAGAGCCCTGCCGTGGCAGCACGAAGCCCCAGCTCCTCTGGGATGATGCTCCAGGGCTCCTCATGGGCCACTGGCAGGGGAGAGCGGCTGCTTTGCTGGACTGTGCCCTCCCTGCACCAGTGAGTCACACAGGACTGGGAGAGGAGGGATGAGCCCTCTGGGATGCTGGGATGGCTCTTTTGGACTCAGGACAAGCCTTCCTTACAGCCTCAGGGCTCACTTCCTTTATCTGCTGTCATATGATTGCAAACTCTAATTTCATTCTCTGCCTGCTTTCCTTCCTAGGTGAAGCCCATTCATTATTTTTAACTGTATCCATAGCTCCTCCTTATCTCAGAGCCCTGCTGTTCCTCCTGCACAGACTGACATGACTGCATGTGTTCTGCTCTCCTGGCAGCTTGTCTGAGCACAAACCCTCTTGCTGCTCCTTTTCCCTGTTCCCATCTGCAGCAGCCAGGTGCTCTGAGGAGGCATTTCTGCCTTGGTATTTTGTTCCTCAAGCTGCAGAGGGGTCACAGCCTGCCCTGCTAACACCCATACCAAAACATCCTGCTTCCTGCAGCAACGTGTGAGACTTGGCCAGCTCTCACCTGAATTTCTCCTGCTCAGCCTTGGGAATCCCTTGGCAACTCCAGCCCACAAGCAGTGGACACCACACCCCAGCCTCCTTTTAGGCTGCTGCTCCCAGAATCAGCTTCATCTTTACTGGATTTGAAGCCTAAATTCTCATGTGTCAAAGCCAAATTCTGTCTCCAAGTTGCCCGAGCTCCTTGTCAGCTATTTTCTTGAAAGCAGTAGGGTTCAGGCAATGGGAGTGCTGCTGCAGATGAATCATGCTCAAAGGGTTTGGAATGCTCTGCTTGACCCAGAGTGTAAAAAGCTGCATGAGCAATGCCTCTAAGCAGAAAACTTGTCAGAAAAATCGATCTGGTTGCCTCCTTTTGTGCAGTATTCCCTCTTCTTATGCTGCACATTAGCAATGCCT
The DNA here is from genome assembly GCA_013399945.1 of Ploceus nigricollis. Lineage (NCBI taxonomy): Eukaryota > Metazoa > Chordata > Aves > Passeriformes > Ploceidae > Ploceus > Ploceus nigricollis. Next base: position 125,089 of record VXBC01002770.1, read on the forward strand.
TGGGATAGCAGGGATGGAGGGTGGATAATGGCAGACTTCACTGAGCAGTCTGAGGCAATCAGCAAGTTCTCAGCTTTCCCTGCTGCTCAATTTTCCTAGATTGGAAATGAAACACGGGTGGCAAAAGAACTGGAAGATGCTTTTAAGTGTGGTTCTGGCCTGCACAAAAGGCTCTATAATGTGGATGTTGCTGTGTATTGTTTCTTAGTAGGCCCCTCAATTAGTCCTGCTCAGCACAGCACAGTGGGAGAACTGGTTTTATCTCCCTGTCTCCAGCCTTGGTTTTAGCTCAGCCAAAGAGGGCTGTCCACTGCTGCTCCAGCACAGGGCTTGAGGAAAACTGCTCCAGAGAGAGCTCCCAGATGAGCAGGGCTGCAGGAGGAGAGGATGGAGGAGCAGATGAGAACAGTCTCAGCTGACAAGCACAGCCCAGCTCCTCCCGCTGGCACCGCAGCTCGCCAGGCTGTGAGGAGCATGCTGGGCTCCTTCCAGATGAGATGCCACCATCAGGATCAACAGACTTTGTGCAGGACTTTGTGATGCTTGGGCTAAATCCCAGCCTGGGAGACGCCAGCACAATCCCTTTGCTGTGGCTGTGGCTTAGGAGATGCCTGGGCAGGAGCTTGGGGTGGCACAGGGCAGCACAGCCCGGGGCAGCTGCTGGGAGGTGTTGAGGTTCAGTTTGGTGAGTGCAGGAAATGCAGAAAACCCTCTGCAGGCTGGGCTCTGACAGCTGCACACTGAGGTGTGGAGCACACCTGGATGCTGTCATGAATTCTTTTGTGAGGAGGACAAAAGGTTGCTCTGAGGAACAGCTGGGACTGTCCTTGTCTGCCCTCCCAGAATCAGTGCCCCCCAGAATGTGCTTCCCCCTGCCCAGCCAGAAAAGTGTTTCTACAAACATCTGCTTTATGGTCTGGACTCCAGGCTGGACTTGCATTTTCAGGTTCTGGAGGCCTGATTGTCTTTTTCAGACCATCTCACCAACCCTCAGTGGTTTTGGAGAGCAAGCACCCTGTTCATGCATCTTAGCATGTGCCTCTTTGCCTTGTTGTTCTCTGAATTACACACACAAACTAATAATAAAGCCATCTCTTCATCCACTATTGTCTTTCTTTATGAAATAAAAAGACAACGTCAGAGAATAAATGGACATATATGAGAGAGAAACAGCTTTAATGAGATTAATATTCAATAGTACACTAATGGCTTCACACTGAGAAGCAGAAAGTATTGTAGGTGTTGGAAAATTATATTACATCAGTCAAGAATGGAAGGAACCCAGCTAAACCTAGATCAGTCTGACAAGTGAATTTTTGAGCTGCTTTTGGCTAAGTTTTGCAATCAAGGAATTATATTTGCTGATCCCAATGGGAGATCCATGCAAAAGTGAAGTCAAAAGCAACCAAAAAAGTGCTACCCAGGGTAGATTTTTACCCCTGCTGGGTAGACTTGTATAAAAGGCTGACGTGCACCTGGTGTCCATCACCCAGCTGGCCTCAGAGGAGGATTGCAGGGTGGGCAGGCCCTGGCACAGGTGCCCAGAGCAGCTGTGGCTGCCCCTGGATCCCTGGCAGTGCCCAAGGCCAGCTTGGACAGGGCTTGGAGCAGCCTGGGACAGTGGAAGGTGTCCCCTCAAGGCAGGGGGGAAGTGGGTGGTCTTTAAGGTCCCTTCCAAACCATTCAGTGATGCAATGAAGACCAAACAGAGGGAACCAAGAGCAGATAAGATGGAGAGACAGAGAGTGTCTGATCTGAGACAAGATAAAAGATTGCCATGGCATAACATAGAGACACAAACCCTGAGGGACAGCAAAGAAACATCAGAACAGGCTGAGGCTCCCTCTTCACTCTTTGCTGTCATCATTCAAGTGCTAGGACACGTTCAGTGGGTTAGACCCTGTAAAAGTGGAGGAGAACCTGGATGCTGTAAATGCAGAAGTCCCATGGATTCTGAGCATGCTATACATTCATGTGCATAAGAAATCTCCAGCAACAAAGCTTCAGAGGATGACTTTAAGACTTGGAGGCATTATCCAACACTAATTTTCAAGTGCAAAGTAGGCACTTGGGGAATTTGTTTGATTTTCCCCTGGAAGCTTTGCAAAGCAACCAGTACAGCACTTTCTGCTGTGGGCAGGGTCCAGAGCTGAGCCCCCAAGGAGCCCTGAGTAGATCATAAAGCTGACAAGCACTTGGAAAAGCTGTGTAACAATATGTCTGTAATTTAATTTAAGGGTGAGGGACAGTAAAATTGGGAGATTTGGGGTACAGCTTAAGCTCAGAGGAGCACAGGGTGTGTGGCTGTGCACAAGGCCACTCTGGGTGGAATTTGTTTGCCATTACTGCTGGCACTCAGTGGCTTTGTTGCTCATCCCCTGGAGAGGCAGGACACCCATCTTCTTGTCCTGTTGCTAGAAGCTGGATTATCCTTGGAATATTTTGCAGCTGTGGCTGTTTTCTTGGTTTGGCAGGTCAGGAGGAGCATCTCTTGTCTTGACAACTCTGACTTTGTCCTTTGTTAGTTCTTCTTTTACTAAGATTTCCTTAGGAAACTTATACTTGCAAAGAGCCCTGGGGTCCCTGATTAAGCCCACAATCCCAATGTTGGAGCCCACAATTCAGATTAGTCAGAGTCAACAGTGGGTTTCTGAGTTCCTCCACCAGAACCAGGATGTGGGGTGTGTTTGCTCTCCTGGCACTGCATCTCCTCAGGGCATGGCTTGTCCAGTCTCCAATGCCCCTTAGGTTTGTTCTCCCAGCAGGATGTGGAATCCCTGGCCCTGGGCTCTGAGGTGTTGGAGCCTGACCAAAGCCCAGGAGAATGTCTGGGTACAGCTCCAGCCCTGTCTCTTCAGGGGACTCCTGACAGTTTCAGCCCATGGCCAGAGCAGAGCAGAGCATGAAAGTAAACACAATACCCTAGCAGTGAGTGAGAATCCAATTCCAAATCAGCAGTGAAGGAGGGCATCCATCCTGCCACACGAGAGGTGGCTCCACAGAGTACAGGAGGTCCTGCCAAGAGCTTTTTTTGGCTCTTTAGTCAAAACTTCCCTTTGCCTAAATTTCCATTGCTCCTGGGCACAGTGTGTGCCTTCTTGGAGCACCCCAAATAACCCTCGCTCGCTACCATCAAGTTATTGTTTCATTTAAATGATATTGGAAGCTCCTCCAGCCCCAGCCAGGGAGAAAGGCTTTCCCTCCTTGCCAGGGGACTATGTAATACAACAATTTTGTGCCAGAACTGCTCCATGGGGGCCAGGAGAGAAGCAGGAGGGACATAATGTGCTTTCCATGAGGGAAGCCCATTCTACCAGGGTCTGCTGGGGCTTGTTCTGCTGCTGGCATGGTTGCCTCTCACAACTCGTGCAGGGCTTGATAAAGTCAGACAGCTGGATGAAAGAGCATAAATACCCTAAACTTAAACATGCTATTGAGGAGCTGAAGGCAGGACATAAATAACTGCACTCTCGCTTTCATGTTTATCATACAATTGCAACAGGACCATATTTGGAATAAGTATCCCAATATCTGAATGCAACATGTGATTGGAGTTTATCTGTTGTCATGTTTTGAATAAATATTCAGAAAACTCATTATTTCGGATATCCCCCTCTTCTCACTTCTTCCCAAATGAGGTGGAGCTAGGCAGTTTGGACGCTGCTGGAGCTGTCTTTCATGTTTTCAAAAGCTCTAAGCCCTGGAACTGAGCACAGCTCGCTCCTGAGCCATCCAGGAGTCTGGATCCGTGCAGGGTGAGCCCTGGCCAGCAGCCAGCCCTGCTCCACACACCAGCCCGGGGTGTCCCCATCCCTGAGTCCCTGAGGTGTGGTCACTCTGCCCAGCTCCTCCTCTCTGGAGGCCCTCACTAGGTGGGTGACAGCAGAGAGGCTTTCCTGTGACAATGACAAGGGGCCATGAGGGCTGCTGCATCCCAAAGGAGAGGGAGGCAGAGCATCCTGCCTCTGCCTGCCTGTGCCTCACAGAGAGCCTTCCTCTGCACAGGGTCAGTGCCAGTCCTGCGAGCTCTCAGGGACAGGGGGAAACACTGGCATCATTTTACCCTTTGAGTTTTAATAATGCCAAGTGCAACAGGCCCCCAGCACCGCCAGCCATGATCAGGTGAAGCATAAAAACTTGTCCAAAAACCTTTGAGAAGGACGTAACAAAACCAGAGGATCAAGTCAGCTACAAAGATCCCTTTACACACAAAGCAGTGTTGTTAAATAATTATATTCATTTGTAAGAAACTCAGTCCTGTTACTGTGTGGAGGATGCACAGGCTGGTCTGCACCAGCACTGTGGATGATGTTATCATGGCAAAAAGCTGCTTAAAGACATCTCTGGGTAACAGAGCTTGGCATCCCCAGGAGTCAGGTGATGTGTTAATGTAAAGCTTTAGTGGTGCTGTAGCCAGTGAAGTGGCCCAGGGCTCTGCAGAGCACGTGAGTCAGTGCCAGGGTCCTGAGTGACAGTGCTGCTCCAGGGTGCTTTACCCAGGTCTGCTGCTGAGGGTTGCTCCAGCCCTTACAAACAGCTGATTAGTGCCGTGGTCCCTCGTTAGGACAACATGGATTTGATCAGGGCTTGTACCCAAGGCTATCTTTGCTGGGAAATGCAGTGTTGCAAAGTAGCGTTTCCAGTAACATTCCCTTTATTTTCCCTTTCACTCTCACTCTTACTAGATCAGATTTTGGCAGAGAACATTTTCCTTAATTCCCTTTACTTCTAAAAACATGAGTTCTGCAATTAATTTCATCTTTCTATTGTCTCAGAAATGTTGGTCAACAGGGAGAATAACTCTGGGCTGGATTTCTGATGTGCATTCTGATGGCACCAAGCGTGCTGCCAGCTGACTCGCAGGCATGGGATGCATTAGGGAGGAAATGAAACCTAAGGGCACAGCGTGTGGAAATGCAGGATTTGCCTTGCACGTTTGCACAACCAGCAGCCAAGGCTCTCACACAAACATTCACACCCTTCCACCGTTGTGGAAGCTCTCAGTTCAGTTGAAGAGAGAACAGAGAGAAATCTCCCAGGCTGGAGCCTGGGAAGCTTAGAGAAAAGAAATTAAAACAATTCTTATCTCTGCTCATTGTTGTGCCCATGTAGAATGTGTTCTGAAGATTGTTTACCCAAGGTGATTACTTAATTAGATTCTAGTGATGGTGTTTGGATTCATTGACCAATCCAATCCACAGCTGTGTCAAGATGCTCAGCAGAGTCGTGAGTTTTCTAATTAGTTAATGAGAGCTCTTGCTACTGTAATACAGTGTAATATAAGTATAGTAAAATATACTATAAGATAATATAATAAAGCAATTGATCAGCCTTCTAAATCATAGAGTCAATGCTAATTATTACCCAGCTAAGAGCCTGCAGCAACACACCACAGCTGCAGGGGGGCACGGGGTGTGCTCAGGGAGCCCTGGGTGCCCCCACCATGGCTCACACCCAGCTCACACCAGCCTGGCCCCACTGTCACATGCAGCTGCTGGGTTTATTCCTTAATGTTTTGAGCTTCACACAGATGGGCCCCAGGGTGCTCTGAGCTCTTGGGGCTGATGGCAATGCTGTGTCTCCAGAGCTTGAGCTGTAAATCTTCGTGGACCCCGCTGCGTGCTGAGCTGTAGAAGCACAAGCTATGGATGAACAAAGAGTTCACAACCTTCTGTCATGCAGGGAGCCTACATGGAGGATGGAGGGGCACAGGACAAGGGGGAATGGCTTCACACTGTCTGAAAGTAGATTTGGATTAGGTATTAGGAAGGAAGTTCTGACTGTGAGGCTGGTGAGGCCCTGGCACAGGTTGCCCAGAGGAGCTGTGGCTGCCCCATCCCTGGAAGTGTTCAAGGCCAGGTTGGACAGGGTTGGAACAACCTCATCTAAGGGGAGATGGAAGTGGATGATCTTTAAAGTCCCCTTCAAACCAGGCTTTTCTGTGATGCTGTGATTCCATGATTTGCCATCCTCCTTTCTGCTGGCTGCATGGCTACACCTCCATTTGCTTTGTGACTGAGGACACTGGGCTGCAGAAATCTGTCACTCCCTTCTCCCAAGTGCCACTGTCCTTTTACCAGATTCCCTCTTCCTCCCATGCAGAGGACACAGCAGACAGGACACAGGGCCCCACTTGCCAGAGACACTCAGGCCTGGGCACAGGCTGTGCTTGGTCCCTTGTGTGCAGGCTGGGGGGGCATATGGGGCATTCATCCTCCACAGGTTATAGACCCATTCAAATACTCATTTACACAAGTTCTTAATATCTAGCTGCCCTTTTCTGAAACTCCACATCTCAGAAGGAGCACTATGAAGAGGGACGCAGCCAGGGTGGACAGAAGGGATTGTGTCCCTGGTCTGTTTCTTTGCAATCTCCACTGAAGAGGTGCTCTGGTACATCTCCTTCATTTGTGAGGTCCTGCAGGGTGACTCAGCCCTGCAGGTTCAGGCTGCTCCTAAACACGGTGCTCATTTACCCGGAGCAGCTAACGCAGAACAGCGGGTTGGATTTGTTGACACATCTCAGAGAGATCTCACTGATTAATGTGCTGAATCTCAAACACAGGCTAAGACCATGAAATCCCTAACAGGGGTTTAGATCAGAGATAACATAATAATACACAGAACTCTTGGAAACATTTTCAAACCATGTAATGTCTATATTCTTAGTGTTCCTGACAGTGCTAATGGAACCAGAAAGTTGACAAGATCTCCTCTGTATTCAATTCCCTGATTGCTTTTAAACCCCTTTTCGTGTAGACATGATTCTTCCAGTGTCACCTAAATCTTTCAGGCCTACAGGATCTGGGATCTCAAGCTTGGCAAGCCAGGGTCACTTCTCCACTCTCTGTGACCAGGGATGAGAGGCTGCAAAGGCTGCCCAGAAGGAGATGCCCGTGCAAAGGGCAGGGAGGGATCAACTTTACTGGTGGAAAGGAAGATGAAACAGGCCAAGAGGAGGATGTGAGCTTCATTTCTCATCTTTTGTGTCTCTGTCCTGCTTGTCTGCAGGGGAGGGGGAATGATGGAACGCTGTTTGAGTGTTCAAGGCAGGTCGGGGAATGCTTATCACTGTGCCTCATCCCACAGGGAAAGGCATATGAGAGCAGACCATGCAGTGATTCATTAAAAAGCTCTGCTTCCCCCTGTCAGAGCCTTACATGGTGTACAGCTTACTCCTGCTGCCTTAATCCTTTGAAGATGCTGGGTCAGTTTTTCCTGTTCCTCTGGCTTTAGCTGCACGTGCTCTCAGCACATGGAGCCGCCAGATTTTCCTGAGCTCTCCAAAGGGGCAAAAGCAAGGCTTTAATTTATCTGACCTCTGTTCCATTCTTTATTTGTAAAGGGAGCAACAAAAGTGGAAAAGGAGTCCCTGCCTTTTCCCATCAAGCCCCACACGTGCCCCTGCACTCGTGTTTACTCTCTTGAGGATTCACGGCAGGCAGCTCTGGGGTTTCGTGCTGCAGCAGTCAGGAATATTTTCCCTGGGTGTTGAGGCAGTGAGGGGGAAGGTTCCCGAGCCCCCCTCCGAGTTCTGGCACTGGTGCAATTGGATGAGCTGAACAAGGGCCCTTCCCAGCAAGGGCTGTGCGTGTGCTCACAATGGCATATGTGTCACCCTTGAGTAAGAAATGACACAGAGTCACTAGAAGGTTGGTTTGCACAACAGCAGTTTCAATACAAAAAACTCTCTTCTTTATATTATAGACAGTTTCGACACATTCTACTTGATTGGTTAATTAACAAAAATATCTTTCTCACAAACAGTCCTTGAGAAGAACAGAAAAACAGAGTAGGAAAACACCACCCGCAGCTTGTTTATACTAACAAGTTATCATCGTTTCTCTACAACTTTCTAAAAATTCTCACAAGTCCACTGTGAGAGAACAAATCTCGTTTTCTCGCTCTCTGACCAGGCTGTCACACCCACAGCATGAGCTCTCAGGAAGGGAGAAGTCCCCATCCAAACCCCACACTCCAGACCGTGCTTCACCTCCACCTGAACCATTGTTAGGTCTCCACTCTCACTGATTTTATGTAGCATTCACATTTTCTCTCTCTCAGGATTTCCCTGGAGAAGCACAGAGAGAAGGAGAGAAAACAGCCCTTATCTCTGCTCCTGTGTTTTGCACATGTAAAATGTGTTTAAAAATTATTTACCTAAAAGAATTACTTAATTAAATTCTAGTAACAGTTATTTAAATTCATAAACCAATAAAATCCAGCTGTGTTGAAGACTCTTAGCAGAGAGTCACAAATTTTGTTAATTAGTAATATAGTTCATAAATAATTAAATATAATATAGTATCTCTTTAAATAATGTGGAATAGAATAGAATGGGATAGAATAGAATAGAACAGGAGAATAGAATAGAATAGAATAGAATAGAATAGAATAGAATAGAATAGAATAGAATAATATAGGTTTAACAAAACAATCCTTCAACATTCTGATCTAAAACCAAACGTCATCATTCTTCCCCTCGAAAATCACCTTTATTCCAATCATTTTATCTGCTTTACCCTGCTCGTTTCCTGCCCTCGGGCGATGATCGCCTTTGCTGATAGGGGACCTGCCAGGGAAACAGAGCGGGATGGCTCCGGGAGCACAGGGATGCACTGAGGGATGGCTCCGGAAGCACAGGGATGCACTGAGGGATGGATCCAGGAGTGCAGGGAGCACTGAGGGATGGCTCCAGGAGTGCAGGGATGCACTGAGGGATGGATCCGGGAGCGCAGGGATGCACTGAGGGATGGATCCAGGAGCGCAGGGAAGCATTGCGGGATGGCTCCGGGAGCGCAGGGAAGCACTGAGGGATGGCTCCGGGAGCGCAGGGATGCACTGAGGGATGGCTCCAGGAGCGCAGGGAGCACTGAGGGATGGCTCCGGGAGCGCAGGGAAGCATTGCGGGATGGCTCCGGGAGCGCAGACACTCGGGAGCAGCCTCCAGAGGGAGATGCCAGCCTGGCTCTGGCAGGAGCAGCCTCCCTGAGCAGAGCTCTGTGCTCTGGCTCGCTGTGGCATCACGGAGCACAGCGAAGGCATCCACCAGCCCTGCATCCAGCCAGCTGCCCAGGAGAGAGGGGGTGCCAGGACGGGAGGCAGCTGCTCCCTGGGCAGCCCAGCATCCCCACAGGGCACCCAGCAGCAGGGACAGCCACAGCCCTGTGGCACTGCTGAGAGGTCACTGCCCCATCCCAGCCTGCCCCAGCACACACTGCACCTGCCAGAGCCTGCAGGGTCCTTGCAGTGGACTTCCTGGCTTTATTTGAAATAATTTAGTTTTTAAAGGTCCTTTTTCTTCATGGGCTGCTCATGAAGAAAAGGGCAGCTTGCTATCTCTGTTTCAAAGCTCTGGAACACTCCTGGCCCCATCACAGAGGCTGCAGATTGAAACGTGCTTGAAATGCAAAATACAGTGGCATCTGTACACTGAGAATGACATAACCAGTGGTGAAACAGGAAAAAGGATCCAAAATTTCACCTGGGCAGCTCAAGAAATGCCAGTGGGAATCTCATGTGGTTGCACAAGACCAAGTGCAAGGTGCTGCATGTAGATTGAGGCAGCCCAGGTTTGGGATGAGCACTGCAAACCAAGGCAGAGCTCCCTCAGTGCTGCTGGGTCAGGGAGGCTCTGGCACTGGTTTTACCCCTGCTCACCTTCCCAGCCTCCCTCCAGCCCCACAGGGACCTGCAGGCTGTCAGGGAGGAGGTTGGGAACCTGCTCCCCGTTCCAGGGAACAGCTGGAACTCTCTGTGTCCTGTCCCATCATGTGTCCAGCCCCTCAGCCTGCCCCAGGACAAGCTCAGCCCCACACCCCCGAGAGCCTCAGCACCTCATCTCCACCCCAGGAGCACTCAGGGGAAAGGGGAAGGGACAAAACAGAGCAGGAGGTGTGTTCAGGATTTTTAGGAATACCTTAGAAGCAGTTTGCATCTACCTGAAGCAGATAAATAACAGAATTCTGGGGCCAAAGGAAAAAAACCAGTTCACAAGCTCTGAGGTTGCACTACCTATAGCCCTCCTCGAGCAGCAATTGGCCTTTTCTGGCTCCCTTTCCCTGCCTGGTTTTCCCACAAGTTCTCTGCCACTTTCTGTGCTAAAGCCTCTGGTTTGTGCCAAACCTCATGTCTGCTGCAGTGTTTAACAGCCAGTGATTGGGGGTTTGACTCCTCAGGTGGTGAGTTCTCTGCATTATTGTCAGAGAACATTGTGGTTTCGATTTTTTCCAGCCTTAGGAAATTTTGGGGCCTGCAGAGAATGGAAACTAAATTTGCTAGACCAAAAAATCCTGTTTTTTTTCCTAGCAGAATAAGCACCATATAAAATACACCAGCGATAGCCTGCCAGCTATGCACTGCATGGGTTCAGCAGCACATCCCATTGGGGAACAGCCTTAGAGCAGGATTTGGACCTCAGCTTCTCCCTGGAGCTCTGAATGCCCTGTAAGACATTGCCCCATGCAGTCAACACAGCAATAATTAATACAATTTACAGAACACTGGGTCCTGGGGGCACTGCTGGTGCTGCTGTTTGGTGGTGTCAGCCACAACAGGAGAGACCCTGGCAGAGATAACACTGCTGATTAGACAAATGGGATTGCATCTTAGTTTTAGCTGATCTTGGAGTGCTGGGGATTGGCTGTGACACCCCAGACGAATCATGCCCTTGGGAAGTGGGCTTCTGCCCCAGACTGGCAGTTCAGCAGCTGGAAACCACGGGCAAGACTGGAGAACGTGAGTTTCTCATAAGACAAGTCTAACCCACGGAAATCACAGTGAGAGGGGCAAGTGCAATGCCAGGATGTCCCAGGATGGCTCCTGCATGAATGGCAGGGAGAAGCTGATGGCAGGAGAGACCATGCCTGGAACAGTGCACGCAGATCTGATTGCCTGCTTCAAGAGAGACACATTCATTGCTCTCTGGACATAAATCTGGGGTAAATTTCAGGGATTAACAAGATCTGTTCTTGACTCTTCAAGCTAAAGATCTTTGCTGGCAGAAGAACAAATGGGTATAAACTGGTAGTTATGACTTCAATCTGAAAATGAGGAAATACAGTCTGAAGGTCAGGAGTGAGATACAGGAACAGCCTTCCCTACAATCAGTGGAGGTCAACCCAATCCCCTCACAATGGAGACCATTGCCTGGAGAATCAGAGCCTGTTGCTGTGTGTACGGGCAGCTCCAGCTCAGTGATCCCTTATTTGCAGAAGCAGCCCCGTGTCTGGCTCATCTGGGCACAGGGGATTACCAGGAGCTGAGGACAGCAGAAGCAAAGGCTCTGGTTATCAGCCCTTCCTCTGAAATGGTGTGTTTGTTTTGCTCAGTCTTTCGTCTCCCAGCACACACTGAAATCCCATTTTTTCCAGAGCAGGAGTTGCTGGGTGCTGAGAAGAGGCAGCGTGCAGCCAGAGGGACAGACTTTGCTCAGTAGTGATGTTCTAGCTCTCCGTGCCTCAAAAGGAGCAAGGGGTCTCTCAGGGGTTAATTTCTGTACCACAATGGTCATTCTCAGGGCACACAGTGTGTGTGTGCCACATGCAGCTCCTGCAGCTGGGCATCCTGGGCATCCCCTGGGCATCCCCTGGGTATCCCCTGAGTATCCCCTGGGCACACCCCAGCTCCGCACAGCCCAGGGAATCTGAGCTTCACTGGGGTGTGCAGAGGGCTCAGCCACAGGCTCAGTAATGGCTAGAGGGAGAGACAAGCACAAGCCACATGGGAACTCAGTAAATCCTCCTTATCACACATCTGGAGCAGAGAAGAGGCAGAGATGTGACGGAGGGAAAGAAGGATGTGCTTGTGACACATCAGTGCAGGGTAGTGACAGCTTCTCTCACGCTGAGGAGCTGCTAACCCCCCTCTCCTGGTGGGACCCAGCAAGTCTCCTCACACAAGCACTTGGCAAGGGGGAGCTCAGAGACCCCACAGCCAGGAATCAAGCTGCTCCCCCAGAGCTCTGCCAGCGTGCCCTTACTGACGAGCAGAGAGCTGAAAGCACCATCCCTCCACTTGGCTGTTTGCTCGTGCTCACATCGTGTGACTGATAGCTTAAATCATCTGCCATTGTTTCTGCTCCCTGACTGCATGGCTTTTAAACAGGACACCCAAAAATACACTCTGGTTAGGCTTTTCAGATGAATGTTCACTTGGGGTTGAATTTGCATGTTTGTGCCTTGCAAACACTTGTCCCAGCGAGGAGCAGCTGTGCACGTGCTCCCCAGGAACCCCAGCACCCCCAGAAATCCCAGCTAGCTGGACACCAAGCCATGCTGAGCACACATCTTGGCAAAGCTCCTCTCTTTACTGTGGGACTGGCTCCGGGGGGTGCTGAGCAGCTGCTCTGAGCACCAGGGGGTGAAGCACTCTCCAAAATCTGACCTGGTTTATTTATGAGCTTTGTGATCTCTGCTGCACATCTCCCCACGGGTGAAGTGTTGCTGTGAGCTTTGTGCTGGAGCTGCTGCCATGACAACTCATGTCCCTGCACTGTCACACACCGCCCAAGTCCCCTGACACTGCCCCTACACCTCCTTCCTCTGGGCTGCCAAGCAGAGGTGGAAATCATGGATTTAGTAAAGCATTCACAGTCACGAGTGTCAGATTTGGAATGCAGCACACTGCCTGCTCAGGCACCTGCAGAGAGCAGAGTGCCCCACCCCACCCCACTCACCGGCTGGGGGGAGCAAAAAGGGCATGCTTGGAAGGTGACAAGGGGCAGGGACACAGCAAAGTGAGAGCCAGGAGCCCTGCTCTTCTCACCACCCATCATCTTCATTTGGAAACGCTCCAGTCTGTCTCTCCTGAGGCCTTCAGGGAGCAGGAGCTGGTCCCTGCTGCAGCCTCTGGGTCCTGGCAGGGAGAACAGGGAGCCAGACCCCTTTGCATAAGCTCAAAGCGGTGATAAGTCCTGGCAGGTGGTCAGTGGTGTGCTGGTGGACCAGGTGTGGCACAGAGCTCCTCTCCAAGCATGGAAAGGAAGCAGAGCAGTGCTGACTTTCCAAGGAAGTGCTGTGTGAGTTCCTGGGAACTGCTGTGGAACATCTCAGGACAGGCTCTGCTCAGAGGGCGGCCTGGCTGCCAGGGAGCGCAGAGACAGAACAGACACGGGCTGGGAGGGAAGCACAAACACCTCCAACAGCATACCTAGGGACAAGAAACCCATCTCAGCATCTTCCTAGAGCAGGATGGAGGGCCTGGCCAGCAGTTTTCACTGGTGGATGTCTCCTAATTCAGAATTTGACCTTGAGATGGGTTTGAGCCAGCAAGGCTTTGGGTGAGAAGTGGTGAGTGAGGAGGGCAGGCAAGCACAGAGCCCTCAGCTGCCTGGGCACCTCCGTGGGTGCAGCTCTGTGGGGGTCACTGCACCTGACAGCTGCTTGTCCATCCACTCCTGGTGGCCTGGCAGCAGCAGGCACTCACACCTGGGGACCAGCACTGTGGGCTGAGTCAGCTGCTGTGGTCTGTCCCTGCCCACCCTCTGCGTGCCCGTGAGGCTGCCTGCACTCAGGGACACTATGTGCAAACCAGGGCCAGCCCAGCCTCCCAGGGCTGGAGGAGAGAGGAAAGCTGCCCTTTAGCAGGAGCTACAGGAGCAGGTGGGTCTGGGCTGCCTCTGCCAGCGTGGGATGTCCCAGGCAGCTGCTGCACAGAGAGGCTGGAAGAGGGGCTGTGACTCCCCACCTGAGTCACCGTGTCACTCCTCTGGGCTGACAGGGCTCCCACTGCCCATTCCCACAGCCCAAACGCTGCTCAGGGGATCAGCACCTTGCAAACCCTGCCTGGGTTTGAGGCAGGTTTCACTTGCCAGAAGATTCAGGGCAGACTTTGTGTCCTGGGTGATGTGGGGGCGTTCAGGCAGGGGATTCTGCACCCCTGACACATCCACCCTGATGAGCTGGACGAGCATCAGGTCTTGGAAACTCGAGGGCAGAGTTTGTAGCTGAGCAGTGCCAGGTCACAGTGCTTGGGTTTTTACTGGAGACAGAGGAGAGATCCAGTTCTGCTGCCAAATCACCTCTGAAGGGAATTCAATCATCTCTTTCCTGAAAGTGTCTCACTCCCCCTGGTGAGAGGGAAGGTCCTGAGGACTTTTGATTCTCCACAAGAGGGGCTGACCCATCTCAGTGCAGGAGAGGGCTCACAGCCACGAGCCTGGAGCAGGGCTAACTTTGAGGGACAGGGTCAAGGCTCCATCCCTTGCCACAGCCTTTCCTGCTGCTGATGTGTGTCAGTGAGGAGGATGAGATCCAGATGGATGGGCTGAAGATGAGTCCTACACCATGGGACTCCCAGTCTGGTGTAAATCCTCCAAGAGCTTCTGGTTCTCCACCCAGTGAGCTCCCTGAGATGGCATCATGAGCAGATGGCAGCTGAGAATGTGACATGAGTCTCAGAAAATCGGGGCAATGCAAATATTTGTGATATTAGAAATAGCTACAAAAATACAGAGCAATAGAAGACACGATTAGAATTTTAATAAGAAATGCATTCCAGAGCTGCCACGGTGCCTTGGCTTGCTTGGGAAGTTGGCATCTTGGCCTCTTTCAGAGATGAAGGAGGGACAGTGTGAAATGGAGAGGTCTGAGGAGCTGTGCCTATCCCCATCTGAACATCCCTTCCTGATTTCTTCTCCCTTGTAAAGGGTTCCCTTTGAAGAGAAAATCTGAGGAAGAGACCTCCCAGCAGGTCTCAGTGGGCCAAGGGCCCCTTGTTTGCCATGTCTGCTGATTTCCACTCTGTCTCACATTGAACTTCCTGGCTTTATTTGAAATCAGTTTGGTTTTAAAGGTCCTTTTTCTTCATGGGCTGCTCATGAAGAAAAGGGCAGCTTGCTACCTCTGTTTCAAAGCTCTGGAACACTCCTGGCCCCATCACAGAGGCTGCAGACTGAAACGTGCTTGAAATGCAAAATACAGTGGCATTGTACACTGAGAATGACATAACCAGTGGTGAAACAGGAAAAAGGATCCAAAATTTCACCTGGGCAGCTCAAGAAATGCCAGTGGGAATCTCATGTGGTTGCACAAGACCAAGGGCAAGGTGCTGCATGTAGATTGAGGCAACCCAGGTTTGGGATGAGCAGATGGAGCAGCCCTGGCAGAAGGACTTGGGGGTGTTGGTGGGTCCCAGAAACTCCCCCTGCCATTGGTTTGGGAGGGAGGAGTTCCTTGAATTCCTCTGCACTCCAGCTCATGTCAGATGAGATGCAGACACTGTCACAAACATACAAAACCAAATCTCTCTCTTTTCTCCCAGGCTTTAGCCCCGATTTTTTCTTGGTCATTTAGTGTGCAGCCAAGAAGG
This sequence comes from Ploceus nigricollis, assembly GCA_013399945.1. Taxonomy (NCBI): domain Eukaryota; kingdom Metazoa; phylum Chordata; class Aves; order Passeriformes; family Ploceidae; genus Ploceus; species Ploceus nigricollis. The sequence goes on from VXBC01002770.1 coordinate 140,398, forward strand.
GAAGGGAACTGTCCACCACTGCAAGCCAGAGTGGTAATGCAGTTCTGTGCTTGCTGCAGGCAGTGATTGCATTCACCAGCAAGCTGAGAATCCAACAGAGTTTTGGGTATTGTTCAGGTGGTTTAAAGAGCTTTTCATCAGACCTCACTGCTGCCTTCCCAGTGCCCTGGAACTGCCTCTGCTGGACAATACCTGCCTGCACAGCCCCTGCAGTGTGTTCCAGCCCTGGCACGCAGGATGGGGGCCTGGAGGTACCCAGAGGCAGAATTGTGTGGATGTATCCAGGATCTGCAGACAGGAAAGCCGAAGGGGCTGGCTCTCCAGGACATGGAGGTGGGACTGAGGCAGCAGCCAGCGAGGGGAGGGGTGGTGGGACATGCCTGACATCTTGTGTTCCTGGAGCTTGCTGCTGCCAGGAGCGCGCGTGCGACACTCCCAGCACGTCTGATGGCTGTGCCCTTGGTCAGCATGGCCGTGGGGAAAACAGCCAGGAAATCTGCTGGGTGACCCCTCTGCTGGGTGACCCCACTGCTAGGTGACCCCTCTGCTGACTGACCCTGCAGCTGAGTGACCCCATTGCTTAGTGACCCCATTGCTGACTGACCCTACCTCTGACCCCACCTCTGACCCCACTGCTGACTGTCCCCACTCCTGAGTGACAGCTCTCCTTCCAAGCTGGAATGCCTTGTCCCCATCCCCAGGCTGCCCATCCTCCCAGCACAGCTCAGGTGTCAGCTCAGAGACCTTAGTGAGTCCAGCTGAGGGCAGCTCCACGCAGTCCCTCTTAGCCTGTGCTCTTCCTTGCACAAAACCAGTTCCTTCCTGGGAGTGCTGCAGTGAGGTGAGGCCAGTCTGCAGCGTGGAAGCAAAGGCTCCCTGTGAGCACACCAGGACTGGGACCCTGCCACTTCCACTGCCCCTTCTCCTTGGCCCCATGCACCATCCAGGAGGAGCATATTTCCTTCTGTCGAGTTTTTCAGCATCCAGTTTTCATCCTGTCTCATTTTTCCTCATCATTCTCCCCAGGGATTCACTTAGCACATTCTTTAGGTGGCATTTTTGTCACTTGCTTGCACCTTTGAGCGCACACACACACAAACACACGCTCACATCAGAGTTAGTAATAAATAAAACTATTCCTTTCAAAACAGAAACCAATTCTTGTCAAGATTCCCATCTATAAATACCTCTGAAAAGGACAAGAAAGTTTAGTTTGGCATGAAGATGTGGGTACCATGAGGAATGCCATTTTTCAGTGCTACCAGAAGGGGCCCTGCAATAGATGCATGCCATGGACATGGAATACGTGCCTCTCCTGTGCCTGGCTCTGCACTCTGACCTACACACTGGGCATGCCTGGGAAGCAGAAGTCTGCAGAAAGCTGCAGGGAGCTCCAAGCAGTCTGACTGGACAGGCAACAGTTCACAAATTCCAGAAAAATGCCTTCTACAGTGAGGTAACAAGGGCAGGAGTCAGAGCGTGACAAGGGACACCCCCATCCAGAGGAATTTCCCATCTCAGGAGGCAGGCCAAGAAGGGACTTGCTGGGGAGGGACTTCCCTGAGCTGGTGTGTGACAAAGGCAGGTTCCCTGAGCCTCTGTGCCACTGCTCTTCCTCCTGGAGTGTTCTCCAGCTGGAGGTGCCCCCAGAACCAGTGCCCTACACATCTGCAGTGACACGTGCTGCTCTTGGCTGCTTTTTGACCTGCCCTCCAGCAGCCCTTGCCTTCTCCAGGGGACCTTGCACCTCTGCTCTCCCCACACTGATTCATCCCTTCCCACAGCACGTCCCACCTCCTCAGAGCCCTCCAAACCCTGCTCCCACACTCTGTAGGACCAGGCTGGAGGCCTCAGGACATGCTGGCTGCTGTGGCTGTGTTTGTGAAGTGCCAGTGCCTGTCTGACTGGCTGAGATAGCTTCCACAGACATCTGGATACCCCCCAAATCGTGTGTGAACAGCAAGAGCTCACCCAGCTTTGCTTCTCCCAAGGACTCACCCTTCCCCAGTGGCTGCCCTGATGCCCATGTGTCTCTGGCACACCTCAGGGGCAGAAAGCAGAATGCCAAGGACTCTCTCATCCCCTGCACTCCAGACACTGAACTGGGGTCTGTGGCAGCAGAACAGCCCCTCCTCCCTCTTATCACCTCTTGGGAAGAGCCCCATCCGTGGTGGCTGCTGGGGAAGCTGATAGTGAGGTCCTCGGGTCAGGCCATTTCTGAATAAAGCCCCTATCTCAACTCAAATCCTTTCCCATTCTGGCTTGTGAAGCCATGTCTGCAGAGTCTGAGCACTCTGGGCAGGAGACACATTTGGCTAATCTCTGCCTGTGGCTGGCTGCTCAGAGCACAGCTGACACCTGTCAAAGTGATAGCAGAGGTGGCTTCCCAAAGAGCCCTGTCCCCCAAACCCTCCGAGGCTCACGGCAAGCAGGAGCCAGCAGCCCTTAGCCCTTATCTCCCAGCTCTGCTGAGAGGAACCTGAGGTGTGTGAAGGCAGCTTTATCTCCCAAAGTGACAAAATGACTCCAACAAATGAGCTACCGGGCTGGGGAAGGTCCCAGCCGTGTTTCTGGGACAGGTTTTGAACCAGCACAGCTCACTGCTGAGCTGGGAGGAGCTGATGGAGGAGCGGCGTGTCCTGCCAGTGCAACCCTTCCTCACACCCCACAGAGCACCAGGGCACAGAGCCAAAGCCACCCCTTGGAGGGCAGGGTGACACAGGCTCATGCAGAAGCTGTCACAAAGATGTTTGTCAGGAAGATGTGCTGCTGCAGGCCCCCAGACAGGGAATAATTAGCACTGACTCCATGATTGCAGAAGGCTGATCCATTGCTTTATTATATCATCTTATACTATATTATACTGTCCTTATTAAGAAGCTTAGTAACTTTTCTAGCTGGTCTGATACAGCTTTGACCTCATTGGTCAATCAATCCAAACTCCATCCAGTGTCCAATTAAGAAATCACCCTTTGGTAAACAAATCTCCATGGCACATTCCACATGTGCACAACAGCAGGTGCAACAAGTGGAGATCAGAATTGTTTCTCATTCTTTCCTCTGATCTTCTCACAGCCTTGCCCAGGGAAATACCTGGGACAGTCTGTGCCTGCTCTCTGTGCCCACAGAGCTGCTGGCACAGATTTGCAATGACAGCTCCTGTCTCAGAGCTGAACACGGTGTGTAGGACAGCACAGAAATCACCACTGATTTCAATCAATGCCTTGGTGTTGGTTTCTCCTCTTAGCTCAGCTGAAAGAGAGTATTTGAAACATATTTGTCTGGAATCTTCAGGAATTTAGGAAGAATTAACCCTGCACATTAACTGTCCCCCTCCTGCTCCCCTCAGATTGCCAAGGTACAACACTCATACTGTAAGGACAGGAGATCCCTCCTGTGTTGCCACAGGCCTCCAGCTGGACAATAATTAGCATTGATTCTATGATTGCAGAAGGCTGATCCATTGCTTTATTATCTTATACTATATTATATTATCCTTATTGAGAAACTCAGTAACTCCTCTAGTTAGTCCAATACAGCTTTGCCTAATTGGTCAATCAATCCAAACTCCATCCAGTGTCCAATTAAGAAATCACCCTTTGGTAAACAAATCTCCATGGCACATTCCACATGTGCACAACAGCAGGTGCAACAAGTGGAGATCAGAATTGTTTCTCATTCTTTCCTCTGATCTTCTCACAGCCTTGCCCAGCCTGGGACAGTCTGTGCCTGCTCTCTGTGCCCACAGAGCTGCTGGCACAGATTTGCAATGACAGCTCCTGTCTCAGAGCTGAACACGGTGTGTAGGACAGCACAGAAATCACCACTGATTTCAATCAATGCCTTGGTGTTGGTTTCTCCTCTTAGCTCAGCTGAAAGAGAGTATTTGAAACATATTTGTCTGGAATCTTCAGGAATTTAGGAAGAATTAACCCTGCACATTAACTGTCCCCCTCCTGCTCCCCTCAGATTGCCAAGGTACAACACTCATACTGTAAGGACAGGAGATCCCTCCTGTGTTGCCACAGGCCTCCAGCTGGACAATAATTAGCATTGATTCTATGATTGCAGAAGGCTGATCCATTGTTTTATTATCTTATACTATATTATATTATCCTTATTAAGAAACTCAGTAACTCCTCTAGTTAGTCCAATAGAGCTTTGGCCTAAGTGGTCAATCCATCCAAACTCCATCCAGTGTCCAATTAAGAAATCACCCTTTGGTAAACAAATCTCCATGGCACATTCCACATGTGCACAGCAGCAGGTGCAACAAGTGGAGATCAGAATTGTTTCTCATTCTTTCCTCTGATCTTCTCACAGCCTTGCCCAGCCTGGGACAGTCTGTGCCTGCTCTCTGTGCCCACAGAGCTGCTGCACAAAGATGAGCCTGGAGGTGTCACCCAGAGAACTCTCATGTTATTTTCTCTGTGCTAAAACCCTTTCTGCTCCTCCTGCCCCGAGCATGAGAGCCAGCCAGGTGTCCCCTCAGAGGGAATGGCTCCACCACACCCCTCTGGACAGAGGTGTGGGCATTGCTGAGCTGCTCTCCAGCACTCAGAGGGTGATGAACGTCAGCCCGCAGAGGAATCCAACCACAGAGGACGGGCAGTACCGAACCAGAGCAGTCATCTCCCTCTTTTAGCTCTTCCCAGCTGCTTCCCTCCTTCTCCTGTACGAGGGAAACTGGTGACCAGAGCCCCAGGGTCAGGGCCATGCTCAGAGGAGCAGGCAGTCCTGCCATGTCCTGATTATGTCATTGGAAGCCAGAAAGAAAACCAGGTTTTTCACATTTTTTCCCCAAATGTCATTTCCATTAGGTCGTCTGTTTCAGCCAATTTAAGCTCTCAGCAGAATTCCCACCAAATTTTATATCAACTATTTTAGGGTAGGGTTTAAAAAAGTGAAAGAGTTTGACTAATTTTAAACCCAGCGTTCCCGAGGGACACTTAACAAAACACACAATGTCTAAAAACCTTTGGAGTTTCAAGGAGTTCAAAATAACATTCCAGAAGGGATCTTTAGAAAAATGTTCCTGCACCGGTCCTGTTCCCGCCGCTGGGCTGGGCCCACTCCCTTTAATATCCCACATTTGTTTTCCATTTAGCTATCAAACCTACATTAAAATCAAATCTCAGAGTAAATGAAATCAAGCTAACCTGCCTCCTTTCATTTCCAGAATATTTAAGGCATATTAAAGCAGCAGAGCCTGTCTATTTTCATTGCCAGGGGGGTCAGGTAGCTCACGAGCTGCTCCTCTGAGTTCATGGGATGGGGCCAGGGCTGAGCACACCTTTGTTTCCTTCATCCCAAACCCTCATGCTCTGCACCAACAGCCCTGAAACCACTCCAGGAGAGAAGTTCTGGGGCTGTGCCTGCCACCCCCACTGTGAGATGGAGGCAGCCCAGCTGCCACTCGCAGGGAATCCATAAATCTCATTTTACACTAATCCAAGGACTCTGTGAAGCTCCCTCTGTACCTTTTGTCTGGAGAAACTGGATGTGTTTAGAGATGGTTTTATTAAAAGAGGCTTGGAAGGAGTTATTTAAATCACCCTGCTTGGCAACCTGACAAAATTACCTGTGCTGAGCCCAAAATAAAAGCACCCTGTCGCTTGCAGAATCCCACACCTTACATAAATATCAAAAAGCTTCCCTCACTCGACAAAAAAAGCTGTGTTTATTTATTACTGCTCCCCTCACTCACTACTGCCCCTTTCTCACCCCTTTGCCCAGGCTGCCTGGTGTCAGGGGTGGTGCCCAGCTCGGTGGCAGGTGGATTGTTTGGGGGTTAACACCTGAAATCCCATGTGGGAATGAGCCTCATCTTTGTACAACATCACCAGCACCCTTCTGCTGAAGGCAGCCCTTTGAAAGTCATTTTACATTGTCTTGATCTGTGTGGTGGGGAGTGAGAGTGACAATGTGAGATCTTTAGGAAGGATGTTTTATTTTGTTTATTCCTAGTTTTCATAATATGGATGCCCTTCGACTCAAACATTTAATTTTTAGCTTCTTTTTTTTTCATAAAAGAAATAAAAATTAAGAATTTCTGTGAGTCAACATCTGCCCAGAGAGCATTTGCTAAAATATTAACTGTACAAGCAGCTCAATACAAAGATTTCCCTCTTTCCATGAACAGCAGACGACATTTCTTTTTGTCAGCAAAGATATTTCAGATTTATTGAAGCATAGTAGGATAGTCTGTGTCCCAAACATACAAACAAAACTATAAATAGTTCAGGAAGATAAGAAAAGTATCTTACGTAAATACTCAGCCTAAAATGAATCCAGAATCCAGGAATCCTTCCTTGCTCCCCACTGTATTTAACATTTCCAGATGTGTCTGGATGACCAGTTTGGGATTAGGGGTCTGAAGCTGCATGGCGTGGGGCCCACTCCTCAGAGACAATAAATTGGAATAAATACCCTATATATATAAATAAATAAATCCACTTTTCTACAGTTGTCCCTGTCCTGAACAAGTATTTGCTATTTCACAACAGTGATGGTTTCCACTGGATTTTGCCTGTCCTGTAGATCATTGCCAGGCAGTTTCTTTTTCTTATTGTGGCTTCAAACTCTTTTATCCCTTTGGGCCACCTGGTCCTGTGGTCTTCACACTGAACACACTCAGATGTTGCAGTGGACCAAGGGCCTCAGTGATCTTCACATTATCCTGTCCGTGATCTTGGTCAGGAAAAAATGTCACACCTTGCAGTCTGTGACAGGAGATGAAAGCTGAACTCCACAGCTAATTTTTAATCTAATTTTTAGTCCAGCCAGGAAGGATGAATCTCACAGAGAAAGCTCTCTTACAGCAGAGCAGGGGCTAAAGGCATCCCCTGCTTGTTCCACAACTCCCACCTGCACAGGGAGGAACCACATCCCACAGCCAGCATGGACCTCTGTGGACTCCTCAGAGAGTCTCCTCCTTCTCAGCCAGAGATGGGAGGCTCTGAAAAATCCCTTAGTACTTTCAAGGAAAATAAAAAGGGGGAAAAAATTAGTTAATTTCTAAAAAGAAGTTTGTAAGAAATGAGAGATCATAAAACAGGCACATTTGGCTCATTTTCCCTCAGAACTGGAAGGCTTTTTAGAGCAATGTGCAGAATGATTTTATTTCCAGGAGTTTCCCCTTCCTCTGCTTTAGAGTGGCAGGTCTGTGTTTACACAGCATCTCAGAGACCTGCTCAAAGAGCTTCCCTGTGTCTTCCCAAGCCAGCAGCAGGCAGCTCCTGTCCCCTGTGCTGTGATATTTTCTGGTTGCAGAGCTCAACACACAGCCCACGTTTGCATGGCTCGGGCTCTAGCAGCACCTCTATTTCTCATCAGTCAGAAAAAAATCAAACACAAACATTACAAGGTTATATACAGCACTGATTTCTATTTTTGTCATCTTTAAAATAGTAGGTAAGTCCCATAGTTCTTTCCAAGTTGGCCCAATTCCTCTTTTTGTTTGTTTGGGGTTTAATTATCTTGGAAGAAACGTGCTGGTGATTTTGGGTCTCTGCTGCAGTGCCGTGACCAAGTCTGTGCTCGGGTTATTCATCTCCAAGTCTGTGATTTGCAAAGCTTGGCACCTCCCTGCCCCTCCCCATCAGGGAGAATTTCAAAATCTCTGCTTTCTCTCCTCCTGGAGCAGCACAGCCCGAGGGGAGGCTTGGGCAGGCTGCTGGAAGTGGGGTGAAGCACCAGCCCTTCACAGCAGCACCGCTCCAGCTTCTGAGCAGACAGTGCCTGCTGGAGGGAGACAGCAAAAAGAAATTTGTGAGGGGGATTTTGGCAGCAAAAGGCCAGTGCCCTGTGGGGAGCTGCGGGGGGAATGGGTCCTGGGGAAGCTGGCAGCTCCCGGGCTGGAGAGGCAGATGCTGAACAGAGCCGTGCGTGAGCGGAGCTGCCGAGCAGCGAGCCAAGGTGCAGGACAGTAGCAGCCTGGAACTTTATAAATAAACAGCACATGCAGATGGCAACAAGCAGATTCCTGTTCCTGCCCCAGGTCTGCGTGGCTGTGCAGGATCAGATGCTCCCCAAGGCTGCTGTGTGCTGTAAGCTCTGCTGGGTGCCCTCACCACAGCTTGCTGTCCTCCTGAGCAGGCAGGGCCCTGCAGAAGTGCAGAGTCTCTGTTTTTCAGCATTGTCTAATGTCAGGAGCAGAGGTTTGGGCTGCAGCAGGTCCATGTGTGAGAGGGAGCTGGCTCCTGTTCTGCCCCAAAGCACCATGGCCATGCTCATGTATTCCTGCCAGAGCTGGGCTGAGGGGACACCGAGGAGCACCAGTGGAAGTCCTGGGCTCAGGTATAAGGGTTAAACAGGGGAAGGGCAGGGCACTCAAAGCATCACTGATGGGGCCAACATCTCCATGAGAACAGGGCCCAGGGTGACCAGAAGAAAGCCCTGTCCTGAGAGCACCAGGTGGCATCAGTGTCTGTGCATCCCTGGGCCTGAGGCACTCAGCTGAGTCCAGAGGTCACCTGGGTGGGGAGGGCTGGCAATGCTGCATGCACAGCCCTCCAGGAATCTGACAGTTTGAGTGAAATTTGGGATCCATCTGCACCCTCTTCCATGGCCAAGGCAGGCAAGCAATGGCATAAGATTCAGCGAAATAGTGCATCTAATCCGCCTGAGTAATGCTAATGCAAGCCTCTTGATTAGTGTTTAGAAACCAGGCAAACAATTGATTTAAAATAATTGGTAAATTATGATTAAATAAAAACATTTATACAAAAGAGTTTGTCATTGATATGGTTAAATAAATATTTGTAGAAGTAACTTATACTTGGCCCGGTGCCTGGGCGATGAGCTCTCTTGGGCTGGCTGTGGTTTCATTTTAATAAAGACCAGAAGGCATTCCAGGAATACATAATGCTCCCAGCCCATCCGATGTATATCTGGGGCTTTAGCTCTGCTCGCCACTAACCCAGGCCCAGCTTTGCTTTGTATCCCTCACTGGTGCTTGTCCCTCCCCAAACACTCTCCTTGTTCAGGGCTGAGCCACCAGAGCGGTGGCTGTGCCGAGGTGGCAGCAGGGAGGGATGCAGGGGGGAACATCAGCGTGGTGGGAGCAGAGATGGGGAGGTGCAGGCTGCTCTCTGGGGAAGCCACGAGCTCTGGAGCTGCTGCAGGGCTCAGAGCAGCACAGCTCTTATCTGGCCCTGCTCGGTGGGAGATTTCCAAGAGCTTTACAGAGGGGTTAGCCTCATTATGGCCAGTTAGAGATAAGGAAACCGAAGAGAGACGTGACTTGCCCAAAGTCCCGCTGCGGAGGGAACAGAAGCCAGGTCACCCCTGGCCAGGCCCTGTGGAGCCTCTTTGGCTCTTGGGGTGCTGCAGACTCGTCCCACTCAGCTCCACAGCCTGGCAGTGTCTGCACTGCCTGGGCATCCTGCTGCTCCATGGACCAAAGAAGGGACTGGTGCAGCCCCTCTGGCACCTGCGCTGCCGAGGAGCTCTGGAAACGCCCACAGAGTGAAGGGTGAGGGGGACACAGGTCAGCAAAACGGGTTATCTGGGGCCTGGGGGTGATGCTGGCACTGCCATTGCTTCTCTCCCTCATTTCCAGCCAGCCACTGAGTCACCAGTGCTTGGAGCAGCCAGACCAGGCACAAAACCCTTCCTGCCTGCACTGGCCACCCAGAAAGCAGCCAAGGGCTCATCGCTGCTACAAAACACACCAAGCTTGGCCTCGCGTGTTCCTCATTGCCCTCTGCACTGGTCAGGCAGCTGCTCTCACTAGTCCAGTTGACTGGGAAGTCCTGCTCAAAGGGACATCACCCTGGCCCCAGCCTCACCCTCCTCATGCTCTGGCAGAGGCTCCTGAGCCTGGGGGGTGAGGGCTGCCCGGAGGGGTGCACATTTGGCTGGCAGGAAAGGCAGGAGAGCCACGGGACAGCACACAGAGGCATCCAGCAGCACAGCCTGGGGTGGGAAGGCGTGCTTGGACCCTTGAGCAGTGGGGCTGGCTACAAGAGGAAGGACAAAGGCAGCCAGCTCTAGGCTTGGTTTGCACCATGCACGAGGCACTGGCGAGGTGGAGGGAAGAAGTTGCTGCTGTGCTGGGCTGCAGCATTTGAGGCTTGCCCCAGGTGCCCCTTCAAGGGGAGCTCAGCACCTGGGAACATCCTGCTTGTGGCCCGAGACATCAGAGCTGTGGGTGGGAGAGAAGTCCCTTGAAGGGAGCAAGTCACCAGCTCCATTGGGAACCCATCCCCAGAATGTCATCTCCAGTGGATTAAAATAGAAATTTTCCTGCCCGGCTGTGAAACACAGAAATTCACAGTCCCACTCGCTGTCCACCCCCTCAGTTGTGCCCGCAGGGAATTCACAGAGCTTTTCCCCAGTTCTCCTCCCCACAGGGACAGGGGAAAGGGGAACCAGACCTTCACTGCCTGTGAGTCCACACCAGGGCCACGCTCAGGGCATGCAGTGCTGCTGTGCTGGACCTCCCACCGAGGCCAGAGCCCTGACCTTGGTGTCCCATGAGTCAGGAGGCAGCTACTGGTGTCTCCCACCCCACATGCCATGCCTCTGGACAGCATGGGCCGTGTCTGGCCTGGCCTTCCCCCTGCTCTGCATGGGACACAGGAGGTCCCTGAGTGCCTTGAGCTCCTGCCAGCACAGCCCACTTGACCTGAGCACTGTGCTGAGAGCATCACTCCTCCCGCTGACCTCCCTCAAACCAGCCTCAGACCCCGAGCCTTTAACTCTTCCTTCACCTGCTCTGATCCCCTCTGCCCTCCGTCCTGAGGCTCCTGGAGCTGATGGAGTGGCTGCAGCCACTGCTGCTGGAGGAGTGGTCTGTGTGTCAGGAGTGACAATCTGCCCAGAGCCAGGCAGTCAGGGATGAGTGCCAGTGCATCCAGGGTCCCTGCAGCCTGGAGCACACGGGGAGGAGCAGGCAGGGACACGGGACATGGGACATAGGACATGGGACATGGGACAAGGGACATGGACAGCCTCCAGCACGGTGCCCGGCTGTGGCAGCTCTCCACACTCCCTGCACATCCCTGCTCAGTAAACACAACAGCCAGAGTTTCACAATCAAATATTTATGCTAGTAAAAAACATTTTACATAATCTTTAAACAGCTATGTCATCTCCCTATATTCATTCTCTGATCTTTCTGTTTTCAGTCGGGATTGGAGAATTTGGTGTATTTACAAAGAAATAAATATTATGATGAAAACATCAGGCAGCTTAATAGTAGCCTTAGCAAAGTGCAGAAGTATTTTTGTATTCATGTTGTCAATTGCATAATATCTTCTGGACCTTCATAAATTGAGGAACCTTGCTTGGATGCTTGCAGCACTGTGATAAATAGTTCACAGCTCCAATTCAAGCAAGGCTGTCTGCTGTCGGAACGGAAGAGCTCATGACATCTCTGCCATAAATTCCAGCCCTCAGGCTCTGTGGGGAGATAGAGAGGGGACAGACCACTTAAAAGCCTGGCAGGCAGTGGCAAATTCAGGATATTTCAGGATATTTCAGGATATTCAGCATTCAGTGGAATGCTGCTGTGATGGTGCTTACCAGGTGCTATCAGAAGTGAAGGATTGGACCATCCCTGCTCCCAGCTCCCTGACCATGCTCTGGGCATGTCCTGGGCTAGGACACAGCCAGGATCTTTCTGAGCTAGTCCCTAGAGGCCAGCTCTGCTTCTCAGTGGCAGAGACACTGCTGCCTCACCAGCTCCAGCTCAGAAAGCCTCTGTTTGTCCCAGGTCGTGGAGAGGAATGTCCTGTTGGCCATGTGAAAGCCACAAGCTCTTTTCTGTGCAATTCACCCCCAGGTGAGACCCCCAAGTCTCAGGCATGCAAAGAGAAGATAATTTCTCTTCAGGTTCCTAAAGGCCATGATGAGCTGGAGCTTTGCTGGTGCAGTCTCAGAGCAGGAGGTTCATATCTGCCCTGAATCCAGATCCACTAATGGCCACTTCAGTGACAATTCTTTCTCAGGGAAAGATTTCTTCTTCCATTCTCTATCACAATGATGCCATCCTGGCTGTAGGCCTCTTCAAAGGATGTCCAGAGTTCCTTGTGAGCCTTGGCTACTGGTTTCCCTGTGCCCTTGGCTACTGCTCCATACTCTGCATTGGGTATGAATGGAAGAATGCACTCCTCCTGAGCAACATATTTATAAAAGCAGCTCTTTTTCCAGCCTTCCCACTCCTTCAGGATTCAGAGTTATGCCAGCCTGAGGACATTCAGCACAGAATTGTGTGCCAGTACAGCTGTCCCTCCCCAGGGGACCTTGGACACCAACAGCTGCACAAGCAGACAGCAAATTATCACTGCTCTGCACAGGGGATGGGGAGTCAGGGCTGGCAGTTCAGACCATCAGGTCTGTCTGTGCAAAGCATGCTGTGAGGATTCAAGAAATAAGGCCGTGGCAGGAGGGGTGCTCTCCAGATGGAGCTGCCAGGTGCTAGAGAAAAGAAATCAAAGACAAACCAGTCTCATTCCCACAGGAGAGGACAATCTGAGCAGACATGACTGGCAGAACACCAGGTTTGGGGAAACTCCCCTTCTTTGGCACAGACACTGTCACACACTGACCCCTCCAAGTCCCCACAGGGGTTTCACTGGAACTTCAGCTTAATTTGGTTCTTTTTCCCATAGTTGCAAATTTATATACAAACAAACAATCTGCTTTAAAATATATCAGTCCCATAAACAATAGTGTGTGTTGGAAGATTAGAAGGGATGGTTTCCTGGGATCTGGTGAGCAGCTCAGAGCTGATATCCTTATGACTCTGGGGTGTGACTTCTCAGTTCAAAGGAATTCCCTGCCATGACTAATTTATTCTGGCATTTAAGGCTCACTCTTTCACTCAGTGCAGTCAAGATGACCTCGTTTACAACAGAGGTGCTTATAGCAGAGCTGGGGACAGGGGAATGGGAAGCAGCTGTGGTCTCTGCAGGGACCTGTGTGCTGTGTCACCTTCCAGAGAAAGGTGGTGATGCAGCTGGTGGTGAGGCTCTTTTCAGAGCTGAACAGTAGTGCAGACACAGCCACGACACCAGGGCTGGGCAATGTCAGCTCTGGAAACTCATGAGATAAATATTTCTGGGCTACCTAAAGCAGGCAGCAGCCAGGCAAATGGCTCAGGATCTGTGGTGGCATCTCAGTCCTGTCCTGGCCTCTGAGGTTTATGAGAGACAACTTTCCTGTGTCTTGAGAACACCAAGAGTACGTGGCCAGGGCTGACTCTCACGTAAGGACCATCCCAGGGAAACACAGCTCAGGACTGTGAGCTCAGCAGTTGAGCAATTTGCTGAGATGAGTCAACAAATTAGAGCTTGTTATAGGTTGTGTCACCTCCTAAGAAAGATGCGTCTCCATCCCCCACTGGTATCCTGGGAAGGGAAGGGAAAGGGAAAGGGAAAGGGAAAGGAAAGGAATTGGAAACTCCAAAGGAAGCAGGGATACCTGAGTGGAGCTTTGGCCAGCAGGAGCAGTAAATCAAACAGGAGTTTGCAAAGCAAAAAAAAGTACAAAGCAAAAAAAAAGTACAAAGCAAAAAAAAAGTACAAAGCAAAAAACCCCAAACCCTGCAGTTTGAGACACAGGGTGTCAATGAGTCCTGCCTTGTCCTTGAGCTGTTCATGGCATGGCTCTGCTGAGGGGTGGAGTTTGTTTGTTGTTGTGATTGTGATGCTAACTCCATTAGAGAGGACATTTCAAGTATAGTGGACTAAACATTAGGAAAAATTAGTAAGGAACAGCACTCTGGCCACCTTGCTAGACAATACAGTAGAACTCTGTTTACCAGCTCAGCTCAATGCTTGGAGATCAATTTATTTAAATCGTCTGTCCCTTGCCAGTGATTAAGGAAAATCCACTCCATCAGCTGTAGCATGAGCAGCAAATCACATCCAGCCCATGGTAAGGAGGGAGCTCAGCTCAGCACAGCCTCATTAACCTCAGCTGTCAGGTAACAAGCAATAGGCCAAGAGGAAATGGTCTGGAGTTGTGCCAGGATTTAGGAAAAACTTCTTCCATGGAAGGGTGTTCAGGCAGTGGAACAGGCCATCCAGGGAGTGGTGGAATGGCCATCCCTGGAAATGCTCAATAAATGTGTGGATTAGCTGCCGAGAGACATGGGCAGTGGTGGGCTTGACAGTGCTGGGTTGGCAGCTGGATTTGGTGATCTTAGAGGGCTTTTCCACCCTAAATGAGTCTGTGCTTCTCTCATGTGGACTACATGAGGGTGAGAGACCTCAGGAGTTCTCTGCTGTACTGGGACTCTGATGAATCAGAGCCTCTGGGAACATGAGTGTAGAAGCCCTGAAATTCCTATCCCCAACCCAAACTATTTAGGAGTACTTCCCAGAAACCATGGGATTAAAATAAATTAAAATTAAAAAAAAACTAACCAAAAAACAATCCCAACAAAACTTCAAACCAGCCCTGAAGTATTTTTATGACCTAGAGGGAATTGAGGCAACTTCCTAGGTGAGACCCACATGTCAGGGAAGCTGAGATCTGTTCTTAGCTTGGCTTCTACTGCTTACTTTACACAGTAAAAGGTGCAGCAGATCACCCACTCAAGTGAACCAGATGTGGGCTCGGGGAAGGGGAGCCTCAAAGGGTCTGTTTCTCTTTATTTTGTGCGTTTGCAGTCAGCTTCTCTCCTCTGAGAGCGCGTTTGCCAGGTGGGGAGGGATCCTCCACTACAGCAGCGTCCTCAGCCTCCTTGGGCTCGCTGTGGCACGGGGAGCTCGGAGCCGAGGCTTACCCTGCCTGTCACATCCCGTGTCCTGTGCCACAGCACGGGAGGGCACGATCCGGGTGCCGGCAGCATCTCGGCTGGATAATCCCTGCGGGAAGATCCCTGCAGAGCCGCACGGCTCGGGGCACACCTGTGCCCAGGTGACACCTGAGCAGCCCCGTGCTCACCCCCGATCCGTGCCGCCAGTCCTGTGCCCCCTGGTCGGGAGGGCATCCAAGGCAGCGCTCAGGTGGAACGACCTTCCCAAAGCCATCCTCTGGCCGGGACACTCGTCCCGACCCCTCATCCCTGGGAGCTGAGCCCCCCAGCCCCAGCGAGGAGCGGCACCCGTGTCCCACCACGCTGCAAAGAGTTAAGCCCTGGCTCTGTTGATATTTCCAGCGGCTCCCAAAGTCGGCTGAGACGGGGAGCGCCCGGATTGGCTGCGTACGGCCGGTAGTAATTAGGATCAGATATCAAACTTCTGTCTTTGCTAAGACCCTTTCCGATAGTCGCTGCTCCCCGCTAGACGATGACATCAGCCAGGACACCCAGCTGCTGGTAGTAAACTCCGGGCGGGAGGAGGCTCCCGCTGGCTCCACGTTAATTAGTTCAACACAGCACAGGGGGAGCAGTCGGTGTCTGTGCAGGGTCAGTGCTGGATGGGACCAAATCTTACAAAGTTACTTGCTGCTCCTTGCCAGCCGGCTGTAAAAGCACGCAGAGAGTCCAGGAGAGCTGGATGAATCCTGAGCACCAGCCACGGTTTGGTCGGCTTTTCCCTGTGGAGGAAGTTAATGGTTTAAGTGAGGGGCGTCTGGATCTGGTCCCTGAGTCACCATGACTCTCCTGGGGTCTGAGCATTCCTTGCTGATTCGGAGCAAGTTCAGATCAGGTAGGGAAAACCTCGAGATTTCTCTTAAAACTTCTCTCTCTGTCAAGCCGTAGGCACAGACTGTTTTGCATTAAGTGTTCGGAAGCAGCATGTGAGCAGAAGACTCGAGGGGTTGTAGAGCTGTCACGGCTTTGCTCTCACGGAGGCTGTTCCACAAGTGGAGAGACGCATCTCCCTTCCTCTCTCTTGCTTTTTTTCCTCCTGGTTTTTCACTGTCTTTGATTTGTGTCTGTGGTTTATTTCGGTAAAACTGCAGCTCCCGCTTCTCCTGCTCTGGCCCTGCTGCGAAGGATTTGGGCAGGAAGCCAAAAGGGCATCTGGGATAAACAAGGTGCCTGAATGCTGTATATTCCAGGTGCTCTTGTGGGTCTGTGTGGGATAATCACGGAGAGGACGGGCCTGACACCCTCTCTGACAGGCAGGCAGCCCAGCTTGTTCCATTAAGTTGTGACTAATTGGAGAAAAATGAATTTGAAGAAATGCGTCATTTTTAGAAGTAAAAATAACAAATGGAACATGAAAAGTATTTAAAGTGACATCATCAGAGAAATAAAACCAGAGGCACACAATTGATTGCCGCTCGCAGAGGGCTTGCAGTAAAACATGCCTCCAGCTCGTGAGCCAGGGCAAGCAGCAGGCAGGGGCTGCTCCGAGGACATTCACTGAGTGAAGGTGAGTGAAGGTGAACAATGGGACAGTCGCTTCTAGAGCAGCCCCTCTGCTGGATGTCCATGCCTTTAGTCACTGGCTGCATCTATTGTAAGTATGCTCTCCTTGGGAGTGGGTAACCTGACTTGTTGTTTTGTAAATTTTAACCGTAATGCCAAAAAAATTGTTCTCAAGGTGCTTCCTCTGACCTTCCCAGAGGTGAAGTTCTCCCTGGGAGCATTATCTGGGAGGATGTGCAGATAAATCAGCTGCATGTGCTGTACGGGATGCTTTAAATCCAGACAGGGCAGTCACGTTGGAACATGCGCCCGGTCTGGCATGTCACCCACGCCGTGTGTGTTTTTGCCTCCTTACTCACTGTAGATAATGAAATGGGAGATTTATGGTACTGATGGGAGACATGAGTGGTGTTATCAGGATCTCTTAGATAGCTGGGTGGTCAACTTAAACTTTGTTTTCTCAGCAAATACAAAGTTGGCAATTGGTTGAAAACCCCAGAGTGTGTGTGCAAACACAAGTGTCCTAGTCTGGCTGAATTATACAAAGCCTGGGTCCAGGTCTTTGGTGTGGTTTCCATATCGCTCTGATCTTACATTTCATTAGATTAAGTCATTCCTTAAATTTTGTTGGTATATTATGGTACACTGCTGTTCATTTGAAAAAAAATCTCAGTCTGTAACAATTCCTCCAGCATGTACAAAGCAACACTGCCACCTCCCTGAGGAGCGGAGGACGGGCTGTGCATTGTCCCTGCATTCTTTTCAAATGAACCAGGATTGTTTTTAAGGCTCATTTCTGGTTTATTTGTAAGCTGGCTTTATTATGGAACCAACAGCGAGCTCTCTAAACATATTTTTCAAATGATTCTCCAGGAAAAGTAAACTTTGTGGGTCTTTGCATCCATAAATTCTCGTGCCTTTCAGCATTTCTAGGACAGTTAATTTGTGGGGCATTCTTTGGTTCATGATTTATTCCCACAACTGCTATCCCTTGCTATGGCCTGCTGAAAGGCAGGCTTCCCATTTGACAAGGTTTCTCTGCCTGTTGATTTTCTTGGAGCTGGGCTCACCAACATCCCAAATGTGTGTCTGCACCTCGCTGTCCCCAAGGCTGTGGCCGCTGCTAACGTGGGACATGGCCACAGCACAGCCCTGGTTGTCACAGTGTGTGAGGAGGGAGGAGACCAGGATGCTGAGAAACCCAAATAAGTCAATAAAGCTGCTTTCAGTCTGTGCTGGATTTTTAGTAACGTGGGGAACAGAGAAGAAAAAGGTAATATTTAATGGAATACCTTTTATTTGCAAAGTCTCTGTGGCACAGTTTCCTGTGGTGTCCCTGCTCTGTGTGCAGGCTTTGTCACCTAAAGCCCCACAGGGATGGCAGGAGGTGCAGAGCTCTGATTTACCATCCTCCATCCGCTTGGAAGAGGGTTGAAAGCCTCAAACAGCCCATGGCTGTGCCCCACACCATCCTGCATGGCTCAGGGGCTGTGGCAGGGGACAGCAGCAGTTCCAGAGCTGTGTAGCTTGCAGAGAGGCAGGAGGGATCACCCCGAAGTTCCAAGCCCCAAGGAGCCACGCTGAGCCGTGCGCCGTCGCTTTGGGAACGCCCCTGAGCCGGCAGGTGTGAGGCTCTGTTTGCTCCCCAGGTTTGGGAAGGATTAGCTGTGCTCCATGACTCATGATGAGCCTGAATCCCTTTTGAAGGATTCCAGGCCAATATTAAAGAGGGCTGAAGTAAATCTTAATAACTAAACTTCTGCTGTCTCTCCCTGGCCTGCACACGCTGAGCAGCTGAAGGAGCTATGTGAGTGTGTTTAGGGGAGCTGCAGATTCATCACTTGTTGTTTCCTCCTCCCAGAATCCCTTTGATCTCTGTGTTATGCACCAGGCAGAAAGTGGAGCAAGGAGGTGGCAGCTAGAAGATGATGGCAGTGGTGTGGCTCCAGGGTCAGGTCTCCTGTCCCTCACTTCCATCCAACAGCATCAGTAGCAAGCAGAAGTGTGTTTATGCAGGAAAGGCTGCTGTGGTGGTGGCAGTGGCTTTTCTCAGTGTGCCCAGCAATCATCCCTTGAGTGCTACAGTGGTTTCTGCTGTTCTTGTCTCTCCAGAGGTCCCAGTGAAGGACCAGCACAGCTGTGCCATGAGGAGGGACAGTGGCTATCACAGTACCAGGCATTGAACAGCTCCAGAGGAGAGAGGGAAAATCACCACCATGCTGCAGTCCTGCAGGGTCCTGCTTCCCTTCCTCAAGGAGCTGTGTGCCTCTTTATTTTGTCTGTTTGGCCAAAGATAAATATTCTGATCTGAGGTCATCCTGACAAATTTTGCAGGAATGATGATTCTTCAAGTCTGCCATGCTGTCCCATACGATCCAACTGTCAATGGGATTGCACTAAATCAGCAGGACATCGAAGTGCTGTTCCAGAAACACATTTAACTCTTCCCAGAGATGATCATTTATGTGATCTCTTGCTCTGAGTACAACCAATTGTCCTCCAGCAGTGGAGAAGCTTTGGCATCAGACAAAGCAAACAAAGCTGACAAATGCAGATCCAACCTTAGCCCTGACCTTTTTTCTGCAGCAATATGGGAAGAGCTTACAAGGCCAACATCTGCCTAACTTCAGTGGTAATTCAGATAATTGGTGAGAAGTGAAAGCTTAACACTATAAATAAGGCTCTGCATGGCTTGGCATGGGGTACCAAGGCCTAATTGTGGACACATGGGTGTGGGTTTGCAGAGAAGACTTGCCTGGCTCCATGGAGGAAAGTATTCCTGCTTACACATAGGGCTTGAATGAAACTGAGATGGGAGAGGAATTTATTCTGTCTGCCTCCGGTGGCCAGAGCAATTTGGACCAAAATCAGCAGGTCAATAAAGGCAGAAGAGAATAGGTCTTGGTAGGGTGTTTGGCCAGGCGTTTTGGCAGAACCTTTATTTTGATTTTCCTGGTGTCCAAAGATAAAGCATGTGCCTGTGTTTCCTCTCAGATCATGAACTCATACAGGTCACAGTCAGTGTGTGTGTGTTCAAACCATGGCCTTGCTGTAACTGCTGAGACTGTTTTGTGAGGTTTTTGTAAAACACTGACTCGATGTAGATCCGTTTGTGCTTGGTTTTGTTTTTCTGGCATCTTGTCCCTCAGTGTTTCAATGGGCAGTCAGGTTTCTTTGTCAGTCAGGCATGTGTTGTAGCACAGATCAAAACTCACTGTGCTTCAGGGGACATTGTCTGGGCTGCTCGTGGGGGTGCTGAAGGGGGGACCCCAAGGGGAGAGCCTGTTCTCAGGACCATGGTGAGGTTGGTGTTGCACATTTGTTGGATTCAGAGGGATTTCACAGCTGATTGTGCCCATGTGGTGGTCTGGGCTCCTTGCTAGCCAGCTGTGCTAGCCTAGTGTCTCTTCCAAGGTACCTGAAGACCTGGACTTGGGGTTAGAAATGTAGTTCTCACCCATGTAGAGATTTTTCAGTGCAGTCTCCCAGGTAACACACATTCATAGCACATCTGTCTGTTAGAAGTAAAATGCTCCCAGCTCTGAAGTGACATCACAGGCAGAGATAAAGCAGTGCCCACCTGGGAAAGGACTGACCAGGGCTGTCCTGGCTGAGCAGTGCCATTTCCAGCTTCATCTCTGCTCACACAGGTCCCACAGAGGTCATGTTAAAGATAACACGGACCTGGAGACAAGATGTTACAGAGAAATCACTTTGTGGCTCATGGCTATGGGCAGAGCAGATGGGCTGAGATCCATGGAGGGGCTCAAGACAAAGTTTGGCCAAGGCGGTTTTGCAAAACAGCAGCTCTAGAGAAGTCCTATGAGACTCTGCTGTGGCAGCACCAAGGAGGCTGGCTGGCTTGTCACCCACTCAGAATCACTCCAGGCTGGAGTTTGATGCCAGCCTGCTGCTGGGCTGGGAAGGAGCCCCGTGGTCCTGCCCACATCTGTCGCCTCATTTCTCTTTACAGAGAAAAGCAAGGCACAACTTTTCCCAAGGATTTACTGGGAAAGGCATGGAGAGAAGGAAAAACAATTCTTATCTCTGTTTTTCCCATGTAGAATGTGATTTGGAGATTGTTTACCTGCAGTGATTGTTTCATTAGATTCCAGTGAAGATTCTTTAAGTTTGATAGTCAATCAGATCTAGCTGTGTCTCCGGGCTCTCAGCAGAGAGTCACGAGTTTTTAGTTAGAGTTAGTTAGATATGGTAAGTTAGAAAGTAAGTATGTAAAATGGTATCTCTTTGAATAGTATATTAATGTATTATAATATAGTTTTAATAAAGAGAGTGTTCAGCATTCCAAAGCCTTCTGATCTGCACAAACATCATTCATTTCCTCCCACCGGGGTTCGCCCATTGCTTCCATACACATCCTGCCTTGAGAACTGACTGCTGCTCCTGCTGCAGCTGCGAGGGACAGACACAGTCCTGAGAGGGCCATGAACAACATGATTGAACCTGCCAGAGTGCCAGCCCTGCCCCTGCCCTGCTGGGACCTTGGGACAGTGAAAGGACCCTACAGGGCAGCTCCTCTTCCCCATCAGGCTCACACCATAGCTCGGACATTAAATGGAAAGCCAGTCTCACACCAGCAGCAGTCCTGCCTTTCAAAGGGGGCTGGGTCCAAAACAAGGCCAGGAGTTGGACTTGGTGATCCCTGTGGGTCCCTCCCAGCTCTGGATATTCTCTGATTCCAGGGCCACTTTCTGCCAGGCAGTGTGTGAGCAGGGGCAGGTCACCAGGTTCCTCTGGTACACACAAGGCCATGGACAGGCCTCTGTTTCACCTTTGCTCAGCTGCTGCTTGGTGGGCAACAAAACTGCTGCTGTTGCCAACAGGAGTCCCCCCTCCCCACTCCCAATTTGTTGCCAACCCCCACCCCACCCCATCAGAGCTGTCCCCATCCTGTGCCCCACTGAGGTGCTCACACTCCCCAAACCCCAGCTCTGAGCCACCAGGGCAGGAATGAGCTGCTGGTGGCAGAAGGGACAGTGCCTTGCTGCTGCTTTTTCAGTGGTCTCCTCCTTGGAGACAGCCCCAACACTAGGTCAGGTCAGCCCTGGCTTTGCCTGCCTGTCCTAGTCCTGAGCCCCGTGAGGAGGGCACTTCCCCCACTCCATGGGACATGTGCCCAATGCTGCTCAGCCCCTGTGCTGCTCAGCCCCTGTGCTGCTCAGCCAGTTCCCCAAGGAGAGGATGGTGCTGGGAGTGCTCTGGCAATGCCCCAGTGCAGGGATGCTCTGATGCAGGTGATAAAATCCCATCCTATCCTGACTGTCTGCTGAGCACCAGACTCAAAGTGTCACAGAATCACAGAATAATGAGGTTGGAAGAGACCTCTGAGATCATCAAGTCCAACCTATGCCCCAACACCTCAACTAGACTGTAGCACCAAGTGCCATGTCCAGTCTTTTTTTAAACACATCCAGAGATGGTGATTCCACCACCTCCCTGGGAAGACAATTCCAGTGCTTTATTATTCTTTCAGTGAAACATTTTTTCCTAATATCCAACCTGTACCTTCCCTGACGTAGCTTGAGACTGTGTCCCCTTGTTCTGTCAGTGCTGCCTGGAGAAAGGGACCAACCCCACCTGTCCACAGCCTCCCTTCAGGAAGTTGTAGAGAGCAATAAGGTCACCTCTGAGCCTCCTCTTCTCCAGGCTAAACAACCCCAGCTCCTTCAAACGTTCCTCACAGGGCTTCTGTTCCAAGCCCCTCACCAGCCTCGTTGCCCTCCTCGTCCCAGGCTGAAGGAGATGGCCAGATCTGCCTGTTCCTGGGGTGGGGAGAAGATTGGAACATGTCTTTTCTGTGCATCACCAGGCCAGGAAGGCCCAGGCTGTCCTCTGAGCTTCCTCCAGCTCTGAGGTCAGCTCCTAGAGAGGAGGATGACTCACAACTGCAAGTCACAGGCAGTGCTCAAAGCTTGGGCCACCAGAGGCAGCTGTGACTGATGCCAGGAGGTCTTGTTTGCACCACTGCCACAGCCCTGCTGCACAGGACATTTCTGGAAGCCAATATCAGTGAATGGGACTTGGTGCTAGCATAGAAGTGAGGAGTATTTCCAACAGAAAAAGTTCATGAGCAAATTCACTGGGATAGGTCTGCCATGTCTCATCATCCCAGGAGGGTTTCTCATCGTGGGGTACCCCAGGAGGAGCAGGATTGCTGAAAGAAAGGCTGTCTCTCAGCTGGTGCTGGCACAGGATGGCCAGTGTGCACAGCTGCTCCCTGGCTGGCACTTCCCACCATCCAAACTGGTGCAGGCAGGCACCAAGGATGCTGGGGGTGGCACAAAGATTGTCTCTTCAGTGCTCCAGCCACCACTTTTCATGTGATAAATGTTCCGCTGAAGTGTTAGCAGAGCAGTTGCCTTGAAAAATAAGAATATTCATAAAAATTTAATTCCCATAGAGCACTCAGAGCTGAGGCCTCCAGACATGCAGCAAAGGAAGAGGAAAAGAATGCAGCTGGGGTCAGACACAGCTTCAAGGAAAGAAGCAGCTAAATGGTGGTTTGGATGGTGCCAGGGCTCCTCCAGCCCTGTTTTAAGCACTGTTGGTTGTAAGGGAAAGGTGCAAGCCCTCAGCTGGCATCTGCCAAGCTGCAGCACTGCCTCAGAGGCTGCTTCCCTCCTGTGCAGGGATATTCAGCATTTCTGTCTGACACTGTCCACTATGTTTCTTCAGATGGTTTGCAACAGGTTTTGGAAGTCCATAGGAATATTTAAGAGTCAAGTCATCACATCCTACTGCATGAGGAGGTCCAGAATGGGATGAATATTTGGTGGCTGAAGTAACTCTTTCAACTGTTGGGTGTGTGCTGCTCCTGGAAGTGGCTGGTACTTGCACTGGCCTGTCCTCACATTATTTGACAGCATGCCCTGAACAGACAGGGCTGGATAAAATTTTCCTGTAGCTTAAGGATGGGCCAAACTTAAGGAGATGTGTAAGCTCAGCATGGCCCATGATGAACTGCCTGTCTAGGGGAGGTGACCTGCCCATGGAATTGCTCAGCTCTCACACCAGAGCAGTGAGTGACATTGCTGGGTCACAGCCTTTCTACCCCTCAGCACAAAAACCAAACTGGAGACCTTTTCTCCTCGCACAAAATGATCATTCCATAGTCCCAGATCCCCTCTGTGACAGTCTATCCGCAGGGCAGGAGGCAGAGGAGAGGCTGTGAGTGGAGCATGGACCAGCTCCATGGGGGATCCCCAGCCTGTGCCCTGCTCACTGGAAGGCACTGGGATCTGGGGATCTGGGATCTGGGGGATCTGGGTGCCCAAGTGCTGCTCCTGCACTGGGAGAGCTGTGGCAGTGAGACCCACACGTTTTCATCACTTCTTGCAGCAGGGCAGATGATGAATCCTACACCCACCACGTGGGAAATCATCATCACCTTCCCAGCTATGCTCCAAGGGATTTGTACCCTCTCCTTTTCCTCCTCACCAGCCTGGCTGACAGCTGGCTGCTCCAGGGGGCTGGTGAATTGTTTGTTTGCTAGGAAGGGCTGTGAAATAAGCAGAAGCAGCAGGGAATGTGGGCCCTGAGTGCACAGACTGCTGGAATCCCCCTGGCCTGTGTGGATGTGGTACATCACTTGGTCTGGCTGTGTCGGAAGCTGGAGTGAAATGGTGCAAATAATTTGGCACCCGTGGGAGCTGTGAAGGGAAGTGATGGAGGATCCTCACCCAGGATGTTTTACAGCCTGATGGGGCACTGCTGTGTCCTTGGCAGGGTGGTGTATGTGACTGGAGAAGGCTTTGCTGTCTCTGATTCCTGTTCATAATGTGATGTTGTGTGTAAATTGCCTCAGTTGAAGGCAGGTTGCTCTAATGCCTGGGACCAGGACTAGGAGAGTAGAGAGCAATTCTTGGGTGAGCAACAGATTGGTTTTATTCTTGGACAGTTTCTGACCCCCGCTTAGCTCACCTATTCCATAAAGATCCATCTCTTCCTCAGGGAAAGGGCCAAGCTCTGCGCAGTTCTTCAGTGTTGTGAGCAGTCACAGAGAAAGTTCTAGGCAGAGAAAGTGGGGTACAGCTTTCCCTGTGTGAGAGCCCAGCCAGGAGCTGGTCACCTTTAACCTGCCTGCACAGCCCAGGAGGAAACAGGGGCATTCCCAGAGCATGGACTGTCCCATCTGGTTTTGAGAGTCCCTGAGGGGGATGACCTCTGCAAAGGGGGTGCAGATAACTGGGTGCAGAGTAGGTACCCAGAGAGTGAGGGCCCAAATCCTGTCCACAGGCAGACCCAGCACTTACTGAGGGTGGTGCCATGGGGCAGAGGAGGGTCACAAACCCCCTGGCAGCAAGGTTTGCCAGTGCCTTCAGCCACCAGCTCCAGCCTGAGTTAAGAAGAACAGCACACACACAGACTTTACCACATACTGAAGGCTACATTTTTCCCTCACAGCAAGAATCTATCTTTGGTGTCCAAAGAAGTGCTGGAATTTGGCAGGAGATCATTGTCCCATAGGAAGCCTTCACTAAACATTTGTTCTGAATGTGAAACATGGTTTGTACAGAGGACATGGAAAAGTCACAAGCAATGGCATCTCAGGGAGCCCCATGCTTTGGGGACTGCTCTGGAGGGGATTATTTTTCAGCTCCATCCCACACCCCAGGAAAGCTGTGTTGTACACATGGGCTGTTGGCAGAGCAGGTTGCTCCAAGGACAAAAATGCTGTTCTTGCCTTCTTTTCCTTCCAACCCCAGCTCATTCTGGGCAGCTGAGGAGAAGCAGCCTGGGGCTGTGCTGGTGGGCAGGGAAGTGTGTGCTTATGTTGTGACTGAGGTGTCTGTAGTCGTGGCAAGCTGTGCTGAGCTTCCAGCAGGAAAGCAGGGAACTGAGTTTTGTGTTTTGCCTTGTGGTACCGGTGTCCTCTCAAAGACAAATTTGCAAAACCAAAGGTGTAGAATAGAACACTAGCTCAAAGCACCAGCATGGTTCCCAGGGAGATGGGATGAGCTAAATTGTTCACAAGGCTGGTCCAGCAGCAGCAGGGACCAGTGCCAGACCTCTGTGCCACACACAAACCCTACACACTTTGTCCCTGTGTTAGCACAATGCTGCCCCTTTCTCTGACACTCCCTCTCTCACAGTTTTACAGCTACGGCTCCAGCAGAGAAGGACCCGAGAGCAGCTGGCAGACCAAGGCATCATGCCACGTGAGTATCTTCTTCTGCCTTTTTCATCCTGGCTCAGAGGGCTGTGTTCATCCTGGGCACTGCTGGGGCACCGTGTGGCACCAGCTGCCTGCTCAGAGCTTCCAGGGGGCTGCAGAAATGTGACGGTCCCTGGTGCTGTACAGTGCATTTAGCACACAGACTGTAATGGCCCTGCTCAAACTGAAGTCAGGAGAGATGCTGACCTTACACCATCCAGAATTTCAGAGCTCCCTGTCCCAGAGGTCACTCTAGCAGGACAAGCATATCCAGCTCAAGCAGAGGACTCACAAAGATGTTCACAAGGCAAGGGCAGAGACTCTCCTGTCCTCCTGTAAAGGCCAGGAACATCTGTGACAGGACAAGGAAGAGGATGAGGGGGCTCATTCCAGGAGGCTGGGGAGGAAGGCAGCTCTGGGAACTGCCTGGGCCCTGGTGCACACAGGCAATCCCTGGAGGACTGAGACATGCCCAGATCTGTGCCCAGGCAGGACCCCACAGGGCGGAGCTGTCAGTGCACTCCTGAGGCCAGTGAACGCCCACTGCTTGCTGCAGAGTGACAAATGTGTTCCCCCTCTGACCCCACCCACCCCTGCTCACCTGGCATTCCAGCTGAAGGACAAACTCCAGGACAGCCTTACCATGAAATCATTCTGCACCACAAAGTCAGTTGCTAGAGCCCAAAAAGTCAGTGAATGAAAACCATCCCCTTCTGCACCTGCAGGTGCATCATGAAAGCTGTAGCACCACTGGAGAAAGGATGTTGGGAGCTCAGCCCTGCTCAGTGGAATACTCCATCCTGACCTAGCTCAGGCTCCATGTGCAAATCTGTGCTTACCTGGGACCCAGGTAGAGGATTATCCTTTCTGTCTCATCAAGGACCCCTTGGGTTCACTGCTAAGATCACAATTTTCCAGAGGCTGTGTCACTTCTGTCTCTTCTGGTTGCCCTTGCAGACTGTGATGGAGCTCTTGCCTAAGCAGCAGAACACCACCTCTCTAAGAGCATGGCTCTGGCACTGCTTGCTGCACCCTGTCCCTCCCCTGTCCCTCCTGGAGGATTGTGCTGAACAACAGATGCCTTCTCAGGACGTTCCTGTCAGCACCAAGCATCAGGAAAACTTGAGCAGGATGACAAAAATCACGACTGCCAAAATGATGAGTGGTTTTAAGACTGATAAATGCAAACTCTTTCCATTTTTCGCCTGCTTATTTCTTTAAGCATTCAGATTTTATGCTGCCTGCCACGAAAGGGCAGGGACTTTGATCACAAGGCTCCAGGAGCTGAAGCTTTGGACAAAATACTGTGATATTTGTTAGAGTAATGCAAGAACGTGGGGCAACAGTGCCCCCTGAGAGGTTTGTACACCTGGGGCTGCTCTGTGAGGCTGTGCTGTCACACGTGGCACCCGACACCTCAAACCTTACACACTGCAAAGTATCCAGCCAAACATATTTGATGGCAACTGAAGGGTATTTTCCTCTTACTTACAGCTTCTTTGCACTCCCAGCTTCTAGGCTGACATTTTGCAGTCTGGTTTCTGTCCAAGAAGACCATTTTGGGAAACTTGAGCACGGTTCACTCACTGAAAGTAATAGAAGAAAAGGCACTTATGCCATTATAAAAACAAACACGCAGAATTTAACTGCTGAATTTGACATCAAGAGGAAGTGTCAGATGTTAGCATTTAATACATGGGAGCCCCAGCCAGCTTCCCCATGGCTTGGGCATGTGCAGACATTCCTTAGGAAAAACAAGTCTTTATTAACTGTATCTTCCCATGCCATGTTGGTTCTGAGGACCAGCAGGTGAGTCCCCCTGGCTGTGATGGACTCTAAAAATACCTGTGCTTGAAGGCCCTCCTGCTGTACACAGCCACCACCTCATCCTCACTGAAGCCTTAAAACAGGTGACCCCAGGTGACCAACACCACACACAGCACCTCTGCCCTGGTGCCCCCACCCTCACCCATTTCATGGTGAAATGTCATCCCCCGACAAGTTCTCTGAGCTAGTACTGCTAGCAATGTCTTTATTTGTCCTGCAGACTGATACAAGCTGCAGCACCCCCATAATTCCTCCAAAAATCTTGGTAAATTACTCAGCTCTGCAGCACTTTCCTCGTGAATAGCACAGCACTTGGTCAGTGCCTGTAGCACACTGCCAACATCAGCACTTCACAAGAGCAGGGCTGGGAAAGTCATCTCTCCTGCTGACTTCATTTTCTCATGTGCACTATTTAATTTTGCTTCTGATTAAACCAGCTGTCACCAGTGCTGGTGGCTGCTCACTGGAGCGTGGCACAGCAACACCAGCTTGTCTGTCTGTCTGTCTGTCTGCTTTCCAAGTGGCAGCAGTAGGAATGTGCCTTCTGTGGTTTTCTGTCATTCACTGGATGTTCCAGGGGTGGCCTGGGTGCTGACTACCAAAAGTCAATTCAGAGGGCCCCCAAACCTTTCCTGTTCCTCCCCAGTCTTCTTTTCATCCTCCCCTAGACTGATGGAGGATAGCAAGGCCTGCATGAAAATAGTTTCTGTCTTTATTGGATCCCATTCAGAAGATGGAAAGAGAATTTCTGTTGCCAGACAAAGAGTTGCAGCAGACTGTTTCTGTGGGTCAGGACACCTTCCCCTTCCTTGTCCCAATAAGAACAGTTAGTTTTGTCTGCTTACACAGACAGAAAAGAATTTTTGTAGGATGTGAGAAGTATTAACCCCTTCACCACGCAAATTCTGCCTCAGTTTCTATTCCACCACATTAAAAAGGGAAATGTGCAAGATTCTCCATGACTCCAGTACAGGCTGCTCCATGGGACTGGTGTTCACTGGTCCAAGAGCCAGGGATTATTGGCCTGGTTTTGGGAGCACCACTGGGTTAATCCTCCCTGAAGTCAGGAGATGCTGAGGACATGGTCTGCTGCTTGCCATGGGAGGTCCCATGTGACACAGCTGCTTCTGAGGGGTCAGGGGACAGGACAAACATCCAGCCATGGTCAGTGACAGAAGATGGATAAAGGACCACCTGGCAATGCCTCACTGGAGGCTGCACCACACACCCCAAGAGCTGAGGCAGATATTCATTTTCCTGCTGACCTCAACCCTTAGTCACCTACAGGTTTTACTTTCAGCTGAGGTCCCTCACAGGTGTTTGCTCTTCCCAGATCTGTCTTCTGGAGCTGTGGTGCCTTCTACCACCTGCAGGGAACAGGACAGGGAAAAGATTTATCTGCTCTCTGACGTGTCCCACAGAGCACTGTGTTTCAAAGCCTGCACCCCTCCCTGCCCACGTGCCTCCTGCTCTCCCCATGCTCTCCATCCCCCCTGCTCTCTTGCCATGGACTGGCTGAGAGCATGGGATTTCCCAGAGCTTTCCTGAGTTATTTTTAGTCAGCACAATAAAGAGAACAGCTAGTTTGTGTTGCTATTTTTATGGCACTCATTAAAATGCTGTTGCTGAATATCCTGGTAGCTGCTTGCTTCCGCTCCTGTGCTGACTGCTCCTCTTTCTTTCCTGTTGCAGCACTGAAAAGCCCATCTGCATTCCATGAACAGCGAAAAAGTCTGGAGCGAGCCAAGGTAACTCCTGCAGCCATCCCAGTGAGGGAACACATGGGCTTGCTTTGCATGAGTCACGGGGTTTGAAAGCACCTTCCACCACTGCCCCCTCCTCTGGCACCCTCCACGCTGGCCCAGTGGCCAAGGATGAGGGGCAGGGCACCTGCTCTGCTTCCAGAAATGTTTCCAGGCTCACAAATATCTGGAGCACCCTTCTCTGAGCAGGGATGGTTTTAGAAAATGGCAAATGGGGCATCTGTGCGCTGAGCTGTGGGGTTTTACAGAAGGCTGTGGGCAGGGCAGGGTTCAGCATGGCTTTGTCAGTCCTTGCAGTAAATGTCCAAGCAGTGGAACTGCTGCTTCCTCCTCTGGGTCACATCCACAGCCTGCTCCTCCTGTGCTGGCTGCTCTGCACTCCTGGCAGCGAGGTCAGAGCAGGGCCAGCCTGAGGGAACACAGGCAGACAGTGTGCAGGGGGAATGCAGGTGCCACCTGCAGCCAGTCCCCAGGGAACTCACACTTGTCACCAGGCAGGAGCTCTGGCTTTAGCTCTGCAGTGCAGCTTGGCCATTAGGACACAACATCCAAGGGGGAAATGGGCCAGGCTCCCACCCACCCCATCACCAGGCTTCCCTAAACACTGCCAAAGGCAGCAGCCATTTCCAGAAAACTTTGAAACTCTGTGATCTGGTCACTTTTTGGGAAATCACATTGGTTTTTCAGTTGCCAACAATCCAGCTTTGATCAAGCTGGAGGGATGATCCCAGAAAGGGAAGCAATTAATCATGCAGGTTTTGCTTGAACACAAGAATTTGTTCCATTAATCTGCAAAATGTTCTTGCAGTCACATGAGAAAGGACCTTTGCAAGGAAAAATGATTGTGAAATACAGGGAAGTGTTCTGAACTTAAACACACTCCAAATCACTTGCCCCAAGTCTCCCGTGGTAATAAATGGCGAGCACAAGAAATACAGTATGACTCTGAAAGATTAGTATGCTTAAAAAATTTCAAGCAATCCAAAGTATCCTTGAAGTGTCATATATTTTACAGTTAAAGTATACATTTGTGTCTCTTTGTCTTTCTCTTCAAAAGCTTTCACTGGCTAGTTGCCTGGGGAAAGGGGAAGGATGGTCTAGTCTATCCCAAACCACGGGCATGTTTAGAAAGTGCTGATGAAGACACTGAGCACAGCCCATAACAAACATTATTCCTTTGCAAAGCTGCCCTGCTTAGACCTGGGAAAGGGAAGATCAGCAGCTGTTTTCAGACAGTAACTCAAAGATATTTGTTGTTTAGCTGATATTCCCCCAAGCTGATGTTGTGCAAACAGAAAGCAGAAAACTGTTCATGTGTTGTGAAAGCTCCTCTGCTTCAGCTGATGGTAAAAAAGCTCACATCTGAAGGGTTCATCATTTGCACCCCAGAGACACAAATGCAGATTATTAACAGCCAGGGTCCAAAGGAACTGAAGTCACAGCAGAAATACAGCTGTGGGACAGCAGCTGGAGCTGAGCCCATGTCAGGACCTGATCTAAGGATTAGCTGGAAATGCATTATGTGAGTTTAAATGCACTCAGGTGCAGACACCAGCTTGCACTGACCTGGCACAGGAACCAGGCAAAGCTACACATGGTCCAAGCACGGGATTGTGGTGGTGGAAATAAGCTGTGAAAAATATGGGGGAAGGGTAAGGCGTTGTAAAGACTTTAGTAAATAAAATGTCTGTTATTTGTTTAAACATGTCACTGGCTATGTTAGAGGCTGGCAGCAGGCCAGCTCTGCAGACTTTGATGTCCTATAATAGATTTCTGGGGTGGAGGACAGAGAGCAGGCTGGCTTTCCTGGGGCTGTCCGGCTCAGCAGGGCTTGAGCACTCACCCAGCAGCCCAGCACACAGGGGCTGCAGGGTGGCTGTCATGGCTCTGCCCCTGAGCAGAACAGCCCCACTGGGCAGGTCACAGAATCACAGAATCCCAGAATCACTGGGTTGGAAGAGACCTTCAAGATCATCGAGTCCAACCCAGCCCCAGCACCTCAACCAAACCCTGGCACCCAGTGCCACATCCAGGCTTTGTTAAACACACCCAGGGATGGTGACTCCACCACCTCCCCGGGCAGCCATTCCAGAACTTTATCACCTTTCTGTAAAAAACTTTTTCCTAATATCCAACCTGAATTTCCCTTGGTGCAGCTTGAGGCTGTGTCCTCTGGTTCTGTCAGCTCCTGGAGAAAGAGCCCAACCCCACCTGAGCACAGCCACCTTTCAGGAGCTGTGGAGAGTGATAAGGTCCTGACTAATGTGTGAGCACTGACAGACACCCACTGCCAGTGACCTGCTCTGGTGCTCTCTGAGCTGTGCTGTGAGCCCTTGGCCCCTGATTCCCAGCCCAAGCTGTTCTGCTCAAGTTTGAGCACACTACTGTGTGTATATTCAGAACTGTGTCTCTTTTTTCCTGCAGCATTTTTAAAAGCTGGTTTGCATCCTGTGTCCCAATAGCCATCTCACCTCTGGGCTGACCAACCTCCCCTCCCCTCAGCGCCCCTCACTGATCTCATCTCTGACCCAGGGGTGATGTTCTGTAGCTGCTGCCCAGACCCTTCCATGGACCCTTTCAGATGCAGGGCACACATCAGGGCTGAGCTGACCCCCTGTGCTGTGTCTCCCCTGCTGGTTTGGGGCTGTGGGTCAGCTGCTGACCACTGGGTTCTCCAGAGCCTTTTATACTTTTCCAGTGCATGGAGTAACTAATTTCTGCCTAAGGCCCTGTCCAGTGACCACTGCAGGAGCATCTCTGGTGCATTAAGTCTTCATCCACTGCAGTGCTTAATCCGCTGGCTTAGCTGTGGCTAACTGTGACCTGAGCACAGCCCTTCCCAAATGTCCTTCTTGAAACTGTAGCACATGTATTTCAGATCATCAATTGTGCCAAACCATGGTGTGCTGTAATCAGTTAGCCTTGAAGGATTCAGAATGAAGGAGTATGTCTTCTATCATTCAAGGCATTAACTAATATATTGACTAGCAGGAAAAATTGCCTTGTAACAGGATTTGATTTATTCTTCTGTTTAGACTCTGAGCCATTTCCAATTCCTCTTGTGATCCAAAGCTATGCTCCTTTTTTATATTAGTCTTGTCCAGACCAAATTTCTCTGGCTTGCATGTGAGAAAGCCATGGGAGATAATGTCAAAACATGCTTCAAGTCAAGCTCCATGATATTCATTGTTTATTCCTGTACCAGAAAACTGTCATTTCTCCATAGAAGGAATTTTGGGTGGTGTGATGTAGTTTGTTCTTGATAAATCCATCCTGGCTGTTGCTCACCTCCATGCTGCCTTCAAAATTCATTTATATAGATTGTTTGATTACGTGGTCCAACATCTTGCTGTCTGCTTTATAATTTCCTGGTTTCTTCTGCCCATCTCTTTCAAAGCTAGCAATTGTTCTCCTTTGCCCAGTTTCCTGGAGAACCATAGATAGCTGCTATTACTCCAGCCTTGTGTGCCTCAAAATTGTTTGGGAACATTTAACTCCTCTGAGTACCCTCTAACCTGTTCTCCAACCTGACAACTGGGGTTTCTTCTCTTTTCTTGCTGAAGGTTCTTGGCTGAACCACTTGTTTGATAAAGAGCCATTTGTCTTTTTAGTGAGGATGATTTTTAAAAGGCATTAAATCCTGTAGCCATCTCAGCAGTATGCTGAGAATTATTTCTCCTGTTTATGGAACACAGACAGAATCTTCCATTGCCTGATCTGGCTGCAGAATCCTTATAAGATCTTTTTCTCATGATCCTGTACATTTTGTACTGTAGATTTCCAATTTTGCTCCAGCTGCTTGTGCTATTGTTTTATATTTATCCTTAAGATTTTAGTCTCTTTGAGCTATGTACAATTTTTGTACTATTTCTTCTTGCAGCTCAGCTTAGCTAAGAGCTTGTCTAAGTTGAGCTCTAGCTTTTCTTCACCGGGGGATAGGCTTATATTTGTATTCTTGAGGTCATGTGCCCTCAAGGCTGACTTTCTTGGCCCTTATGGGTGGTGTTCCTGTGCCTGTGTGCCTCTCTGTTCCTAAGCCATGAGGGAGTTGGCACAAGGCTCCAGGACCGTGTCCACCACAAGCCCAGCTGCAGTGACTGCAAAGCAGATCTTCCCAACCCTATCATAGCTGGGCTGGGGAAGCACAGAGCACAGGGACTGCAGGGCTGCAGGAAGGTTAAGCCTCGTGGCTGACCTGGGTAGAGAGTTTGAGTGGCTTCATGTTCTGCCTGATATCTCACCCCAGAGTGCTGGGCTTCCCACAGAAGCCACTGCTACCAGGGCATTCTGGAGCATCTCTCAGAGGTGACACGGTGGGCAGGCCCACCACTCCCAGGGAATAGGTGTCACCCTTCCTATCAGTTCTCATACCATTTCAGGCATCAGAAGCCCAGCAGTGATGGCAGAGGGCACAGAGTGGGTGCAGTGAACAGTCAGCAGCTACGTGCACGTTGTTCCCTTTCTGAAGAACTTCTGCCCAAGAACAAGCCAGGGCTTCAGTAATGAAAAATGTCATTTAGGAGCTCACTCAACCCAGCTTGTAATAAATCCAAAAGAATCATGGGATGGCACAGGGGCAGGTGCTCTCAGTACCTTACTGCTGCTCCAGGCAGGTAACTTTGTGTTTGTGTTCTGCAGACTGAAGATTATCTCAAGCACAAGATCAGAAGCAGGCCTGAGCGGTCAGACCTGGTCAATATGCACATTCTGCAAGGTAAGACTGCCCAAGCTTCTCCCACACACTCCTTGTGTCTCCTGCCCTGGGACTTGTGTTTCTCCTGCCCTTCTTGTGTTCCTTCAGGAATCTCATCACCATTACTTTGTTCCAGCTGTTCATGGGGGGCAGACTCACATGGGAGACGTTGTATGAAGTTCTGTGCAGAGCTGGTGTTCAGGAAGCAGGACACACTTTTATTCCCTGACAGGCACAGTCCCAGGGCCACCCAGTCTTTCTCCCATCTGTGGCAGGGAGCAGTGTCAGATGCTCTAGGGAACAGCTGTGAGAGAGAACTCTGTTAGACACTGGTGCCAATGTCTGATCATGAAGAGCAAACCCAGGGAATTTGTTGTCCAGGGCACTGAAATTCCTATAGCAGGTCATTGTAACACCTTCCCAAGGCTGGACATTTTGTGCTGCTGTAATTCTGGATATTCTGTGTGACAGCCCATGCAGTCAGTGACCCAAGCAGAGCTGTATGAAAAGCCCTGCTATCAGTCCGTGAGCCACAGCAGCTCTCTCCTCTCCCATCCCGGTGTTCCCTCTCAGGCACAGAGCTGGCAGGGCTGGATCCCATCACAGACAGCAGAACACCACAGTGTCCCTCATTATCTCCAGAGATAACAAGATCCTTAGAGACAGAGAGGATGTGCAGCCTCCCTCCCTCCTTGAGTCCTGTCACTTGCCTGGAAGAAGCAGATCACTCTGGCAGCTGTGAATGCTGCCCTCTGCTCTCAGCATGGATGCAATCTGTATTTCTTTTTGTCTCTGGCAGGCAGGAGGGCTGAGCCTGGGTCCCGTGCTGGATCAGTGTTGCTGCCTTGCTTTTCCCCTGGGTTTCCATCCCTAAAATAAGCTAGCATCATTGCTTGTTAATTGCTTGTTGAAGAGATGGGCCTTACCTTCTCTTAGGTTAAATAACAGAAGCAATGTGGACTGGAGCTGGGGGGCTGTTACCAGATGTGGAGGCAGCTGCAGTCCCTGGGCATGGACAGGGACAGAGCCAGCCAGGGGAGAGAGACTGCAGAGAGCAGAGAGTGCCTGGCTGTGCACTCAGCAAGATGCACGTGCTGCCCCACACCCCCCTCACCTGCAGCCTCTGCTCACACCTCTGTCCATCCTGCTCAGCATTTCAGAGCTGTGTCTTGGCATATCCATTGTGTGGATTTGACTTACAAATCCATTTTGTTCACAAGTGGACCTAGAGGTGATTGGAACTGACCAGGTGACACAGTTGGCATCATCCAAGTGCTTCACAGGCACCCCTTCTGTCACAGCTCACCTCAAGGAGCTCATTTGTGTTCACTGGTCTGTATAATCTGGGGCCAGGAATGGCCCTAGACCAGCTCTCCTGACCTCCTCTAGAGAATTTCCATGGTGTCAAGCCCTGTAGCTCATGTTCCCTCCAATATCTCTTCCAGAGAGTGTCCAGGCTTTGAAGAAAGAACAACCTACACGCAGCTGCTCTTACTTTAGACCCTCAAGGGTTTAGAAAGAGTCTGGTTTAGAATCCCACACCCTCACTACTCACGCCTGGTCCAAGAGAGGAGCCAGATAGCTTGATTCAGGAAATCTTTCTGTTTAAGTTGCTATTCTTCTGGCACCCTTTAACAACTGAGGTTTTCTCAGCTGGCTTTGCTAGGGCTGCAGCTTCCAGGTCTACCTGCCTCTGCTCTGCTCTTCCCCAGCTCGTTTTTTCCCTGAAGGCTTGGAGCATTGTAGTTATGTCACCTCCAGAAGTCCCCAGCCCAAGACTCAGCATTTTTAATTCCAGTGTAAGCCATTTGCTCCAGTTGTCAAGCACTGCCAATGGTTGTATTCTCCAGCTGTTTCCCATCTGCAGTAGCCCACAAGGGGCCAGTGTGCTCCTGGCAGGCAGAGGCTGGAGAGCCCTTTGGCCCTTGTTAGTGGCAGCTTGCTCATGAAGTTTCCATCACAGATCACTGCTGGGCCTTGCAGAGGATGGTCCAGCTGAAGGCTGGGTTTGCAAGCCCAAGATGGTAGAGAGAGGCTTTTGTTTGGGAATGGAGAAGCTGGGCCTGAGGCTCAGAGAAGGACCCATGTCCCAGATCACAGCAGCCCCACCCAGTCTAGCAGAGCAGATCCTGCTGTGCTGAGCCACACTCAGGTATTGGCCACAGCCCCCAGAGGGGTGCTGAGGGGCACCACATTGTCACCGAGTGCTGTGCCCGCAGGAGCCCCTGGTCCTGATGCTTCTGTTTGGCCTTTTAGACTCGGCTGCAGAGGGCTCCATTCAGTCTACTCAAATGAAGCTGAAAAGAGCCCGACTGGCAGATGACCTCAATGAAAAAATCGCGCTCAGGCCGGGTCCTTTGGAGCTGGTGGAGAAGAATATTATTCCTGTGGACTCGGCTGTGAAAGAGGCCATAAAAGGTAGTGACAGTGAACGTGAGTGTTGTGTGTGTGCATGGAGTGGGGCAGGGGCTGCCACAGTGGCTGCAGGAAGTGACCAGCCTGCATGTAAGATCTGCTTTTATTGCTTAAATTTCATTATTTTCACAGTAACCAGCCCGGTCCAGCGCAGCCTGTGAGCACAGCGCTCTCATCTTAGAGCAGTGACACTGAAACATGCACCAGTGCTCAGCCACATTCCCCCAGAAATAACCTCCCTTCTTACACCCCTTCCCTCCCCAAGGCTTTGAGTATTGAAGTGATGCTGTTGGAGAGAGGACACTCCTTCCTTCAGCATAGGAGAGAACCTGAGTGCACATGGGTTGGTTGTGAGACCAGCCCAGATTCTCCCACTTTGCCATGCCAAGCTCTCACATCCCACGCATGGGGGTGGAGTGGCCCCAGTTCAGGAAGGCTGAGGGCTCTCTTTTTATTTTTTACCACTGCTGCTAGTGGTATGCAGGACCCAGCAGAGCAGGATGCTGCATCCCTGGGGTGTGGAGCATCCTTGGGGTGCTAAATTGCTGGAGAATATGAGCAGGGGCCTGCACCCCCAAACAGGGCACACTCCTACCAGCTGGGACCCAGCACTTGTTTTATGCCTAAGTTTGGTTTTCATCCATCACCTCCTCCCACCAGAGGAGGGAGGAAGAATCATCCACAATTACTTCCCCCACGCTGCTGCAGGGAAGTTGGTGTGGGAGCCAACACAGAGCAGAAAGGTGATTCAAATTTCACCAGGGCCCAGTGCCAGGACAGGGAGATCCAAAGCAGAGAAAGGAGCAGGAAAGCCAGCAGGGTCCTGCAGTGACAGGGCAGCAACCTGTATTTTTGAAGTCTGGGGCTGTCTCCACATGTCCAAACTGGCGCTCAGGTCTCCAATGAGGCACTGAGAGCTGCTCTGCCCCTGGAAGCTGCTTGTTCTGTTGCTCACAGTTCCTCAATTAATGGGATCATTTCCATTGGCAAAATCCCATTTGAAGGGTCTGTTCTGGAGCTCAGAGCAGGCTGGGGACAATGGCAGGGCTTTGGGGAAGAAAGGATCTTGGAGTGACAGGAGAAATGCCAAAAATTAGAGTAGAAACACCAAAAATTAGAGTAGAAACAGGAAGCACTTTGATTTTCATTTCATCTCAGAAACCATCTTAAATATTCCAGGCTCAGATACTGCTCTGTCCTACCCCACAACTATTCCTGCTCTTGGTTTGGGGGCTGTGAAATGCAGGCTGTGTATGTACAGCAGCTTCTCCAGCCTGGCCCTGGAGCTGCTCCATTCCCAGCGTGTTGCAGCTTTCTTCTTTGAAGGTGAAATGTTCCAGGACTGCCTGAAGAGGAATTTTTAAGGAGAGTTCACGTAAAATCTCCCCAGCCACTTACTAAAGGATAGAACAGTGGAAAAAAAAAAAGTTTCAAAAAATCCCCCCCTTTATAAACATTTGAGGCATTGTGAGCATGACTTTATCCCCTGGAGCTGAGGTTTGGAGACTGGGCAAATGAGCTGGAGTCTTGAACAGAGCATCTCTCCCCAGCTGCCTTGTCAGGAGCTCGTGGTAAACAGAGATTTACAGGACCAAACTGTTAAAAACAAAAAGTCTGGCTTAAAAATGATTTGTTCAGTTTTAAATTTCTCCCTTTCACAATGCTCTTCTATCACATTTCTGGGGAGAAATATGTCCTTGTAAGCCAGTTTCATCCCGTTTAGGATGAAA
This sequence comes from Ploceus nigricollis, assembly GCA_013399945.1. Lineage (NCBI taxonomy): Eukaryota > Metazoa > Chordata > Aves > Passeriformes > Ploceidae > Ploceus > Ploceus nigricollis. The sequence continues at coordinate 178,274 of VXBC01002770.1, forward strand.
CATACAGGACATTAGGGTCCAACATGAAGTTGCTTGGTACCATAGGGTGCCGTGAGAAGAAGGTGGTGCAGCTGCACCAAGAACACCATCCCAGCCCTCAGGTTTCTGCAGAAGAAAGCCCCAAGCTGAAGGATCCTCAAGCTCATTTTTGGAGTTAGAGGCACCTTGCGGTACTCACAGTTTGGGGCAAAGAGCTGAACACAGAGCGGAGATGAGTACTGGCACTTCTGAACGTTAAGCCTTTTGTTTTTGCAATACCAGAAAGATGACAGGGTTTAAAATCATTTTACTTTAACCTTGGAATCTCAACTGTTTATACAGTGGAAAGTTCAGCTGACGTGTTCCTCTAATCACCTCCGGCAGGGTGAGCAGAAAGTGCCAGACCCCAACCGAAAGCCCAAACGTCCCAGTGACAGGAGGCCGCCAGTGCCCTGCATAGCTGAGCAGTGATACAAGGAACTTTTTTTACCAGGTCCTTGTCATCACTTTGTCCAATGCGCTCAAGAGGACAATACCCAGTGCATTAGAAACAGCCCGGAGCAAACACCATCCTGCCTGAGATTACAGCAGGGACACGGGATGGAGAAACAATACGCTCAGGCCGGGCTGGGTGAGAGCAGGACAGATAAGGGAAGCATTCCCCATTGGCATGGCCCTGCGGTATCAAGCAGCAGGATGCAGCACGTTCCTGTCGTGCTCTGGGCTGTCGCTGTGTCCTGAAGGTCCCTTGTGCTCCAGCTTTGGCACCATTTCCCAACACACGCTCCCCTGCCAGCGCAGCAGGAGCCCTGCAGATCCGCAAGTCCCTCTTGCTTGGAGTCATTTTTCCCAAGAGGGGATGTCCACGCTGGCCTGCAGGCGTGGGCAGCAGCTCCCATGCAGCCCAGGTGGCCCATGCAATGCTGCAGCTCCTCAGGAACCTGTTTGGGTGCTGCCTCTGATGGAGAGGATGGAGAGGACACAGACCCTCTTTCCAGGGACAGCAAGTTGAACACAGCTGATCTCATTTCCCCAGCCCATGTCTGGGCAGCAGCTCAGGCAGGGAGCCAGGGCTCTGTCCTCGCCCACCCTGGCACCAGCAGCCACAGGGAGTGGAGATAACCCTTATCTCTCAGATAGGGGCAGGGGTCAGAGCAGGAGGTGCGTGTCGTTGAGAAGGTGCACATTGCTAGACCAGCAGCAGGGACAGGTGGAAGCTTGTCCCTAGGCCCTTCCTATTTCCCCATTTGTCACCTCACTATCAGCATGCCAAGCTGCCTGACAAATGCCAGACATGAGCACGAGGAGATTACGAGTGTGGCCACGCTACTCCTTCCTCTACCCCCACCTGCAGCTCTCCCAAGGCTCACATGAGACCTTTTTTCTCAGCACTTTATTTATCATCAAACCTCGGGGTCAAGAGCCCTTGCCCATCTGACTAGCAGATAACAGTGCAGGAGCTGTGCAGGCTGAGCAGCCTGGGGCTGTCGGGCAGGCAGCAGAAGTGGTTTTGAACCGTGTCCTGTGGGTGAAACCTGTGCACAGACACAGCATGTGGGAGCCTCTGTGCACCTGCAGCCACGTCCACTCTTGTTGGCTCTTGTGCTGTGAGCAGATGGATCACATTCCCAGCTGATTTCAACCTTACTCCTGCTGAGGACAGAGTCTGCATGGTGTGGGTGTTCAGCCGGGGTGCTCAGCTCAGGGAAGGCGATCCGTGCCCCTCTCCCATCCCAGCCCAGTGGAGGGGCAGGATGGCAGAGCCCCTCCTGCACCAGTCCCAGCTGTCTGCACCGGCCCTGCTGTGCTGGCGGGCCGGGCTCCTCCAAGCCCTCCTCTCTCCCTGTCCCAAGGAACAAGGGCCATGGTCCCGGCTCCTCCAAGCCCTCCTCTCTCCGTGTCCCAAGGAACAAGGGCCATGGTCCCGGCTCCTCAGACCCCTCCTCCCTCCCTGTCCCAAGCCCCCCTGTCCATGGCT
>VXBC01002770.1:181831-258828 GCA_013399945.1 Ploceus nigricollis
AGAGCCTGGATGTGGCACTCAGTGCCATGGTTTAGTTGACAGGGTGGTGTTAGGTGACAGATTGGACTCGATGATCGCAAAGGTCTTTTCCAGCCGGGTTAATTCTGTGATTCTGTGACATTCCGTGATTCTTTGACATTCTGCGATTCTGTGTGATCCTGTGACATTCTGTGTCATTGTGTGACCCGCGGGGGGACCGCGCTGCGCAGGGCCGGCGCGCCCACTGCCGGCCGGCGCGGGCACTGCAGCCCCGGGGAGCGCCGGGCCGGGCTGCAGCGAGNCAGGGATAGCCTGAGGATGTGGCTGGGATACACATGAGGGGACTGGGATGCACTGAGGCATCTGTGGGGATTTGGAACAACATGGGGTAAGGAAACAGGGTACCAGGATCCCCAGTCCAGGCTGGACAGCCCCTGGTCCGGCCCCACAGCCCCTCTCACCTGTCCCTTGCAGGATCGTCCCCCCAGTGCCGATGGCCACGCTCCGGACACTGCCCCGGGGCAGGGCAGCCAGTGCGACAGCCCCAAGCAGCCGGCGGGGCAGGAGAGCCCCACGCTCCCGGTGCCCTCTGCCGTGAAGGTAATGCCAGTGCCTCTAGGCTGCCCAGGGGAGGAGCCAGCCCAGGGCATCCAAGCCTGAAGTGCTCATGTGCTGTGCCCCAAATGTGTGGGAGCTCTGGGTGTCTAGCCTTAAAGGCTTTGGATAATTCAGACAGACAGCCTTGTGTCAAAACTAATTTAATTAATTGTGTAATGGTAAAGATTCAGCAATACGCCTTGCTAGAGGCAATTGCTTGAGTCCTGCACTGAAAACATCCCCTGGGGCTGGGAGCAGGAGGAGATACCAGGCCACACTGGAGTACCTTCCAGGCAGGGAGGGTCATTCTCCATCTCATGTGCTCTCCAGCACAGCTGAGATGGGACACAGTGCCAAGGGAGTCCCCCACATCCAGGCTCAGCAGGTCTTGGAGCTGGAGTGTCAAGGTGCCAGCAGGAGCTGCCTTTGTTCTGTCCCAGGCCTCTGAGGTCCCATGGGGATGACAGGAGCTCCTCTCACTAATTCCTTTCCTTCCTTCCAACAGTCCAAATCATCCAGTGACAGCAAGAACCGTCACAAAAAGCCCAAAGACACCAAGCCCAAAGTGAAGAAGCTCAAGTACCACCAGTACATCCCCCCAGACCAGAAAGCAGAGAAGTCCCCTCCACCCATGGATTCTGCATATGCCAGACTGCTCCAGCAGCAGCAGCTCTTCCTGCAGCTCCAGATCCTCAGCCAGCAGCAGCAGCAGCAGCAGCAGCAGCACTTCAGCTATCCTGGGATGCACCAAGGACAGCTAAAGTGAGTGGCACTGTGCCAGCAGCAGGACTCAGTCCTGTCTCTCTCCAGGTCTTCCCCTCTGTATCCATTTGTGCCAGAGCAAGGGGATAGAGGCACGCCACTGAGACAGAAAAGCTTGGGAACAGCACAGACTCCTTCCAAACCATTCTGGCTTTGCATACGGACCAGGGCACCTGTGACCTGCTGGTGGGACACCAGCAATCCCCTACAGCCCAGCCTGGTTTTCCTTGGCCATCCTGAAGTCTCACATAGGAGACAGCAGATCCAGGGGAGCAGAGGGATGGGATGCTGGGCACAAAGACCCTGGGGGAACAGACAAGTTACCCCAAATCTCCTTTGTTATTTCAGGCAATCAAATGAACAAATGGTCAAAAGTTCAAATTCTTCATCAACTTCTGGCAACAACACCCCTCTATCTCCAGTGAAAACCACCTTTTCAGGCCAGACTTGTGTCTCATCTATCAAGCCAGGCCCTCTGCCATCCAACCTGGATGATCTCAAAGTGAGTGCAAACTTTGTCACTGCAGGAGCAGAGTGTCACAGCCTGAGTGTGCTGTGCTGCCTCTGAGTGTGTCAGGGGCGTGCCACAGGCTGGGAGGGGCCATGTTACAGATCAGCACATCTGAACCTCGGTGCTCTGAGCCACCCAGGAGTACAGCACAGCACCCTGGGGCAGGGCTTGATCACTGGGGAGGCTCTGAGCATGAGGGCTTGCTGCTCTGCAGTGGTGAGGGGTGCACTGCTCTAGCCTGGGTATCAGCAAACCAGAGGTGTAGCCTGGAGAGGCTGCAGGTCAGGCTAAAGGATGATCTGAGCTGCTGCTCCTGCAGCTCCTGGCTCCATCCCTATGTGGTTTTTAGTGGACATTGTGGATGCTCAGCCAGGCCAGCTCAGCTCTCAGCATTAGTAGGCACCTCCTGCCACATGCACTGTTTTGAGCCCCTCTCATGTAGGCAAGGCCCCAAAGAGCAAGAGAGAGAGAGCAAGAGAGCAAAGTTCCTGTTACAACACAATAAATCTTCTTCTGTGCTGAATATTCTAATTTTCACTAACCAATCTAGTACAAGATACAAATCCTATAGCATTTACATAGACCCTATAAGAATCATTGCATTACCATACTGTGTTACATTTTAAACCCTAAAAACTCCTCTTTGGACCCCTTCTGCCAAGCTAGTAGGGTCTGCTCTGACCCTTGGACCTGTCTGCAAGCAGAGGGTATTGTTTAATCAAAGGGGGATTACCTTCAGCCAGCCATACCATTGTTTTCCAGCTGTTCAGTAACTAAGGCTTGGTATCTCAAAGCTTGCTTTTATTTCAATCTCGCTTACAGTTTCCATATTCTCAAAATCTTTTGCCAGGCAATCATATTTATAAGGCTTTCCTGTTTCATCTTCCCCAACAATCACGATTTTCCTTCCAGGTGTCGGAGCTGAGGCAGCAGCTCCGAATACGAGGCCTGCCCGTGTCGGGAACCAAAACGGCGCTGATGGAGCGGCTGCGGCCCTTCCAGGAGTGCAGCAGCAGCACGGTGCCCAACTTCAGTGAGATCACCACCGTCACCTTCCCAGTCACTCCAACAAGCACCCTGTCCAGCTACCAGTCCCAGTCCTCCACCAGCATGTTATCAAATGGTTTCTATCACTTTGGCAGCACCAGCTCCACCCCACCCATCTCGCCCGCCTCCTCTGACCTCTCTGTGAGCGGCTCCTTGCCGGACACCTTCAACGACGGGCCCATGTCTTCTCCACAGTTTGGTCTCCAGCCATCACCGGTTCATGGCAGCGCTGAGGAAAGCCTCATGAGCAGCATGAATGGAGGGAGCATCCAGCTGGAACTGGAAGGAATAGACACAGAGAAAGACAAGATGCTGGTGGAGAAGCAGAAGGTCATCAATGAACTGACGTGGAAGCTACAGCAGGAGCAGAGGCAGGTGGAAGAGCTGCGGATGCAGCTCCAGAAGAGAAAGAGAAGCAATGGCCTTGAGGAGAAGCAGCAGCCTGCTCAGCATTTCTTTGGTGTCCCCATCAAGCAAGAAAACACTGTGTCCAGCTGTCCATTTGCATCCAAACAAATGGCCCTGAAAGGCCAGGCCAGCAGCTCGGATAAGCTGAGTAACTGTGGGGTACCACAGGTGCCCCACATTGTAAATAGCCACTGCTTGGAGCCCGCAGGGCAGAGCACCATCACCTCCTCGACATTCCTGAGCCCGCAGTGCTCCCCACAGCACTCTCCCCTGGGGGCTGCAAAGAGCCCCCAGCACATCAGCCTGCCACCGTCCCCCAACAGCCACTACCTGCTGCCGGTGTCCCCTGAGGGCCGCAGCGGGTCCCCCCCGGGCAGCAGCTGCCTCCGCACCGCGCCGGTGAGTGCCAGCCCGCACCCCCACGGGGTCACACCCACACTGGGGAGGCCTTTCCTCTGGGCCTGGGGCTGCCTGGAAGGGCAGAAAGGATCCCAGATGGGCAATGGGATGGGAGCTGATAGCACTGCAGGGTTTCTTCTGGGGAGCCCTACCACCGCAGCCAGTTGCCCTGGAGGGGCCAGAGCACAGCTCTCGTGCCCCATGGAGCCCTGGCACAGCTCCTGCTGTCCTGAGGAAGCCCTGGCACAGCTCCCCTCTTCTCCAGGGGACCCCAGCACTGCTCTCTCTGCCCCTAGGTGAGCACTAGCAAAGCTGGCCATGTCCCGGGAGAGTCCTGACAGAGCATCCTCTGCCCTATGGAGCCTTGGCACAGTTCCCTCTGCCCTGGGGAGCCCTGGCACAGCTCTCTCTGCCCCTGGAGGAGTCCTGGCAAGCTCCCACTTCCCTGGGGGAGCACTGGCACAGCTTCTTCTACCCTAAAAGAGCCCAAACCCAGCTGCCTCTCCCCTCAGGGGGAGTCCTGGCACAGCTTGCTCTGCCCTTGGGGGAGTTCTGGCATAGCTGCCCGTGCCCCATGGAGCCCTGGCACAGCTCTGTACACAGCAGGGAGGCACCAGCGTGGGTCCCTCAGCTCCTGGGAGAGCCCTGGCACAGTTCCTACACCCCTGTGAGACCCCACTGCAGGGCTGCAGGGCTTCCCAGCATCTTGCCAAGCCATTGTGGCTCCCAGCAGTGTGTGAGGGATTTTCACCACTGAGTTGGAGGAGAGCAGTTGCCCCAGGGAAGCCTTTTCTCAAGAAGCTGGAGCAGGGCTGGCAGCTGAGGTCTGCAGTCAGAGGGAGTTTGTGCCTCCCCACCAGGCCACCAGCCCAGCACAGAGCTGTCCTCAGCAGCCACCACTGCTCACTCAGCCCCCTGGACAGGTACAAATGGTTGGGGAGGGGGACACGCTGCACAAAACAGCACAAGGTGCTGCTGATCACAACCCCAGAGCCCTCCCAGGGCTGCCCAGGCAGCAGCAGCAGCACCTTTCAGTAGCCTGTGCCATGCACAGATGTGCACACAGGGGTGTGGCAGGGCAGGCTGGGTGTGTGGGACAGCCCATGCCAGAGCAGGGCTCTCCCAGCCCACCTGCAGTGGCCCTGAGCAGGCATTGGGGTGCAGCCCTGCACAGTGGCACAAAGTGGGGCTCAGGAGGACAGCAAGGTAGGTGCCATGGGCAGTTGGCAAGCAGCATGGCCAGTGAGGTGGGAAAGGGCCACCAAGTTTAGGGTTAGGAGAGGCAGAGACAGAGCTGCCAGTGGAATGGGCATGGAGGGCAGTGGGGCTGCTGCAGGGGTGAGGAGGGTGATGGCAACACTGGTTTGGGTGAGCTGGGCATGGGGAGCAGAGCAGGGCATGCACTGGGGCTGTGCAGGTGAACTGGGCACTGCAGCAGAGCTCTGGGGGCAGTGGGACACAGTGCTGTGAGCTGATACCCCAGAGGCAGCAGGGCTGCTCTGGGCAGATGGACAGTGGTCAGTGAGGCTCAGGAGGGAGCAGCAACACCACAGGGGCATCTCCAGCTGCTCCCTCACTGCCCAGGGGCAGGGGGATGGTCCCACTGTGTCCTGCAGCTCATCCCATCTCCACCACCACCCAACCTGGACATTCCTGTGCTGCCTGCAAGGGACTCCCAGGGGTGAGGGTCCTTCTTCAGCAAGAGCTCTTCCTTTGTGCCCAGCACTGCAGTGCTGTTTCCCATGAGCCAGGGGCAGTATTCCTTCCAGCTCCCCTCCACAGAAAGGTGGCCAGGATGTGCATGGCCAGGCAGAGTGACCTCACTGCTGCCCTGGATCCTCTCCTGGATCCAACCCACCTGGAGGGACAATCCCCTGGTTTTTGTGGGACAAGGCCATGGCCAGGCAGCGGGGAAGGACACACAAGGGCCTGGAGGTGATGGGGACAGTGGCTGACAGGCACTGTGCTTCAAATGCCATCCATCCTGGAAGGGGAACCTGGCAAAAAGTTGGCAAAGACATGCAGGTGTTTGGCACAGGCAGGGATTTCCCTCTTCTGAGTGACTTTCCCTGGCCTGAGCTCTGTGAGATGCCCCCAGTCAGGTGGTGATGGGGAGGGGCTGGGGTGGCTGGGGAGGTGCCTCATCACTGGCCAAGCACAGCTGACCACCAGCAGCATCTCTGCCTTGCCCTTGTCCCGCATGTCCCAGCTGACTGAGCACCAGGCTGTCCTGTGCCACCGTGTCTGTGCAGGGACAAGAGGCCAGCCTGGCCCTGGGTCTCAGAGCTAGGTCAGGGAGCTGCTTTACCTGCCTCTGTCCTGCTCAAAGCCAGGCATTTGGAGTTGGTTTGACCCACGAAATTGTCATTTTCCCTGGCACCACAGCAAGCTCAGCAGGGATGAGAGCCGGGCCTCCCACCGTGCATTGACTCCATTTCCCTGTATTTCCCCATGCAGATGGCTGCGCAGTCAGGCCAAAAGTTTTCTATTTCATCCCCAAGTTTTTGTAAGTCAAGCCCAGCCCTGTCAGAGGTAAAGCAGCCTCCACCCTATGAGGATGCAGTGAAGCAGGTAACTGCATGGTTTTTGTTTTCTATAGGGCTAGGGCTGCCCATGATGTCTTTTTGCAGCCAGTGGGACTCAGCTGCAGGAGTTCCAGCTCATTCTGGGGTCTCTGGGCAGGCCTGTTTCCATGAGGAATGGGCTTTTTTGAAGGGTTAGTTGCTGACTAGGTGCCACAAAGGAGTCAGACACTGTAGGGATGTGCCCTCTGTTGATGGAGTGACCAAATTACCCTTTGTCCCCTTAAAAAGGAAAAAAGCCCAGAAGTTTCTCTCCTCAATTTGGTTAAAAGACACCTCATAGGACCTTGGGGACTTCACCTCAAACCTAAGGATACCCAATTGGACAGAAGCCAAAAGGTCCTGCCTAGGTAATTCCCTAGAAAAAGAAGAGAACAAAGGAAATAATCACTTTTGTGAAGTGTTTTAGCAGGAGCAAGAACCTCTTGCCCTGGTTTGGGTTTTCTCTGCAAAGAGCTTTGTTATTTTGCCTTTTATTACAATTTTTCTGTTTCCAACACTGTCTCAGAAGCCATCCTGCTGATTTTATGCCATCTGAGGTAGCTGAGCTATCTCAGGTGTGACACCTTTCTCTGAGAGCTCATGAGACCTGACTCAAAGAGATCAAGTATCAGGACACCTGCTGGGCTGGATAGTGTCCCCTGTGCACCCAGGGGTGCTGAGACCCCCCAGCTCCCCTGGGGTGCCAGTGTACTCTCTTTGGGTGCTCAGTGCTGTGTCAGAGACAGACCCTTGAGCATTCCTAGGTCACAAGCTCATCCTGCTCATCCATCTGCCCCCTTAGCCGTACCCTGGAGCACTGTTCCTGCAGGGAGCACTGGCCATCACCTTCCTTCCCGTCAGAGTCTGGGAGCAGCCTCAGTGCTGGGACTGCTGGTGCCTTTGGGAAAACTGGGGTGATGCTGTTGGCAGGGTGAAAATGGCTTTATGCCAGCGTGCAGGAGATCTCCCAGGTCCTGGTCAGGGAGAGGAGGGAGACTGGGCAGTGCAGGGAGCAGGGAGGGCAGGCAGGCACGTGCCAGTGTGAGGTGCTGGGGCCAAAATGTTGTGTCCTGAGGGCCCTGGGGCAGGGCAGGCTGTGGTGGCCACAGAGCAGAGGGTTGGCAGCAGGGAAGGGTGCTTTGCTCCCTGCATCCACCGTGATTGTGCCACATCCCTGCAGTGCCCTGAACGCTGCTGCCAGCCCCGCGTTGGTGGGGCCTCTCTTCTGTGTGGGAAGAAGCCATTTGTGGGGTCTAGAGCCATCCTTTTTGGGGTCTAGAGCCATCTACCTGGCTTGTGGCTGGAGGGACTGTCCTCCTAATGGCCTCTACTCTCCTCTTTGTTGTTTGCTGCAGCAGATGACACGAAGTCAGCAGATGGACGAGCTCCTGGACGTCCTGATTGAGAGTGGAGGTATGCTCTGCTTCCCTCTTCCCCTCTGGGGCTTCCCCTCCAGCCAGCATCAGTCTGTGGGGCTCAGTGCACCCCAGCAGAGCTGCCTGAGTCGAGTACAGCTTTCCCCTGCCCTCTGTGTGCCAGCACCCACTGAGATTGAACCCAAAAGCACATTGGCCCTCCTAGAGCCTGCTCCTGAGTGTGCCAGCCCAGTGGGGTGGTCTGGGCTCGGTTGTCACCTGTGCAGAGAGAAGGGACAGCAGGACAGGAGCCCTGTGCACAGCACTGCCAGCCCCATCCCCACACAGAGCCCCCAGTGTCCCCCCCATTGCCAGGGCTGCCAGTGCCATCTCCACACAGAGCACTTCTGCTGCCCTCCCCTGTGCAAAGTGCTGCCTGTGCCCTTCCCCGGCCCCTTGGGGACAGCTGCCAGTGCTTGTGCCCTAGGGACTGTGTCCAAACCCAGAGATCAAGGTCAGAAAGCAGGAATGTGTGAGGCTTCCCACAGGGAGGGTGGGCAAGCAGTGCCAGTGAGATTGAGTGGGGAGCAGGTCTCCAAAGGGATGCCCAAGAGTTCAGCTGGAGGGCTGTGGTGGTGGGTACGGCTGGAGCACCTCAAATCCCTCTCATTTGTTGACAGAAATTCCAGCCAACGCCAAGGAAGATCGGTCCTGCCTGCAGAAAGTACCTCAGATAATGGTGTCTACGGGGAGCTCGGGCGCCGCTGTCCCCAAGGGCTCCGCCCCGTTCGAGCCGGTGTCCTCGGCCCCGCTGCCCTTCGAGCACTGCCCGGGCAGCAGCGACGCTCACCTCGAGGTGCTGCTCAATGCCCACAGCCCCCTGGGCAGGGTCAGCGAGATGGCCCTGCTGAAGATGGGGGGAGAGGAGCCCCACTTCGAAGGGATGATGGAGGGGTTCTCCGGCAAAGCCGCGGATGAACTGCTCAACTCCCAGGAGATTTTACAGACTCCCCTGTCGCCCATGGAAACCCAGCTGTCCCCTTCCCCTGCCGAAGGCTCCGGTTTACAAATGAGTTTCACTGAGTCTCCGTGGGAAACAATGGAGTGGCTGGACCTCCCCCCCCCCAGCTCGGCCACTGGCTTCAGCTCGCTCACCCCCGCGGGCCCCAGCATCTTCAACATCGATTTCCTGGATGTTGCTGATCTCAACCTGAACACCAGCATGGACCTGCACCTGCAGCAGTGGTGAAGGGACGTGCTGGGGCAGGGTGCTGTGAGCCTGCAGCAGGCAGCACAGAGCTCCTGTCGTGCTGCAGAATGTGCAGGGCTAACGTGCCTCATCCAGGGGAAACTGGAGTTACTTTCCCAGCATGTAAACTTGTTTGAATTTCCAGTCACTGAAAATTGACAGCACAACTCTAGTACTTCGGTTTTCTTCCATTGACACAACCCCACAGAAGACACCAGTGCCTGAAGCAACACTTCCTTTGATTGACAAGAACTTCCATTTCCTTTTTTAATCTTCCCCCAACCCCCCCCCAGTTTCAGCAGTCACTCTTGTGAGAACTGGAGCAGCTCATGACAAGACTGTGTGGTGAGGTGACCTCACCTGGGTGGCAACAGGAAATCATGGAGAGGGAAGCCCACTGTTGCCTCCTCTCCTCTCCTCTCCTCTCCACTCCTCTCCTCTCCTCGTCCTTCAGGCAGGCCTTTTGGGCTCATCTTGGCCATGCTCATGCCAGGGTGGAGAGCAGGGGGCTGTGCCCAGCCAGGTGCCAAGCACCTGCTGTGGACAGCCAGGCCATTGCTTCCCTCCTGCCCAAATTCATTGCCCCATCCCCGCAGAGCTCTGCTCCAGGTGGATGAGAGATGGAGATCACCAAGTTCACGGTGGCACCTTGGCATGTCCTGAGGGGCTGAAAGCCCAGGAGCCGTCCTGGCTGCATTCTGGACTCAATCAGGCTGCAGCCTGTGACCTTGGAGCAGAGAGCTCTGGACAGATGGTCTGGAGGCAGATGTTCAGGATGCAGGCGCAGGAATTGTGAGGATGTGGCATCCCGGTGGAGCAGCTGTGTCCCCGGTGCACACAAAGAGATGTGTGATGTGTTTTGGCCAAGGTAGGAGTAAGTGGTGTGAAAGGACCAGCCAGGCTTTGGAGGGGCTGTGCTCTGCACAGCCAGGTCAGGGTGATCTCCAGCCCTTGCATGATCCGGGAGCAGGGGGAGCCGGGCAGGGACACTCAGTGACCGCTCCTGGGGCAGAGCCGAGCGAGCCCTCGTGTGGCCGAGGCTTTGTGTGAGTGCCTGCTCCTGCCATCCTCCCCTCCATCCTTCTGCCCGTCCCTCCTCCATCCCCAGCAGTCTTCCCCTCCTCCCTGAGTTTATCCAGCGTCACTGCTCCCTCAGCCCAGAGCAAGGCTACGGAGAACAGCTGTGAATCACCGAGCCTGGAGGAGCCCGTTCTCCCGAAGCCGGCAGAGAAGGAAGCTCTCCCGCAGTGATGCTCCCGTTTGGAATCACCAGCATTTCTCCTAGGAGTCTCTGTGCAATATTCTTCTCAGGCTCTAGCAAGAAGGAGCCTTTGCTTCACTTCTTGGCTTCCACCAAAGAACTTGCTGCAGACTTTGTGATGGACACGTCTGTTCATTGCGACTCTGGTTTTGCCAAAGTAAATATTGTTGCTGACAAAGATTGTTAAACTATTTACAGACTGAGTGTATTTAATATTTGTGTTACTGGAAGGACAGCACACGGAGATGAAGCTGCTGGGAGGAGGTCCAGCCTGGCCGTGGCTCCCGTGGCGCTTCCCCAGGGATGCTGGAGCTGTGGGAGGCAGCTCTGCAGCCCGGGCAGTGTCCCCAGTCCCTGGCCTTGTTGCATGCTGTATAAAGCACGTGGCAGTAGCTTTCAAGTCACTATTTAAAGCACCATTTTTCTATTGTACAAATGTCACAGGGCACTGCTAGGATAGACAATCACAGGTTGCGATTTTTTAAAATAATTTCTTTTTCTAAGTGAGAGATTTTTTTGAAGCCAGTCTGTGGAGAATATTCAGAGCACTTGAACCAGAGTAGTGTTAGCTGCTCCACTGCAGCCTTGTACAGAGTTTTCCAGGTAACTTTCTCCTCTCAGCAAATGTATTTCCTTATTTAAAGGGATGCTGTCAGCTTCAAACCTGTAAGCAAGCACATTTCCTTACCTATGTTACCAGCAACACCTTCATTATTAAAACCCTTGTCTTGCCACTCTGTCTGCTTGTGGTTTGCTGTTTGACTTCACCACTGGGACAGCCACAGCTATCCCAGCTGCCACCACCTGGTACCAGCTCCATGCCCTGGGACAGCTACACTCCTTCAAGGCCAGATGAATTTCATTCATGGCAGCAGTTTCTCCTGGAAGATTTCTGAACACACCAGCCAGAGCCTCCTGTCCTTTTCTTCTGTTGGCTTTGCTCTGTTTTCCTGCAGAGCCCACTCCTTGTGGCCCCCTTAAAGGCAGAGCTGACCCCCCTGCCCAAGCCCCTTGGTATTTTTGTCAGCACTGGGCTGGTGGCTGCAGGGTGCTGGGTACAGGCAGAGCTCTGCCACAGCCAAACTCCCACTGCCCACAGGCACAGCAGCCTGGGACCCTGGGGCACCTTGGATCCTTCTCCACAGCAGCCCTGAGTGTCTGTTTCCAGATTTGTCACATCTTTCCTCTGATTAGAAAAGGTTCCCAGGTGTTTGCCCACCTGTGTGCAAGGAGGGACTGCCCTTGGGCTAAAGGTGAAATGGTCCTGAGACATGGCTCAAGTGCATCTGAAAAGATGTAGATGAACAAATAACCAGTTCCTATGAACATCTTTTAATGTCTAACCCCTACCCTGCAGCCAGGCGTGCTGTGATAAACATCCTGGGCTGAGCCAGGGCGTGGTTACTCAGAGAATGAGGAGACAAGCCTCAGCCTAGGAGTATTTCAGGAATAACCATGGAGTGGAGCACTCCCCTGCCCGGTCTGCTTGGAGCCTGCCTGTGCTGCTGCCCCTGCAGCAGAACAGCTGGGGAGGCTGAGTCTCCCTGCTGTGAAAGGCACAGAGCAGAGGGAGTGGTACAGGGAGCCTCAGCTCTGAAGGACACTGTCAGGTGCCAAGGTTTGGAGCAGAGCACCTGGGGAGGCTGCGTCCAGACCAGCTCTTCTGCTCAGCTGAGCAGGAGTTTCCTGCTTGGACACACCACGTTCTCCTGATGGGATTTATGCCAAGACAAAGGCTTTCTGGCAGATGTCCCCCGGAGCAGCCCACAGACTGCCCTGCTGCTCTGTTTCCAGCAGAAAGTGCCGTGTGTCTCCAGGAGAGGGAGTTTGTGCTTCATCTCGTTCTCCAAGCACTTGCACAGCTGTAAACATAAAGGCAAAATACAGCTTTTTCCTTTTCTTGTTCCTCAGAGCAGTCACTCCATCTTTCCTTGGGCCCCTTACCACGCTCAAAGCATTGGCCACGTGTGATTTGTGTCAGAAGTCGAAGGAAAATGAAATTGTTTTAAAAAGCAGTACCTATGTGTTAACAGAATCATGGAATCACTGAGGCTGGAAAAGCCCTTCCAGAGCACTGAGTCCACCCTGATCCCCACCNGCTGTCCCCAGCACTGGAGATGCCCCAGCAGTGCCAGCACAGGGGGAACCCCCAGTAACCCAGGCCTGAGCCCTTCATTTATACTCACCTGGCCCCCAAAGGAGAGACGAGGCTGGGATGAAGTCATGCCAGAGTATTCATGGAAATACTCAACTCAAAGTGCTCCTGACAGAACAGGTAATGATGCACATCTGCATTCCACCTGCTTGGGTCCAGGCAGGGACGAGTTTGAGCTCATCCAAACATCAAAGCTGCTCTTGGAGCTCCCCAGACACATAATAACCACAACAGAGCACAGTGGGATTTTCTGGATGCTGTGTGATGCTTGCTGAAGATCTGAGAAGCACCTCGGCCATGCCAGTGGGTACAAAGGTGTGAGGTGCCAGTCTGGGCCACTGAGCACAGACAGTGGCCAGTGGCTCCAGGTCTTCTGGGAGGCTGATCCAAACATTGGCTCCTGAGCCTTGGCACTGAGCATGGACACCAGGGCAGCCTCAGAGCCCCTGTGCTGGTACAGAGGGAGAGCCAGAGCCGTGCTCGCCTGGCCGTGATGCCCAAAGGAAAATTCCCAGCCTGGAGAAAGCCACCACACATCACTCAAGCAAGGAGTGTTGGAATTGTCCAAGGGCTGTCAGGAGCAGCAGCAGTGGCCTTGTGCAGGAATGGATCCTGTTGGAGACACCAGCAGCATGTGGGACGAGGGTGGATTTTTTCTGTGCTGCCTCAGCAGTGACACAGTGACAGCAGGATCCTCAGTGAGGGCAGTGAAGTGCCCACAGGCAGGAAAGAGTCCAGAGGGAGAATGGAGCATGAGTTCAATAAGGAGCAGTTGAGAGGGACTGGAATATCCATAAATACATTCCCTCCCAGGGAAGGAAGGACTGTCCCTGGTGTGTGCTCAGATTTTGTCTTCTTCCTTCACCAAATGAGGGATCTTGGATTCTGACTGAAGAGTGAGGACAGCAGGTGACCCAAAAATCTCCAAAGTATTGTGCTGGCAACAAAAAGCTCCAGAAAAAGGCTTGGTGTGGTGGGAACACAGAATTTAGGCAAACTGACAAGACTTGAGCTACGTGAACCTCTCACACTGTGCATCTCTACACAGCAAGAGCTTCTTCAGCTCCGTTTGTCTTCCCTGCCTTCCCTTCTCTGGACACAACTGTCACCCTCCAAGTGGTGAGACCCTGCAAGAGCTGGTGCCAGGTGATCATCTGACAGCAGATGGTCAGACATCATTCCCAAATATTCCTGATCCTAAGGTCCACCATGACCAGCGATCCCTGCGGGGTGCTCTGCTCTCCCCTCCCTGGGCTGGGCACTCCTGGACTGTCCCATCCAGCCCAGTGGAGCAGGACAGGCACTCGTGGCCAGGCCCTCTCCCCAGCACTCTTCCTTCCCAGTGGGGCTGCTGGAGTCCAGTTCTGCCCCCTTGGCTGGGCAGATTCCAAGCCCTCCACAGCTTCCAGGCAGAAGAGACCTCCCAGCACCAGGCAGCAGGACTTACCCAGGACTCTGAGACCATCTGGGTTCTGCAACCTTGCAACCCTCAGAGCTGGGAGCTCCAGCTGCCCCTTCCCTGGAGGGTGGGCACAGCCACCTGCCCTCCTCACAGGGACAAGGTGTCCTGAGCCACCAGGACCTCCCTGTGCTGCAAGCAGTGCTCGCCTGAGAGGTGCCCAAACACACCGAAGGCCCAGCAGTTTTCCAGAGAGAGAAAATACATCCAGAGCTGCCTTCACCTCTTTCATTTGGCACGAGCGGATTTGAAGGTTGCTTTCCTGTTCCACCTGGAGGCCAGGCCTGGAAGGCAGGTATTCCTCAGCTCTTAGTGAACCTTCCCGTTCACATCTGACCTTACAAAATGAAAATAACAAGGCCACAGTCGCATCTTAGTTTTATTACAACTGACCTGCAGGCAAAAGGATAGAACTATTACATAAACACTCTGATCCATGTATAATAGCTTAAATAGAGGAGGAAGTCAAACCAGGATACCAGATAAAATATTCGGAAGCTCTTTGAAGCAGTTATGTTCCTGAGCTTCATTTTACAGACAATAAGGCAACATCCCTGCACATCAGCTTTTTGATATTTTTATACATTTTTCCTATGGTACAAGAAAAAAAAATAATAACCAGAATTCACAATGTACAGTTCTTATACTATTTTCACAGCTTCTGAACACTATACACCTTTTTTTTCTTTTTTTTTTTAATAGATATATTGCAATAAATGGTGCACCCTTAATAATTTACAATAATCTTTGTTGAATAGGCTAAACCTGTCCTGTACAGCCACCCAGGCAGCAGCACCTCACTCCTGTCACTGGCAGCTCAAAGCTTTGCATTTCCATTCCCAGCAAACTGGTCCTGGGCTGGAGATGGGATGGCACCAGAGCACAGACCCAGCCATCCTGACAGGGCAGAGCAAGGCAGTCCCACGTGTTTTGGGAGGTTCCATCTCAGTGCTGGCCCTCTGAAAGGTTTCTGGGTTCCCTGTCACTGGGAGCAGTGAGTCAGACTTCCACACCTGAAGGGAGAGGCAAAGCCCCACGTGTGGCTGCCCTTCCTGGGTCTGGGTCTCTTCAGCCCCCACAGCCAGCACCCCTCGGGACCTGGAGCACCTGCAGTCCCATTCCAGGGGCTGAAGGCTGGAGAGAGGAATCACAGCTCCACGGGAATTGCCTGAGGAAGGCTCTGGGGGTGGGGACAGAATGGCTGCTTTGGACACGCACGGTCTGACTGATCTTCATGCAGGATGCACCAGAGCTGTCCAGAAGGAGCAGTACTGCAGAAACCTCTGCCTTGCCTGAGGAGCAGCCCAAGAGGAACACAATCCAGGAAGGGCAGGACCAAGGGATCCCACAGTGCCAGCAGCAGCAGCAGGACGTGTCACCTCAGTGGCAGACAGACACCAGCTGTCTCACAGGGCACGGCCTCGGCTCTCCTTCCCAGCTGGGATGTGCTGCTTGCTCTTCATCCATCCAGTGCTCTGCCTCGGGCTGCTTTCTGCACGGTGGTGTTGGTTGGACTTGGATGTGGGCAGCCCTTCCGTGGGGATCCTGCCAGCACCACGGTGTTTTCATTCCCACTGTGTCCAGGCTTGCTGCTGAGTTCTGATGGGAGGTTGCTCTAACACTGATGAAGTCCTACCAAGCACCTAAATCAGCTCAGAACGTTAAGCAGAGACCCTGCAGCCTCCATTTTATCCCTGGTGTGCTACTAAACACCTGGAAACTGTAATATTTGGGGGGAAAAAAAGTTTTTGGGAAAAACTAATCTTTGAAAAATATGTAAATTAAACAAACAGAAAAGTCTGATGTGCTGTTTCATTTAGGAATGGACCAGAAGATGACAGCTTGCCTGGCCTTGCTGGGCCAGCTGAGAGGAGTTAGATGCTCCTTCATCTCCACCTCATCTCCTTCTGCACCCAACAATCTCAGAGAGGTTTGCTCGGGGTGCAGCACCAGGAGCTGTGGAGGTCACAGAGGAGGTTCAGTCTCCAGGTGGTGGTGAATTGTCTCCAGCAAGCTCAGCAGGGTGTGGTGGGCACAGAGCCCCGTGGCAGCCAGGGCCACCCCTCCATCCTGCCTGCAGCAGTGAGAAGAAGAGCTCAGGTCTGGACTGGGACTCAGGAGCTCAGGGACATGGGGCTGGGAGGGCTGGGCCGTGCCACAGGCACAAGCAGCAGGGCTGGGGACAGCAGGAACACGAGAAACACTGGCCAGGACTCACAGCCATCAGCTGGTGGCCCACTCAAGCAGCTGCAGCCTCTGTGGATGGCACTGGGTGAAGGCAAAGCAAAGCCAGTGGGTGGTGAGCACTGTGCACTATAAACCAGGTCAACAAGCAGGTTAAATTCAATCAAGTAGTTTAATAATTCTTCAGGTCAAAGGTCTTATCTTACCAGGTAACAATTTACAGGACACCTAGTTAAGAGTGAAGAGTGGCTGGCTTGGTAAAAGGAGGAAGAATACATTATGTCCCATCTCAATAGTTTAATGTTAGCCTCTTTCAACGCAACATATTTTTGGTAAAGACATATTCACTATATTTAACATGATCTTTCTTTAACAGGAAGTTCAGCTGAGCACACTGTCCCCAGAAAGTACACTGCGACTGTAAAGCAACAGAATTTCATAGCAGTAAATCTATTGCACTTTGTGAAGAATAAAATTCTCCTTTGCCTTTCCAGCTCCAGAAGGCAAAGCATCTCGTTGGTTAAGCAAGTTCTTCTCCCTCCAGGCAAAGTCTCAATGTTCAGACAGACAACGCCTAACTTTTGTTTGTTTGCTTTTTATTATTACTTGAAACAACAATCGGAAGAGTTTGAGAGAAAAATCTTTCCAGTAGCTGCTGAGGAGTCTCCAAGTTTTGAGTCTAGAAATGAATTTTAGGTGCTATCCAATCACAGTCAACAAATATATGTACTTATTTCCACATTTCATGAATATGTCCACAAAAGAGCAAGATGAGGTCTCTCTGTGACCAACACTAACACTGTGTGATCAGGTATTACAGGGATGCACTTTATATGTGACAACAGTATACAGACAGGATGGAAATAACACCAATATTATTGCACATGGTGTCTGGGCGAGCATTAAAAACACTGCAATATGTGATGAAAATTCTTTACAGCTTGTTTTCTCTCAGCCCTTTTTCTAGAGTTTGATGTAGCAGCAGTATCAATCCACGTACATTGGAGAGCTGGGAGTTGCTGGCATTTGATCCAGGATTTTACAAACATAGCATGCAACATCCACTGTGCGTTCCTCATACATCAGGATGAAGGGATGTTTCTGGAAGCAGATAAAAACAACAGAGTTATGGTCATCCTCCTGGCATGTGCCCCTCAGATAAAAACTGAGCAGGGAATTTGTCTGGTGCAAGAACACACTTTGTGGTGGATGTAAAACACCAGGACACAGCCTGGTCCACGGCTTTTCCACTTTGGGAATCCATGTCTTTAATGTGGGAGGTTACTGAGGGAGTAACCTCAGTACAGGACTCCAGAGTGTCAGGAGCTGACAGGCAGGAGGCAGTGAGGGTGCAGGATCAGCAGCTCCTCTGCAGCACTGACATTTCCTGAAATCCTTTCAGGAGAGGTTTCATCAGCAGCATGGTCACAATGGGGAGAGTGACAGAGTGACAGGGAGTGCCTTGCAGAGGTCAAACCCAAGCTCTGCTCTCCTGAGCCCCCACCCTCTGCTCTGCCCAGCAGGCAGCAATGGCCAGAGCCAGGTCAGAGCAGCTGGGACATAACATCAGGGAGGTTCTGGGCCAGGACATCAGGCAAATCCCTTTCACATCATGTGATGTGAAACCCCAGGGCTGATTGTGGAACTACAGCCTCTAAGAGGTGCCCTCCAGGTGCCCAGAGTTCCTTGAAGTTGCTACATGTGACTGATCCAAGCCAAAAGCATTGCTGCTCTCTCTCCTTCAGCATCCCCACCACAGACAGGCCCTGCTGCTGCCCAGCCCCAGGGCTCTGCTCCAGATCTCACTTCTGCCTGAGCCCAGCCCCTGTGAGCTGTGTGTTGGAGGCATTGAAAGATGCAGCACTGAGAACTCACCAGAAGCTCTTTGTACTTTGGCCTTTTGGACTCGTCCTTTGTAAGGCTAAAGAAAGCATAAAGATAATTAGGAGAACGTGGGATCAGGGAAAATGTTACAGACATCAAATACAAGCTTTTACAGGATATGATGCTGTCACAGTGGGACACACCACCTTTGGTTTTCTGGAAAACCCATCCTTGCACTGTGAGTGACCACAGGAGTAACCTCCATCCCTCCTTTGCAGCCATCCCAGCTGTGCAGGCAGGGGCTGGGGCTGTGTCTGACACAAACTTCCTGCCATGGAAACTTCCCTCCTTACCATGTCTTCTCTCCCCAGCACAGCCTCTCTCTCAGAGGTTTTCTCCGAGCACCTTTCCTGAAGAGCAGTTTCCAGGGTCTGCCCTTCAATTCCAACCCACACAAATCCCCCATCACCTCCAAACCACTCAAATGTGAGAGGTCCTCCCCCTTATGCTGGTGCAGGAATGTGAAAAGAAGCCAGGAAGTGCTGGACACATGAGCCTTGCCAAACACCAGCCAACAAAAGGAGCCAACCCCAAGTGCTTTCAGCAGCACACACTTACCACAAGTTGACGAAGTTGATGAAACTTGGGGAAAACTCCCTTTCCTCTGAGTTACTCAGCTGTGGTGGGTCTCCTTTCACTACTTGTGTCAGCTGGTCAAACACACTGTTCCACTTGGGGTAGGGGAATCGCCCCGTGGCCAGCTCGTACTGCAGGGACACAGCAACAGCACCAGGCAGCTTTACATCAGGGAAGTTCAGTCAGGGAAAAAAATGTCTGCAGCAACCTTGGACCTCCCCAGAAGGAAGACTGAGATGAGATTTTTCATCCTATTCCCTGGATGATTCTAAGTAGAGGGAAGGTTTTACCCAGCAGTAAATTCTTCTGCCTGTGTGAAGGGCATGGCCAGATTTACCCTGACCAGGCCATGCTTCTGTGCTGGCCATGTCTGCTCCTCCACTGACTATAAATTAAACCAGTGTAGGAGAGTAAAATCCTCCAGTCCTTCCCCAAGCATCCTAACAAGCACTAGAGAAACTGGATAATGAGAATAACACAATCACATGATATCTCAAATTGGAGAGGACCAATAAAGATCCCTGAATCTAACTCCAGGATATTGAAAATGAGTTTTTTTAAACATCAGTGGTGAGAACAGAAGCTACTGGTTCATATTTAATTGTTTCTGCTTTCTCTCCTGCTTCACAACCTGGAGAGAGCAAGAGCTTCTCACTGTATCAATGTGTGTAGCTAGCACTGCTATGGTTAAGCCAGTGAGGAACCACAATCCCAGAATCCAGGATTAACCAAAGTCTCTGTGCAGCCACAGAACAGCAGCTGCCAGAGGCTTATTCACACAGGCTGGGTGCTCTGCTCTGCACCACCATCATCTCAGATTCTGAACACAAAATCCATTTACAATCCAACCCCTCTTCCCTGCTCACACCCTGCTCTCTGCAAACACAGCTGCAGGGGCTCAGGAGAACCATTGCCATGGAAAGCACCCAGGTTGTTCCTGAGCCAGGGAGTGCCTGCTTGAACCACAGCACACCAAGGAGCTGGGCTGTGCTGCCCACAGAGCACCAGGCTGCAAAGCCCTGACTCACCAGTGTAATCCCCAAGCTCCAGACGTCCGAGCGCACGTCGTAGCCTTGCCGGGACGCGCTGGGATCTATCCTCTCCGGCTGAAACGGCAAGAAGGACCCGTCAAGCTCTGTGCCATGCAGGAAGCAATGAGAAGCATCTGCAAAGCTAGAGAGAAGCCTGAGCCTGGCACAGCTCCAAGCAAAACCTGTGGCCAGGGCAGCCATCCAAGCCCAGCAGAGAAACATCTCAAGGAATCACTTAAAACACTGATTTTATGGAGGTATCGTGTTAAAGGTGATCAGAAATGGCAACTTGTCACAGTTCAATGCTTCGGGGCTTTTTCCTTTTGCACAAACACCTTGAATAATTGTGATTGTCTTATTTACTTAGTTTTGTTCAGCTTTGGGATGTCTTTAACACAAAGTCTCACTTTCTCTGTTTTCACAGCCAAGTTGTTCCCCCAGGGGATGATAAAAATTGGAATCAACATCTCATCCACCACCCTGGGGAGTGAGGCTTAGCAGCATCTACCAGAACTCTTCTCCACAACCAGCTACTAAGATACTATTAAAAACAATGTGCTTTAAGAAAAGCTCCTCTGACAAGGTTTTAGTCATCCCTTGAAGGCAACTATGATGTTACAAAGCTTTAAGACATGCAAAATGTCTTTCACAGAAAGCAATATTGGGCCAGACATGGGTGATTCACATGTTATCCAGAGAGCTGAGCCAGCAAAAAACATCTTTATGCCTTGCACGTCACCTTTATGAGAAACTTCAGTCTGCCTTCTTCAGTTAAAAATATAATAATTAACATGTCAAAAGAAACAGGCTCTCATTCAGTTTTGACTACAACAATAGTAAAGATACCTGCATAGCAATACATTCTAAATTATGGGGTACAGGAATACTCCAAAAGCCCTGGTTGCTTTGTAAGCTACATTTTAACACAATTTCATGGCAGACACAGCTGAAAAGTGCAGCAGCAGGTGGCCCAGCCCTGAACTCTACTGGGGACACACCATGATGTCTGGAAGCTGCCACCAGGGATGGACCAGCTCAGAACACATCAAATTATGGGGATGCTGGCCTGGCCAGTGCTGTGACCCGCAGGGATGTGCCACAGCAGAGCAAGCTGCCAGGCTGCAGATGAAGGAGGGAACTGCATGGGGAGCAGCTGCTCTGGGCAGGGCCAAACTGCCCAGAGGGACTGCTGGGATGGGTGGCACTGGTGAGACACAGCTGGTTGTCTCAGGCACCCATGAGGGGCACCCTGCTCCTGTGAGCGAACAGAGCAGTGGGGATTTAGCCCTAGACCATGGTGGCACAGTTGAAGGGAAAGCAGGACAGACCAAAATAAATCCCATCTAAATACAGAGCAGGAAGAATGCTGAGAATTTTCCATATAGATCACATGGGAGCAGTTAACACCAACCAAGGAAGAGTCACCATGTCACACTCTGGGGACCTGGAGCGAGGGCTGCAGACAAAGCCTGGCTCAGGCCAGGTGTCCTTCTGATGCCAAGAGCAAGCAGGAAAGGAAATGGCTGAGGTGGAGACCCATCTCTGGATGTGCTGATGGGGTGAAGGGACAGGGGATGGATGCATCAGAGAAGGGTACAGGCTGCCATGGGGCTTCTCCAGTTCAGTCTCCACCTGAGCACCAGCATCTTGACTGAAAAATGAGCAGTGGGCACCACAGATCCTCCCTCTCTTCCAAACCCCAGCTATACCATCAGCCATACATGGCCTGATCTCTGCCTGAACCACCTGAACACAAGACATCCAGCTGGCCCTGACAGCAATGCCAGCACCAACTGTCCACCTTCACCAGGGAGAAGTGAGAAGCCACAGTTTGCAGCCAGAGGCTCCAAGCTGACCTGGGAAAAGGACCTGAGTGACCAAGGATGGAGGTGACAGCATCACACTCCACTCCTGTGGAGGTCTGGAAGGAGCAGGGCAGGACATCCATCCTCACAATGCCTGGGTCTGCCCCTCCATCCCTGCCTAAACCAAACCCTTCCAGTCTCACCGTTCCTCTCTGACACAGGCACTGGGTTCACTGGGGCATTCAGAAGGCAAAAAGCAGTAATGACACAAAGGCCACCAGCTCCAGCGTGGCACAAAGTACCCACTCCCAGCAGCATCCCCACAGCCAGAGGCAAGGCAGGGCCCACAGGGAGCAGCACTCAGGGAGGATGCAGGGCTGGCCAGGAGCACCCACTGCTGGGTGAAGGCTGTGGGACCTCACCCAGAGCAAACCCCCAGCGCTGGCACCAGCACAGGGCACGGGTGAGGAGGGCTCAGAACAGCCCAGGCTGCTCCAGGGACCAGTGGCTGCCTGGGAACTCAGCCCTGCCTTTCTTTCCTCCAGAGAACACGAGGTACCAACACTCAGAGGCCTTTGCTCACTGTAACAATTGCAGGGGAACTGAAAGCCAAAAGCAAAACAACCTCTCAGCACCGCAGCTCCAAGGCTGAGGCGCCGCTCGCTGTGACAGCTTCAACAATTTTGGTCCAAGCACACAGCACTTGCTTGGCAGCTGGACATGGCTCCTGCTGCCTCCTCAGAGCACTCACAGCCAGACTGGCTGACATCCAGTGCCATTGTTACCAACAGCTACGTGGGGACCAGGCTCCTTCAGAGGTGAGTGCCATGGGGCTGGTGAGCCTTGCAAAACGAGACATTATCATCAGGCAGATGCATCCAGCAGCCCTAAGGAGAGCCTCCCTGGCTGAACAGAGCTACTACTCTTGGCCTATTTTACACTAAAAAAATACTATTTTCCTTTTGAGAGGAGTGTGGCAGCCTGACTCCTTCCCAGGTATATCCAGTTTGATCACAGCATCCCTTCAGACATCAGCCTCTGCTGGCTTGGAGAAATATCTGGCAGATGTGCCTGCACACTGGGGACATCTCCCCATTTCCCAGGCTCCCTGGTACGTGGAAATGCTCATGTACTTGGAAAGGAGTCACTGAGGCTGCAGAGCAGCAGGGAAAAGGCCAATCATCTCCCACATCACTTGCCAGCTGCTGGCTGCCCCACAAACCCCGTGCCTTGCCAAGGCTCTGAAAAACACAAACTGAACTGCAACATTTTTGCTCATTTAAAAGTCCACCCAAGTCTGGAGCTGCTGATGGAGCTGCACAAATCACAGAGTGCACGTACACAGACAGGAGAAAGGAAAACCAAAGGGCTATGGAAGCACTCACCTACCCACATCCCAGGGGAAAGGGAGCACTGCAGCTATTTACAGACATCTCAGGAACTGTCATGGCATAACTACACCAACAGCCTGAGCAGAACTGACCATCCACCCATGGCTCAAAGGAAGATCGGAGT
Organism: Ploceus nigricollis; assembly: GCA_013399945.1. Classification (NCBI taxonomy): domain Eukaryota; kingdom Metazoa; phylum Chordata; class Aves; order Passeriformes; family Ploceidae; genus Ploceus; species Ploceus nigricollis. The sequence continues at coordinate 204,573 of VXBC01002770.1, forward strand.
CGGGGCAGACAAGTTTTGCCTTGGACACCACAGTCAGAGAAAAGCCATCTGAGAGCCATGGCCTGGGCCAGGTGGGAACCATGCCATGGAAGACAGATATTTTCCTTTTTTCTACTTGGTGGTAAATAAAAAGAGTTCAGAAAACAGTATTTTTCAGCATACAGAGCCATAAATATGTAACAAAAAATAAAGACAGGCACTAAAATTAAACTTATATGAAGAGCAGCAGGCACAGCTCCCTGCAAAATGTACCCTCGGCTCATGCGAGAACAGAGATGCATTTTCAAAGCACCCTGAAGCACTGAAGTGTTTAAAACTCTCAGACAGCTTCCAAAATCACCACTGCAGCTTTTCTCTCTGGGAGGGGGAGGGCAGCAAACAAGCAGGACAGACTCCCAGGAGCCACGACTCAGCCCCAGCAATTTCCATGCAGCTGCTCTGCTACTGCTGCTCTCCAGAATCACATTCTCCTGGAATGAAGTTCTGGCACACTTTGGAATGAAAGTGGTTTACAAAAATCACTGTAATTCTGCTCTGCAATAACTCCTGTGACATAATCTTACCAGTGCAAATGGATTTCTTGCAGACCAAGACAAACCCACACTCTGACAGCCCTGCTCCCCTGGGCAATGGTGTTTTGGAGCTGCTGGAAGGCACAGAGCTCCTCTCCACTCCAGCACCACAGCCCCGGCAGCAGCAGAGGAACCCAGCAAAAACCCAGGAATTTGGACACTTTGCCACAGCAGCACTCAATCCAGAGCTCAGTTTTATCTAGGAAAGGGGTGCTCATCCCACAGGAAACAGGCTGGTAACAGGGAGGGTGAGATCCCACAGAGCTCATCCCACTCACCGCCATGTAGGGCCGGCACCCCGCATCCCGCGTTTTGGCAATGGAGTCCACGAGCTGTCCGCTAATGCCAAAGTCACAGAGTTTAATATTCCCATTTCTGTCCAGAAGAATATTGGAAGGTTTGATGTCTGCAGGGGAAAGAAATTTAAACCAGTATGTCACGGCTGGAGGTTTCAATTTCAAGCAGAGCAGCTGCAGAGATGGAGGCCGGCAGTGCCGTGCCGTCGCCGTCACCCTTGGCGCTGGATCCTGCATGGGAGCACGAGGGGATGGAGCCAGCCCTGGAGATGCCACGTGCCCAAAGGCAGCAGCAGATGCCCAACCACCCTGAAATCACACTTACATGGAGAAAGCACAGGCTGAAGGGGCAACAGAACAGGCACTGGGACACTTGTTAAAACCTGCACTCAGACTCACGGTGGTACAGATGCTGTGTTTACACTTTGAGTGAACCAACCATTCTTGCAATTATTTTAACAGACAAGAAGAAAAGACATGAAGTTAAAAAAAGACACAAAAAACTCACCTCTGTGAATGATTTTCAAGTTTTCTTTTAAGTGGTTTAGTGCTTTCACAGTCTAGGAAAGAAAAATAGATGAAAAATAAGCAATGTCGTAAGAGTCCTGTGATTATTAAATTTTTGGAATTCCATGAACAGGGGTAAAAAGCATTTAATACATTGAGATATCAATGCTGTAATATGTCACGTAATAAAACATTTTTCTCTGAACCTCTTCTGCAAACAGAAGGTGATATAAGAGAGGATATGGGCTTAAGTGAACACACATCCCCTGTGACTGCAAAGATCCCACTCTGGGAGACAGGAGCAAGGGGTGGAGCCAGAACAATCTCTGATGTTAATTATCCCCAGCAATAACTTATTTCAAGCCCTATGCTATATTTTTTCAGCAGGTCACAAATGTTTCAATTATCTGACTTTTCATTAGGCCAGAACATCCAGGTTATACCAAGAAAACATCAGCCAGGTTCTCCAGTGCTTTTGGGAGCTTTTGCACAAGACTGCCAGAAGCTTCTCTGGTCTGGGCTGGTGCCTGTGCTGCTGGTGCTCACATTCAAGGAGACAGAGAAGGAAGCTGGTCCTGGTGTCTGTTTATGAACTGATTACTGACCCCAGAACCTCTGTTTACACCATGCAGCATACTGTGGAAAAGTCATGAGCACCCTGAAGAACCGTTCCCAGTGTGGTGCAAACAGCAGCAGCAATTCTGCTCCACAGACCAACCAGCTTTTCACATGGAGTGTGATCTGAACAAGGATCTGAACTTTTCAATTATCTTCAACAACAAGGTTTAACAAAATACTCACAGCTAAAGTGATTTTGCCTAAGATTTCTTCTGGAATAACATCATCTAATACACTATATACATATTTGTAAAACTTATCAAACGAGGTAGACATGAGCTCCATACAGATCCAACAGTCACCCTGGAAAGAGAAAAGGATGTGTGTTACTGTTGATATAAAAAAGAGAAATACAAATCCAGAGAGCATACAGAGATCTGTGGAATCCTATGAATTACATTAACAGCAACATGCATTCTATAGAAAGGATGGAATTCAGCTTGATTAGTTTTAGCAATGAAAGACTTACTCCCAATCACAGCAGAGGCATTTACCTGCCCAGCTCACACCTGACATTACAGTTTAGATGCTTGAATGCAGATGAACCCAAGCCTCACACAGTGTTTTGCTCTCCAGAAGGCTGCAGGCACAGTGGAACACCCAGAAGAGGGGAGCTGCTTTCCTAGGAAGGGCTGTGTGGCTGGGCAAGAAGACTTTAGTTTACAGCCAGCTCCAGCTTACCCTGCTCATCTGGCATCAGGCTTTTCACATCAGCTCAAGGCACAGCAGGAGCTGACGTCATCCACTCAAGGGCTGCTACAAGCCTGAGCCCAGAAAACTCTCATTGCACCCAAAAAAAGCAGAGGATGGAATAAGTGTTGTGACAGACATGGAAGCAGGGACATCACAGTGAAAGAGGCCAGAGCAGCACAGCAGGATGAGGGCATGACCAGCACACTTCAGGGGTCCTGGAAAAAGGTTAACCTGGGCTGCTACAGACCACAGGTTGGCTATGGAGGAAGTTGGCTAAGGAACTGTTCAGGTTTAAACTACAGAAATGAAATTGGCCAATACATGTAGAAGATTTTCCACACTAACAACAAAGGCAAAGTGCAGATGAAGCACTTCCATACAATGGAGAGTGGCTCAGGGCAAGCAACGTGGCTCCAGTGGCATTGATGGGCATAAATCAAGTGAGACTGGAAGGCCACCAGAGCTTTATGAGCTGTCTGTAGTGAGAGCAGCTCTCTCTCATGGACTGGTTCTACTGGCCACAGGATCATCCAAAAACTGCTTCTGTTTTGATCAGATTTATAAAATAATTGGGACAGGGCTATATTCCTGGGCTATTGTACTGAGACTGAGGGGGGACAGGACTGGTTCCAGAGAGCCAGAATATCACTGACCACCTGCAGCCTTGTATTTATGTCCAGCTCAGTACTCACCAGTACTGTGAGTGGCTTCCATCACCCAGGTTACAGCTGGTGTTTGGACAGTAAAACAAACCAAGTGAACAACCCTTGAGCAGAGCCATTACCATAACCAAGGCTTCACATGCACTCTGCATCACAGGTTGGGATGGGTATGGTACTGAAACCTCAAATAAGTACAACACATTTCTGTCCAATGGTAAGTTTTAAGCATAAAAAAACCCTTTTTATCATCAAAAGCACTCAAGGAAAGACCTGGTTTACTGGTGTCCTGAAGTAGATGCCACACAGAACTCCTGAATGAGGGCATTTATTGATCTGGTAATATAAAAACCTACCTGCCCTACATGAATTCATGTCAGCAAGATCAATGGAAACAGATAACAGGCCTTTTCTACTGTTCAGCATCCTTAAGGCTGGTGGCAAGATCCAAAACTCTACAGGCTAACTCCTCCTGGGACTTGGAGAGCCTTACCTGTTGGCAAACTGGTGAATTTTAGCAGGAAGGAAAAGGAAGACTGGCTGGGGACTCAGCTGTCTTCCTGACCAAATACCAAGAAGTGCTGATGTACATGGGCAAGTCCTACTCCACTGTAAACTGTGAGGACAAAACCACCCTAATGGAAGCTTCACTTTACATTTTGCCTCTTAAGTCAGGTTGATTTCTGATCATAAAATGACAAAAGAAGTGATTTAATTTTCTCTTCTTGTTAGAGCTATTCTTCCAAAGAATGTATTTTAGTCCTTATTGGGTATGAGATTACCAGATGCACATCTTGTAGACATTCCAAAAAAGTCCAGGAACACCCTGTGCATTTAATTAAAATATCCCTGTCCAGGACAGACACAAAAGCTGCTTCACAAGCAACGGAGATGCTTCAGCTCCTCAATGCAGAGAATTCCCATTGACAAGAGAGCAGGTGTCACAAGAGTGTCACCCATCTGGAGTGCAGCTCACCAGGAAAGGCCCTGTGGCTCCAGGTGGACATTAAACTGAACATGAGCCTACAATCCATCTTTGCTGGGCTGAAGGATCACAGCATGAGCAAAGCATCACCAGCAGGTGGAGGGAGGTGATCGCTCCCCTTGATCCAGCAATGGTGAGGCACACCTGGGGAGCTGTGACCTGTGCCGGGCTCCCCAGTGCAAGAGAGACTCCAGCAAAGGGCAACTAAGATGACTGAGGAACAGGAGCATCTTCCCCATGAGAAAAGCTGCTAAAGCCAGGACTGGTCAGCCTGGAGAAGGTTCAGGGGAATCTGACCAACCTAAGGGGAAGCTGCACAGGGGATGGAGCCAGGCTCTCTCAGTGGTGCTGAGCAACACCAGCAGAGCACAACCTGACACACAGGAGCTTCCCTTTGAGCATCAGGAAATACTTTTTGTGAGGGGGATTAGTCCCTGGCACAGGTTACCCCAGGAGACTATGGAGACTCTATCCCTGGAGAGATTTAAAAGCTATTTGGACACAATCCTGGTCAAGTGGCCCCATTTGATCATGGGGGTTGGAAAAGGTGACCTCAGAGGTCCCTGCCAACACCCACCACTCTGTGATGCAAATGCTGAAGGTTTCTCACATCTGCTCACTGCAGGGGCAGCCAGCTCTTTCTGCAAGGTGCAGCTACACCAGTGAGAGAGACTGACAAATGTCACCACCACCATGTATTTACATGGCACACAGGACACTTTTCCTACAGAGCAGCGACTGACAATGGGCTGAGGAATGGCAGCACAGTCAAGGATTTCCATAAAAACAGCGTGAGGTGCATCAACAGCAAAGAGATCAAACTGAGCAAGGCTGTGTCAGCAATTCACACCAGCCCAGCACTGTGCTACCAACACATCCATCCCAGCTCTTCTCTCCTGCCAGCAGAAGTTCCCCATGGGCTGATTTACCCAGCTTCCTCGGCATGTTCTGCAATTTGCAATGAATTTTTCATTGAATAATTTTATCAAGTATTGAACTTATTAGTTTAAACTTGGCTCAACTACACTTGCACTGTGTAGGAGTCACTCCTGAGATTCCAAGTCAAATAAGGCTTCTTTCCTCTTCCTCGCTTAAAAAGAAACATAATCAGAACAGGTACTTTGAAGAGCCATTAGTGTGGTCATGGTAACTACCCAAACATTCCCAGCTTTACAGGTACTGTTTCAAACCAGAGCAGCTGTAAAGCTTGCAGCAGACAGGCAAGAAAAGAAGACCATTTTTTTTTCCTGAGACCTAAAAACCTCTTAGAACAGCTATGCTCAGGGCCAAAGTCTTGGGGCTCCCAGTGCAGCCCTGTGGGCTCAGCCCACAGCTCTTTTCTCACAAGGAGAGACTCAAGTGAAATGTTTGCAGAACCCCTGTCAACCAACTTTTTAACTTCTTTCTTCCCCCATCTATCAAGTACAGCCTTGAGAGGAAACACATGAGCATGAGTAGCCAGACCCTCTTCAGTCTCTGATGGCTGATGTGGACAGCTCTGTGTGCACCAGCAGGACCCTGGGCTCTCCTGAGTGCAGTATGGAAAAACCAGCTGGTCTCCTGGGGCCAGTGGGAACCCCTGCAAAGTTCAACAAGTGTAAGATCCTGCACTTGGCTCCAGGCACTCACCAGTATAATGGTGATGAGATTTAGAGCAGCCCTGAGGAGAAGGGTTGGGAGATACTGGTGGATGAAAACTTGGACATGAGCTGGTAACATGTGCTTGCAGCCCAAAAAGCCAACCGTGTCCTGGCCATGGTGCACTGAAGCCCCTGATTCCATGCACAGACTGAAACACTGTCTTTTACTTTTTCAGCTTTGCTCTTGTTTCATTGACCAGGCAATTTAATCTCATCTAGTGGGTGCCAATGAGCTGAAGCAAAGTCCTGTACCTGGCAATCAGCTGTTACACATTCCATCACATGCACAGACACAGACTGACAGAAACGTCCCTCCTGACTGAAGAACAGGCAGCAAATGATAAAGGCTCAGGTGCTGCCTGCTGAGGGAAAAGCAGGACCCAGAGAAGACTCTCCCTGTCACAAAATGTGGAACAAGCAAGAGAAAATACAACTACAGAAATTTTTGTGTAGTATATCCTGCCTTTCCAAACTGCTGGTATTCACAGAGGCTGCCACAGGAACTTGTGCTCACAGCTACTTCCCTGACTGCAAGCTGGGACACTTGTCTGGCTACAAAGCAACACCTTGCATAATTTTATCCAGTTTGGTTTAGTATTCCCAAACTGTCAGGATCCCAGAGCTCAGCTCTGCCTCTCCACATCAAACACTCCCTGCTGTGGAAGGCTGCCTGCCTTCCCTTTGTGCCAGCTGCCCTGCTGCTTCTCCTGGAGCTGCCTGGATCCTGCCAAGCCTCTGCCTGCACAAGCTGCCTATTCAGCCTGTTAAATTCCTGTAAAGAGGCTCACATGGAAGACTTCCACCTTTTAGGAGCAGGCAAAGAAGGTTTCTCATTGGTTGCTCCACCCACAGCCAGAGAACCTGAATCCCAGCTCAGAGTAGGGAATCCCAAAATGGTTTCCTTACTTTTCACCTTGAAATGCTGGAACAAAGAGCTTTGTTTTATACAGTTTGCTGCAGATTTCCTGAGAGAGTTTTGGTCTTTACCAGTGTCCCATGAGGTCTTACACCTCAGGGGATGGTGCAGCAGTGACCTGGATCTTTCACAATTATTTGAGAACAGATCTGATAAACAGACTGAGGGGTCAGACAGATCCCAACATCCTGGTGAAATTCCTTTTTTCCCTTTCTGTGCTTCTCTGGTGTCATACTTTGCTATCTTTAAAAGACTAAGATTCTACTTAATATTGGAACAAGTAATTAATAGGACAAGACAGAAAACTTTATGGAAGCCTCCCAGCTCACCCAGTGTACCCCTGAGGAACGTGACTTGGAGCATCCCTAGGCAGTGAGGGACCAAGGAGAGGGGAAGGCTGCTTTCATCTCTGAAACAAACACCACTTATGTTGAAGGGGGAAAAGGGGATTTCACTCCAACCAGAGCAATGCCAATGAAACCTTTCCCAGACAGAGCATGCAAGGAGCCCTGGGAGCCCTGCCTGCCTGCAGGATGATGAGATTTTTTGGACATGACAAAGAATGCAGCCAAGCTGACATCTGGGTGCTGATTAAGGTAAGTTTTTATATTGTTTATGTGTTTACATTTACACCCTGGGATGTGTCCAGAGCTGAAAGGAGGTGAGAGGCTTGCACAGCTCTGAGCATGTTTCTCATCAGCATCTGGTAGGACACTGTTTTGTCCACAGACCTTTCCTCACACCAGCTGACAGCCTTGTCACCTTTATCTCAGCAAAGCTGGAAATTTCCAGCCAAGCTGAGGCTCCACACACAGCAGGAGCTTGTACTGTGTGAACATGGACAATGCCTGCTGGCCCAAAATGGCCCTGTGTTCAAAAAGATCAGAAAAAGCAGAGCATGGGAAAAGGAAGGATTATTATGCTTATTTTAGAGAATGAGATTTAAAGCCAGAGGAGTGACCTGGCAAAATTACAGAGGCAGACTCTCTAGAAGCAGGAATTAAATATTCAGACACAGTTTTGGGTTTTACCTACAACACTGACCTCTCTCTAAATATTTTCCAGTAAAGACTCTGCACAGGCTGCTGTGCCTATAATCCCCAAAGACCACCTGCAGCCCTTAGGTCTCTATTTTCCTCCTTCCCTTGAGTAGAGGTACTGGATTTGTGCTGAAGTAATGGAAAACAGGCAAGGGCTCCATGTCTGTCCCCCTACACTGTGGCAGTTTCAACAACAGAGCAATTACAGGAGCAGGGATAATCCAAGCCTGCAGAGGAGATTCAGGAGGAAGGAGAAGCAGCAGTCAGATTTCAACATTCATCTTCTCCAAAACTCCTGCTGCAAAGGGACCAAATGCTTGCTCAGAAGTGCCCAGGCACCTGGGTCTCCTGGCTAAACACCCTTGAGTAAAAGTGGAGAACCAAGAAACCTAACTAAAATCAATTTTCTCCTCCTTAGCACGAGTTTAAAATTACAAAGGGGAAAAAAACAAGGTAAAACCCAAACTCTGCTACGAGTGCAGCAAGTTTGGGGTGCCCACCTCTCTGAAGAGCGCGCCATAAAACTGAACAATATACGGGCAGTCACTGCTTCTCATCACTACATCAAGGTCCATCAGAAGCTGCTTCTGCTCCTTTTCATCCACTGTCGACCGAATTCTCTGAAACAGGAAGAGTGGCAGAGACTTCATCACTTCCATGCCATTACTGTATCCTCAGCCCTGCTGGTGGAGACAACTGAGCAGCACCCCAAACCCAAGCATGCTCAAAAGCACTCCAGAGAATCAAGCAGTGCTCTCAAATAAGAAATGTAACCGAACACTTCTAAAGCTGTTTAATCAGACTATAAAGCCCTCAGTCCTCACATAAGCATCAATACTTTCAGATGAAATGTCAGGAAGAAATTAAAGAGCTGAAATTTCATTGAAAACTACAGCAAAACACCACATCCAGGCTTTCATTTCAAAACAAATTCCCACACAGTTCTTAGCCATGTTGGAAGGGGCTTGAAGACTGGTTTGAAATTTAACCAAGGAACATTATGTTTAAAATTTCTAAGCACAAAAGCCAAAAAGGCTCCTTCCACAGCCTCCACCATGGGTGGGGAGAAGGGACTGCCACATAACCCAGGGAACACATTCCTCTGGTAATGTTAATGATGGGCAGCAGTCCTCTGAGCTCTTCTCATAAAACTAACATTCCTTTACCTAGTACTGGCTGAGAGAACATCAACACTGTATAAAAGATAGTTTATACAGACACATACCCCATGTGTACATAGAGATATAGATGTATACACACACTGTACTTTATATATACACTATATATTATGAAAAGTTTCATTTGGGCTTGAAAGAACAATGCACATTCGAAAACAGAAAACTGTCCATTTTCAAACATGAAAGTGGTTAAATGAAGGATGGAGATGACCATATAGTTTTTCATGTGATTTTACAGATATATTTAACATCTTGCACTAATTAATACATTCTCTGAATCACAAGTGAGGAAATCGTGATCCTGAAGCTGTGACTCATGTTGAAAAACCATTAAAAAAAACCAAGAAAAAATATCTGGCAAGAAGTTCAAAGCAACAGAGGCAGCCAGGACCATCCTCAGGAACAAAAAGAAAAATGGCTACCCAAAAAATCTTGTGGAAAAAATCTGCAAGATATAGCACCCATTTCACCAGTACTATGACCCTGTGGACAACTGCTGGTGGCATCAGGACCACACACATCAGCCAGCCCAGGCCAGGAGAATGAAGGTACTTTCAAGGCTGGCCATTTATATAGCACCAGATGTGAAACAGTGCACCCTTATGTACTTTAGGACTTATTTTGTGATGACCCATACAAAACAAGGACAGTATCAAGACTGTAATTTTCCTTACCTGTAGTGCATCCTGGTATTTTGGTATTTAAACACTTGCTCTTAATGTTCTAGCACCTCTAGTTTGGTCTAGACCAGTAAATAATATGTTTATATTGCCATTTTCCCACCCTGTGAATTCTAGAGTTCTTGGGGACCTGTCAGGAGACTTGTCCAGCACCCACAGTCCATAATATCTGTGATGTGCTGAGCAGGTGGAGTTCTGTGCCACCAACAGAGCAAGAAGCAGCTCAACGGGCCAGGAATGGAACTAAACCACTTCACCTCCAGGTCACTGGTTCAGGTCTGTGTCACACAAGCTCAGACAGCCACTGGCTCTTTCCTGCTCTTGTGCCCTCACTGCACAAAGCTCTGCAATCCCCCCGAGAGGCTGAAGGCCAGGCAGAGTGAATGTCTCTCTCCAAGTGACACAGCACAGCACTGTGTGAAATGGAAATGCCACTGCTCTGACCTCCACAGAAGGTGATGGATGCCAAAGCCACCATGGTGAGACCTACAACCTCTCATTGAGACATGGCCCACACTGAAAAGGCCACCTCTGGTGAGGAACCAGAAGGAGCTTTTCTCCATATTGTAACTTGTGTTCTCCTTCTGTGCCCACTCCATGTCTGTCTCCAAAAAGCCTCTTTCCTGGTCCTCTGAGAGTTGTCCCAGCCCTGCTCTGCATTCCCCTTGCACCTGCACAATCCTGTCACAGCCAACCCCACAGCATCCTCCTCAAAGTCCACCTGTTCTCCTGAAGGCATCTCCTCCCACCTCTGACATTCCTCCTCTGCTGTTACTTCTCCAACACTGGAAACCATGTGAAATACACACTGTGTGGCAGAGGGGATTTTAATGGCACTCCAGATCAACACTGAACCCAAACACTCCTCAAACACGAGCTCCCCAGCAAGAAAGGGCTGGCAGAGCACCCAGAGCACAGACAGTGGGTCAGCTACAGGGCAGAGGACAGCTTGAGAAGCCAACGTGGACACTACAACAAACACTGCTTCAGGGAGTGAAAGGACTGCCATGACACAAGATTGGGAGGTCTCATACAGCAGTGCTGGAGACTGGCAAAGTCGAGAGAAAGGGAGAGCTCTGAGGAGCAGCATGCAGCACAGCACACAGACAGGGTCAGCCCAGGCTGCACAAGGTGGCTCTGCTTAGCTGCAGTGTGCCAGGGAGCCTGCTGCAGCCCAGCACTCCCAGCTCAGCAGCAGAACAGGGAAGAGAGGAAAGCCAACAGCAGTCAGTACCCAAACAGCACATGAGCCATGATACAGCCTGCTTCCTAAACCCAAGGCATGGTGCAAAGCACTGCAGCAGCTCCCACAGACACTCCCCAGGAACATGGGACACAGCAGGGAAGGAAGACACAAGGTGAGGCAGCTGCTTGAAGGCAGCATTTCAGACAGGGATGGACAGGGGCTGACCTTACTTCAGGCCTTACAGATCTCAGCCCAGTCACCTTCCTGCAGGCAGTCACTGATAAGTCACTGCTAAGTGACTCCAAGCCACAGACAGAAAGAGGGGGATTTGTAGTAGAAGCTTATGGAGTCTCCTTTTTAACAATTCCTTGTTGGCCTCCAATTTAAACTGTATCAAATCCTCTTAGGAGAAAATTCTCCAGCCCTTTTTATTCAAACACAGGTTAGGACAAAGCCTTCCAACACCAGGAAGAAGAAGCCATGCTCTGAGTAGCATCAACAGCAAAAGCACAGTCTGTGCTGTGGATTGTGCCACCCTGAAACCTAAAACCAGGCAGACTCCAGAAACCTGACCCAAAACAGAAGAGACATCTTCTGTGATGCACACAGAAAGATTCAGGTGCAGCGTGAAGTGACTGGTTGAAAAAAAATCTAAAAAAAAAAGGAAAAGGAAAAAAAAAAGCTGTAAACACCAAACTGAAACTCAACTCCTTGAGCTGTGAGACAATCCAGAACTGCCCTGAGCATGGGGCTCACCTGTGTCCTCAGCAGAAAGCTCAGCACAGCAGTGCCTGGCAGTGCCATGGGAGAAGTGCTCCTTCCATGGGATGGGCAGGGATTTGGGACAACAAACCAGTAGCAAAAAGAGGGTTTGCCCAGTCACTGCTGAGGATGGGAATATTTATCTCCCCATCTGAAACACGTTTAATAGTGACTGAAGTAGTTTCCCACCTCCTGTGATGAGGCTCTAACTCTCTCTCTCACCATTCCTTTTCAGCTCCCTCCCCAGCTACCCTACCAGCAGGACTGGGAACACTGGTTTCCCCAACTCTCAGCCAGCAGACCTAAATAAATGACTGAAACAGAAAATTCTGAAGGTGTCACTCAATTGTGTGAAGAATTACAATGAGGGTTTGGCAATAAAACCCCAAGACTTCTCTTTGGAGGTCATATGGACATGGAAAGGACAGAGAAATTTGCCCCTGGATGGAGCTAAATATACTAATGTATCATTCTGATGGGCCTTTATGGGCTATCAGGCATCCAGGAAAGGATGGAGGGATCACGGAGGTATAAATAAATGTTACATTTCTGCTCTCAGGGGCATTTGATACTTAGCAACCTCCTTAAGCTGTGAGACTGCCATCAAGAAACCTGAGAAAGTCAGACAGGAACTTCTGGTTTGAAGCTGTGAATGAGAGAACAAGCCCTGACTACCAAAATGATGTACAAGAGACTGCTCAGAACAAGAAACAGCTCCATGGCCTACTGGCTTCCCCAAGAAGAACAGGGATCTTTCATGGGCCCATGGGTTTGACACTTCCAATTACCCAACTGATCTTGAAAATGCTTCTGATTTCCTTAGGACAAGTTCAGAGAACAAGTAGAGCACATCACAAATATTGTTAAACTAAAGAGAAAACAGGAAACCAGCAACAATGGCTGAGGACACTGACTGTAACTGGAGGCTGGACTAGGCAATACTGCAGTGGGACTAAGTCAGTCAGGCTGAGGATTGGAAGACACAGAAAATTCTGGCCTACAGATGAAAATCACTTTCTTTTGAGGTGGGGGAAAATTGAACACTGTGGACAAAATCACCCTCTCCCCCAGCTGGGTTACTCTCCCAGCTGTAACCATTCCTGACAGAAAAATAATTCAATTAAAAAGAAGTGCAAGATGCTTCCATGGGGCTGTGATAAGAAGCCTGAAGGTCAACCAAAGCACAAAACACTCCACTCATCTCTTGGTGATGCATTTCTCAGCCAGCTGAACTGGTTGAAACTAAACTGGGAGAAGCTGCTGATGGTGAACCCCAGGTGGATGTCTGAGGTGTTCCCTGCTGCAGGGCAGAAGAGGTGAGGAGCAGGTGAAGATCTCCTGAAGATCATCACTGCCAGGAACACCACTGCTGTGTTTAGGCTCCTGACCTGCACAGGAGCCACCCAACACAAAGGTTGACTATTTTAAATATGTTCTTATTTATTTTATGAACTTTTCAAACAAGCAGCTTTCCCAGCCTTCCAGAGGCACTGTGAAGTACCCTGGCTAATAGAACCTCACCATGTACAGCACTTCAGTGCAAAGCAGAACATCCTGCTCTAACTGGAAGAATGCTTCCCAGCTTTCATTCCAGTTTGGGCTATTTTTTTTTTTAATTCATGTTCCAGGGATCTTTTAAAGCATCCTTTTTGTGTGAAGGATCACCAGGGCCAGAAGGAAACCTCAGGCCAGAAACTACAACCCCCAGCAGCTGGGCGAGTTTCCCAAGAAAACATTTCCTCCAAATAAATGGGGTTTCTCTATGTGCCTCTGATTTGTGGTACCCTCACAGAACAAGAGGCACAGTCCCTGGAGCAGCTGGGACAACACCATGTGGTGTTGCTGCAGGGCAAATAATAATAATAATAATAAAGTACTGGAATTGTCTTCCCAGGGAGGTGGTGGAATCACCATCTCTGGATGTGTTTAAAAAAAGACTGGACATGGCACTTGGTGCTATAGTCTAGCTGAGGTGTTGGGGCATAGGTTGGACTGGATGATCTTAGAGGTCTCTTCCAACCTCGTTATTCTGTGATTCTGTGAAATACAAAAAGGGCTGGAGAATTGCACACACTGTGGAGCCCCTCAGACAAAACCAGGACAGCCCTGGAGCAGATCTTGAGGAGGAACCAGGGCTCTCTGCACAGTGGGAAGCCCAGGACAACGGTCACAAGCCACTTACAGACTGCCACAGGCTGGGAAAAACCAGACTAAGGCAAAAACAAGAAACCAGAAGCAAAATCAAAAGATATTGAGTAGAACTGGAAGCCCGACCAGACAAGACCACCAAGAGCTGGTGCAGCAGACACACACCAGCCAGGAAAAGAGATTTCTCCCAGGAAAATGAGGAGCCAGGAAGAGAAACCTGACAAGGTGAGGATTCAGCATACAAACTGGCCTTGCATTTATTGGTTTGCATAGCCAGATCTGACACTGGACAAAGCTGGGCTGTTCTTTTCCCCACCTGGAAAAGTCTTGACCTCATATGCCAAAAAAATCCTTAAGAAAATGAAAAGGGTATTTTCAGTGACAGGGAGACTGTGATGGCAGTTGACCCAGAGTAAAAAGGTGCATCTCCAGGAAGATCTGAAAGGAAGTGACCTAAAGAATGAAAGGATTGGTTTTTATTTGGAAATAAAAATTTGGAAGATTAGGAGAACATAATGCAGCATTTTCTAGGGGCAAAAATGAGAAAGGTTTGAACACAAATCCCCCTCTTTCCTACACCCTCTCCCCCTCCTCCTGATAGCTCTAGGAAATAGCTCTCTATGGCAGAAAGCATGAGGGGTGCACAAACAATTGCAGGTGGCAGCAACAGGAGGAGCAGGTCCCTGTCCTGCAGCCAACTCCAGCCTTCAGCCTACTCCCTATTCCCAAAGAGGTACAGAATGCTTTTTGTCATTGAAATGAGTATTCACAGAGAATGACCAAGGCTAAAGGAGAGGGAGGAGCAGGACAAGAGCTCATCATCCCAGCCATGCTCCACCTGCTAAAGCTTTGCTGCAGTAGTTTTAGCCAGTGACACAACAAGGCTCATTTCAGGCTCATTTTCCTCCTCTTCTACTGACTCTGGAGCACAGATGAAAAGTCTGACTCACCCAGGGCCTGGCAGCCCTGCCCATGCCAGGAGACTCATTAAAGGTACCAGGATTGCATCTGCCAGGACCCATGGGCTGACAGTCCAAAATGAGTTACAGGGAAGAATGAAAGAAAACAGTGTCTCCACCTGCAGATCTCTAGTTATTTTGGTGATATTTCAGCCCTCAGGAATTGTTTTCCTTCAGTGGTAAGAAAAACTGGATATGCAGCAAAAAAAGGCTGTGCTGGGGGCCCAGGAGCCCATGTGCCCTGTGAGATGGAACTTCCCCAAGCAGGGGAAAGCTTGAGAAGCTTCAAGGAACTGTTCCTTGGGCAAAGGCAGGACAGACTACAAAAAGCAAGAGAAAGGAGCTGGGAACAGGATCTGAAGATATGCTCTGGCAGCCACACCCTTTGAGGGGAGCAGGATGAGTGACCAGAGGTGCCCAGCTGGCCTGGCACAGCAGGAGCTGCCTTCAGCCAGAGGAAGACTCCAGCAAGGGGAAATGAGCAATGTTTCAAGCTGCACACCTGCAGAAGAAGAAGGATTTGAATCTCCCTGTGGCAGAATGAGGTGACAAGCCTGTTCATGGTAGCTGCAAGCAGGACACAGCCCCTCCAGAAGTGGGGTAGGAATCTCCTGACTGCACTGGGAATTTGCAGCAGCAGAAGTGGAAATTTGGGGAGTGGCACAGAGGAGGATGGAGGAGAAGCTGGGACAGGCCCCTGTACCAATTTTCTCTGCATCTAGTGAGCAGTACAGAACAGCCAGCTTTTGGCTTGCAGCTTCCATAAAGCTGTTTCCTTGTGCTGAACGTCCTTCCAAGGATGCTTGGCCTGCTGCACTGGTGCTGCTCTTGGGGAAGCACAGGAGTGACAGCAGCTCAACCAAATAACCTGACTCCACCATCCAGCTCTAAGGGGATCCTGTCACCTGCCCCCAGCACAGTGCCACACCTCAGAGCTGCAGGTGCCACAGAGATCATAGCCAAGACCTCACTAAACTGACACATTTTCACAAAGCACAGTTTCCCTTCTCAAACTTCTCTTACAGAAGAGCTTTATGCTGAAGGAGAACACATGGCTGAAGGCAACAATTCCACAGTGAAGAGACCACAAAGCTTGAGAGAAAGAGAGAGCAGGAGGGGAGCAGTCCCCAACACAGACAGATTAAGACAGAGAAGGAGCAGAAGATTAATGCATAGCCATGGCTGCCCCAAAAGCATCAGGAGGCTGAGAAAGGAAAATCTGAGGAGTGTGGGATGAACTAGGCACTAGCCCAAGCTTAGCCCCATCCTGAAACTTCATCTCAAAGAACTGCACCATCCAGTCTGGGGGATTGCTGCTGCTGCCTTCGAGGCCTCACTGACTGTTCCACCCACAGGTCTTCCTTTGCTCAATTTTGTTTTCTCCCCACTGGGACAAACAGAACAGCCACTTACCATTACTGTTTTAGAATGATGCTGTCACCCAAACCCTCCAACCTTTCTTCCCCAGCCATGTCCACTCAAAAGAAATAGGGTCAGAGAAAAGAAGGTGGCACCAGTGCAGCCCACAGCTTTAACTTCAGTCACTGTAAACAAATTGAATTTACTTGTTTAAAAGTGAGCCTTCAAGCCCAGAACCCCCGAGGCTCAGAACACATCTCATCCCTTGGGAAAGCCAGCTCAACATGCTGCACCATGCCATCTCCAGCCATGTGCTTCAAGGACACAGAACTGGTGCCTTCTGCCTCCCACATGGCTGTACCTGCACCACGGGCCCCCAACAGTGACAAGGCTCACCTAGGGTGCTGAAAAGCCCTGTGCCAGCAGGCACATCATCTCCATGACACGAGGTAATCCAACAAAGTCCTTCTCTGCAGGGCTGTAGCCACAGCAGAGCTCCAGGAAGCAGCCATTCAGCTCTGGGGGTGTGCCCCCTTCACACCCTCAGCAAAACTACAGCTACCCAGGTCACATACCCTGAGTCTGAGAAGATGGAGGTGTCCAGGAATCATTTCACTACACCAATGTCTTTCAACCTATTGCCTGCAAAATACACCAGTGAGTTCAACCTAAGGCAACTGAAAGAAACCAGCCTTTAGCTACAGGCAACCTCTAGCTCCACTGGAGACTTTCAGGGATTCAAACCCAGCTTGAAACAGCACTGCATGGTGATCAAAAACACTCAAGAGACCTAACCAGTGATCCCACCACTGTGAGGAA
Source organism: Ploceus nigricollis (assembly GCA_013399945.1). Lineage (NCBI taxonomy): Eukaryota > Metazoa > Chordata > Aves > Passeriformes > Ploceidae > Ploceus > Ploceus nigricollis. The sequence goes on from VXBC01002770.1 coordinate 221,590, forward strand.
GTCAGTACTTACTGGAGAAGATCAAAGGATGAGGGTTACTCCAGTAACCTGACACACTAGAGACAGGTAGGAATTACATTCCGAGCAGCTGGAGCTGGGGCTGAGGTAAGTCTGCTTGGCATGTGAGACCAGCAGAGGCAAATGCTTCCAGACTGGATCAGGGAATATTCCAAAGAAGACAGAGAGTTGGAAAGACAGCAACACAGACTCCTACATAGCTCACTTCTGCTTTCTCCATAGGAGCACTTACAGTTGATATCATCGACAGAGTTAAAGATAGATGTCATTAGCAACCTGCAGTGAGCAAAGGAAAGGACCAGAGAGACAGAGAACAGCTGCTGCCCACCTCCATGGACAAGCAGCTCCTCAAAGATGCCCAGTGAGCAGCACTGCTGTGGCAAGACAGGCAATTATTGCCCAGCTGGGAGAGGAGGCTGTTCCTGGTTCTAAGGTGAGTTTTGGGGTAGCATAAAGTAGAAAATGGACAGTCAAGAAACCTGCTACATTTTCCACCTCCAGGACAGTCTGACATGGTGAGCACAAAGCAGACACTCCATCATACATCAGCAAGAGCACAGCATTCCCTAGAGGACATCCACTCCATTCCAGCTCCTCCTGGCGAGGCCACACCACGGCACATGCTGACATAAACAGCTAATTTTAAGCCATTACCTTATTTTACAAAAGACACCAAGAAGCTATGAGATGTCAAGTTGTGCCTACCACCAGCCTAGGCTGTACCTGAACCAGTGACCCAGAGGTGAAAGGCCCGTGCCCCATCATCAGTCTCCAGAGACGTGTGATCCCCTCAGAACAGCAGGCTCCTGATAGACATTTTGAAAAGGGCACAGCAATTATGAGAACTTCACAAATCACCTGAAAACATGCCCATTATACACTGTATTTTCAGCAAACAGCAGCCTTTACACCAGAAATAAATAGAACAGAGCAGTAGATGGGTGCTAGATGGAAGAACCTTAATTCTCCATCACGCTGCATCCCAACGGACTAAAGTACAAATGTAAGGATGGGCATCACCTACTTTAACTGCCATAATTTGCCCACTTGGTTTGTGGACCATTTTGTTGACAGAACCATAAGCGCCTCGTCCAATTTCTCCAAGGTCTTTCAAGTCCTCTGCTGTAAAATCCCAATGTTGCTCAGGGGAAATCTTCAATTTTCCTGATGATTCAATGCTGTGTGTTCTCAGTCTCTCTCTGTCAAAAATATTGGGAAGCAATTTTTCCACATTTTAAATAGTCTTTAAATGTCTCTTTTCAGCACTTGATTAAACATTAGAAGAGAGGGGTTCACAAAGCTACAGCAACAATCTGACTCCACGAAGGATTTTGGTTGGGGTGGGGGTGGAGGGGTGAGGGAAAATGTTAAATCAAAAATGACATACACTCGCCCACAGCTTCAATTAAGGATAAGTTTCTCCAGCTGCAGCATAAAATTCAATATGTCTCATAGAGTCACTCTAAGCACTCATTTACACAGTTCTTTCTACTTTGCACAAAATACATCAGGGTGTGAGCAGGATCTGGTAACATGCAGCACCAAGAGCCTGAAGAGCACTCCCAGACCCATCTCCCCAAAGCTCCTGCTGCTCTACACCACCACATCCCAGCAGCTGCCTCCCTTCCAGCTGGGATTCTATCAATACTGGCAAAGCTCTTCTGGGTGAACCAGAGAGACTTGCCCTTATTGGAAAACTCCAATTAAAAAAGAAAATAATCCAAAAACCCCAAAATCCAGTACATTTAGATAATAACTTAATTTATCCAAAACCAAATAAAGAGCCAATAATTTATAAAAACCAAGACAAGTTCTTTGTGACATATGAAAACAAAATCTGCCTGTTCAGGTGTGTCTTCACCAAGCACCTAAATTAACTTTCTCAGGAAAACCCTGTCCCTACTGAAGCCACCAGGATTTGCCCAGCTAAGGAGCAGACGAATGTCCAAAATTTGTGAACATAAGGGTTCAAAGGTGCCCCCCAATGGCTCATTCACATGCAGCAATGCTACCATTGAATTAACAGGAAATGCACAAGTATTTGCAACACTTTTCATCTTAAAATGCCATGCAAAATTTCAGTTTTTCATTAATTAATTAGCTTATTCACACTTCTTGAGTCACAAAGTAAGCCAAAAGCCCACATCTTCCACCTTCAAGATGCATTAAGAGCAATGCAGACAGTTCCCACTGCAGGGCACGCTGATCTCACACGGATTTTAAAGCACACGAGTACTTGTGACCCCCCTGTCACAGGAGAGATCTATCAAACTCAGTGGATATTTGATCCAGCCCCCACTTGCCTGGCCAGGGTCTGGCCCAAGGAGCAGAACACACATGGAGGATTCCACCAAACACATGGAGCTTATTGAGTTTATCAGCCGAGGAATAAACAGGTCACGGCTGATTCCACGCTGATAAATCCCATATTGGTCACCAGCAGCTGCAAACACCACCCAGCTGGGGACCCAACCATGACAGGGTTTTATTGGGATCCCAAGTTTTGAGAGGGCAAAAGGCCAACTGACTGGAGCAGCTACAGTTCAAATGGCTTCCTCTGCTGCACTTTGGGTTAGCAGCTGCATGTCCTGAACCCTCGACCTCTTTGATGAAAGCATTTGGGAGCAGCTCCTCTCCCTGCTGCTGGGCTGTGTCTGCCATGGTGTTTCCTGCTCTCTAACCTGCCCAGCTCAAGATTTCAATCTGCTGTTCCCTACACTGTACTTAGAAATGATTTGGGATACCACCTGATAGTACCTGGGATAACACAGCACAGGTGGGATGGATGCCATCTCAGAGCTTCTGTGCATAACAAACCCTGCATTCAGTGGGGCTCTCCTGGGAAATTACTAAAAAGCAAGGAATGAAAAAAAGCAGCAAAACGACAAAAAAGAAAAGAACAGAGGAAAAAAGAAATGGAAAAAAAATATGAGAAGAAACATGACCTCCACATGTGCCAAGTGTCTGTCTCACTGACAGCTTTTGTGAGGAGCTCCTGAGCTGGTTTCTGTCTAACAGCTCCACCATCCTGTTTTGTCAGTGCCATAAAAATAGTTCTTGTTTTGAGGGAGGAAGGGAGGTGAGAAGCACCATGCCAAGGAAGCACAGACAAATGGGCATTTCCTGCCTCACCTCCTGCCAGCTGGTGGGCACAAAGGAGCACAATCTTTGAGAGCTAGATCCTCTTCAAAAAAGCAGAGCAAAAACAGCAGAGAGGTGAAATACTGAGTTTTCACTGACTGAGCTCCCTTTTCAGCTCTTGTTAGAAAATAACATTTCCTATCAAAGTTCTCATGGAGTTAAAAAATTTAAACATTGAGGCAATTTATTCAAATGAGCAATTAAACCCTTCTCCTCTCTTCCCTCTGTTTTTCAGAGTAGGAAACTTTTCTGACCCTACAGCAGAAGAGAAAGTGAATTGGAATTCATTATTTCCCTGTCACACAAGCAGCCTGTGTGTCCCCAGCTGTGGTGTGAAAGCAGATCTGGGCCATTGTTCCGCAGCTGCGGGATGGTGCCTCGAGCTGCCAGGAAGAAGGTGGGAGCTGGGGAATATCCCCTCCTCCCCAGGGCTGCACCGAGGGCTCTGCTGCTCTCCAGGGCTTTGGATCCAGACACACCATGACCATCCAGCCCCAAACCCTCCCCTCCTGGAGCTTGGCTTCATTTCCATTATGTATTTATGATGCCATCTGCTCTGTCTCGCAACCACAGCTCCTGCTTAGCTCTTCTCAAATACCCAGGGAAATGGTCAAATAACCAAATTACCAGTTTGACAGAGTGACAGATACTTGAATAGAGGTTTTGCTCATTTAGCTGATTTGCCATATGCAAGCAGGGCAGTTTTCCTTTAAGCAGCATGGCCCACCTCAAAAGTCATGACTGGAATGCAATAATTGCTTTTAACGTCAAAAAACTACACTTATAAGAAATTTTTCAGTGTAAATCAAAATCCCAAAGGATTACCGTGCCAAAAAATGCAAATCTAGAACATGGATTCTCTACATTGATCTAAATTGGGAATTTTTTGATGTAAATCTGAGTGAGGCAATAAAAACTAAATTGCCAGTGCAGGACATCTATCTGTATGTTTGCACTGCTGCAAATGTATGAGGACATAAATCCATATAGGGTGGACATGCCTGCAAATGCAAAAAAGCCTGCCTAAAGCCTGCACTGTATCCTGGTGCTCTGGATACTACAGCAGCCTGCTTCAGAGAATAGCAGGACAACCACACAGCCCAGGGTCTAGTGAAGGTAAAAAGTAATTAGTGCCCAGTCCCTGGGGTTAGTGCACATCAGAGTTTGCACAAAAGTCAGCAGACATGTGCCTTCTCCTACTATTTTGTTTTTAAACTGTGCATTCCAACCTTCTCTAAGGCTGGGAATGTTGGGCAAAATTGGACGTATAGTCTCCAAATGCTCAGAATGTGTAAGATGGACTTGTGGGGCTTCATATAGGATTTAAAAAATAATATAAATAGCTGAAGTGGGCTAGATACACTTCAAACAGTTAAAAGTAGCATTTCCAAAAGTCACCTTAGAGTGACTGCAGCTCCTGACAACTCATCCAGGGCTTGAGCTTCCAACTCCCCATCTTGCTTTTGAAAACTTTTGAAAAGCCAAGAAAAAAGGGGCTGAGGAGGTGGCTGCGATCCTTGCACTTGAAAGGCACCAATGTGTCAGCCTCACTGCAGATGGTTACTATGCTTGTCACAGCAGTTATTCCACGGATTAGGAGCACCAAGCAAGACAACAACTCCTGCAAACAGTTGTCCTTTGTCAGAGCTGTGTCCAGCTTGGCAGGAGGCGGGCGGGCGCTGGCGCCAGGCACCGCCGAGCCCGGCACGGCCACGAGGCTGCTCGCCACAAGTTGCACAGCTGGACACACATGGGAAGGTCTGTGATGGCCACAGGACCCCAAAATCTCCTGTGCTGATCCACGGACACCTTGGGAAGCTCCCAGACAGGCTGTGAAAGTTTCCCGAGCCCTGCTGTTAACAACCAGCTGCAGGGAGGCCACAACTTTTAAGAACAAACATTTCCTTGGCATGAAAAGGAAGGACTGTTGAAAGAAGCAGAGAAAAGTTGGTGGGGTTTTTTAAGCAAAATTGAAAGTCAACAGACATGAAGCAAGGCCAAAAATGTAGGTAGCTGCCTATCTCCTCTGTTTCACTTTGCTGAGAGCTCAGCAGGACTCAAGGGAACCCAAAAGCTGACATATTCGATGGTACAGCTGAAATGAATAAAATCCGCAGAAGTAAAAAGATCCAAGCAAACCAGCTGTGCTCCCCAAGCCTGCCTGGTGCTGGATTCTGCTCAGAAGTCTCTCACTAAAGCTCCTATTTTCACTAGGGTTAATGAGAATATATTCTACCTCTCCACAAGCTTGATAAAAAGGCTGACATTATAAAAATTGATTTGCGGTCCATCAGCCAAAGCTAAAATGTAAATCCTAACAAAAAAGCTTCCAGGCAAACTGCAGGGTTCAAATGACATTGTGAAACTTCAGAGCACAAACACGGTTTAGGACTGTGGCTGACACGTTCCTACCAAGACTCTCAGATAGCCTGGAGAGATTTTGGAGGGCTTTGTTTCTTCTATCTCAAAGTCTGTGTCATTTCTAAAACCTTTTTCAGACCCTGCAGGCCAATGCTAAAACCATATCAACCCTAGTTTGAATTTCACTAGAAAAGGTCTCCAGAAGAAATGTTCCCTTTTTCTCCTATAGGGGTGGAAACATTGGTGCTGTCACAAAGTCTTTGGCTTCTCAAAAGAAGAAATTATTGATTTTCATAAATAAACAGCATCTTTGCAAGAGGGACAGAACTAATTTGGGTTTGCTCTGATCCATGTAAGCTGTCCTGAGGCTTCATTATATTCAGGAATAGATTCCTAGACATGAAGAAGAGATACAGAAAATGTGGCAAAGGAATGAAATAGTTTTGCACCTGTGACCTACCCAGATTACAGCAAAGCACATTTGCTGCCTTTCCTTGTGACCAAGAGGCTGAAATTCTCCCTAGCACTGCTCTGGCTTTTTATGCTCCTCCAAAACGTTAAGACAAAGATAATAACAAAAAGTGGAAGATGGCACAGCCCTTCCAGAGTCCACAAGTCTCAGCCCAGCATGTGCTCAGAGTCTCCTTGGCTTCAATGGGGCTTGGCTGACACTTTTAAAATATTTTAAAATTAAGTATTAAGCTTCCGTGGTAAAATACTAAGTTACAATGGATTTTGATTAACCCTGCCCTTACATGAAGGAAACCTCTCCACCCACAGTGGTGAAGACTGAGCTGAATTTAACTGAGCACATTGACCTCAACCTCATTTTGACACAGCCATGAGCCAGACTGCAGCATATTCACTGAACCCACCATTGCTGGGATTTCAAAGCTTAAACTGGATTCAAGAGCTTCAGGATAACACTGGAAAACTCTGAGCTATTTAATTTAAACAACCCTTCTGAGAATGCTGATTCTTTTTATTTCCTCTCCTGGGTTCCCTGAGAGAGAACAGCAAACAGACATGAGCACAGCCATAAGAATCAACAAAATAACCTCAACAGAGACCATAAATAGTTTGCAAAATCATTATTACACAGCAATCACCCGATGGAATGACACTATTTCTGAGACAATTTCATTACTTTAAGAGATGCCATTTTTGCGGGATGGAGAAGATTTGACAATGGCTAACAGACAGGAAAGCTTACTGTAGCCTGCTGGAAAGTTTCTGGATGAGGTCCGCTTCTCTCCTTTTGAAACTGAACGGGACAATGTGATTACTACCCAGGGTTGCTTGTGTGTCACTTCAGCCAGGAAAAGTTGTGGAAATGACAGGAAAACATGGTGCTGTTATCACATGACACAATAACGTACAACACAATACTCAGCTAGTCACACTGCCCACTGAGCACTCAGCAGCACAAATCACAGCCAGGTCCTTCTCCTCAAATTTCCACCTAAGCTACCTCCCCTCCGTGGGGACAAAGCAGCACCCGATGATTTGAACTTGTTTTAACAGATTAAGTCATAAGCAATTTGTTTTCTTACAGCAATGAGAATTATTATTTCCAACTGTTATTGGAACTAATTATTACTACAATTAGAAACATGCATTATTAACTTATTAGCCAAATACCTGTATGTTAGTGACATGCTACTTCCCTCAAGGCACGTTGACCATCCCTGCTCTGCTTTTCTTGTGCTAAGGCAGATCTTACCAACAACTTTTTTTCCCTTAAAAAAATTAAAAATCAAGCTTCCATCCTGAATCCACCAATCTAGGACTGGTGGTCTTGCCATTCATCAGATCTCCTCTCCCAAATAAGTCTGAAGGAATTGAACAACTACATCCTTACTTATTCCCTCCAGAGCCCTACAACTGACAAGAGTTAACCACCTTTCTGCACTATGAGACTTCTCTAGGAACAAAAGTTGTATTCTGGATCTCAGAGTCCCTCAAGCTGTCCAGCTCTAGAAATCTTTCTCAACATGAGGACCTGTTATCTCAGAGCAGCTGGAGGAGCTTGGGTGAGATAGGCTTCTGCTAAGCATTGTGTGGAGAACAAGCCCTGGATCCTTGCAACACTGACCACTGCAGCCATAGACACATGGCCAGCAAAGGAACCAGGGGCTCTGCTCAGCTCCTTGTAGGAACCACCTGAGAGGGGCAGATAAAGAGCACTGCTAATTCAATTATAAGAAATGGTTTAGTTCCAAATACTCTAAAGAAGTGATTTTTCTAATTTAAACTGCTGTAGGACAAAAAATTACAAGTGTGGAAAAGCCCAACTTCTCTTTTGGAATTTAAAAAAAAATACAACCAAACAGTATCTCACAAACTTTGGGCAGCATCACAGCCTGAAATAACCTGAAATTCACTGCAAAGAATGCACCTGGTCATGTATTTCTTTCTGTGGCAGACAAGGACAGATGGGAGACACAGAAAGCACCTGACTGCAAGACAGAGACTGTTTATTCAGAGATGCAGCTACTTCAGTGTGGTGACCAAAAGAGCTTGTAACAAGACCAAGTAGACCAAATTTGACAAATTTAAAATGTCCCTTCTCTAAAACAAAAGATTTGTGCAGACCAGGTGAAGATTCCCAGGCTCCAGTAGTGAGATTTTCCATGCTGGGCTCCTCCCTGATGGCTGCTGGGGCACGGTGCTCTCACTGACCCTTCAGAGCCAAGAGCTGGTTTGCTGTAAGCTCTGCAAGGATGCTAACAGAAAACTAAGGGTGCTGTAAGGAGCTAAATCAATGTTCCTAGACAACCACCTTTCCCCTTTTCACTGCTGTGAAATATCCACCTAGAATATCAGAGAGAAAAGAACATAAGCCCCGTGCTCTTCAGAGAGGACAACCACCTTCACACTGCTGGAGCAAGAGGTATCAGAAACAATCACTTCCAACTGATCCACACCTGTCTCTGCAAAGGAACCACTTATGCCAGGCATGAAGGATCATTTGCTCACCTGGATTTATTTCAAGCTCATCTTAGGAAGGAAGGAATTAAAACAGGCTCAACAAAGAAGAGGCTGCTCAGCGTTGTCATAATCCACTGGAGACAGGCTTGGCCATTTAGATTTAGGTTGGATATTAGGAAAAAGTTCTTCTCCCAGAGGGTGGTGGGGCACTGAACAGGCTCCCCAGGGAATGGTCACAGCCCCAAGGCTGCCAGAGCTCAAGGAACGTTTGGACAACACTCTCAAGCAGACGGCAGGATTTCTCCAGGGTACAGGGCCAGGAGACTCAGTGATCCTTGTGGGTCCTTTCCAACACAGTTTATGCTATGATTTTATGATTTGCTCTCTTTTTACTGAAGTTTCCCAAAATGGAAAGGTGTTTATGGTATGAGGCAAGAACATCCACCTGATATGAAGGATGCCTGTAGTTTTCACAATAGACAGCAAACCCAGATAATTTAAGTCCCTTTCAGGAGCCTGTTCCTCAAACAAGCAGAACAGCAAAACCAGTTCAGTCCCACAGGCCAACCCCCACCTCCATCACATCCATTCTGTCCACCACAAGATACTTTCCATGACCACTCTGCTCAACAGCTGATTTTCCTGTGTGCATCCAGTCCCTTCAGACCCAACGTCCTCCACGGCACACGCTGGAAGTCACTCATTTGTGCAAAGAATGAGGAGAGATGTTGTAGACCAAGACCTGTGGGGTCAATGCAGTCTTTGAATCTGAAGACTCTTCTCTCTTTATTCTCCATTCCTCAATGTGTACAGAAGATAAAAGCAATGACTGATTCCTTCAGATTGAACCCACAAAGCAGAAGAGTTGACTCACTTTTCCACAGCCAGGGAAAAACAAAAGACATTTTACTATGAGGTGGTGATTAAAGTCTGAAGAGATGAAGGATGTGCCCATCCTGCTCTGATGAAATGTGGGATCCCAAGTACCCAAAGCAGCACTGAGCAGAGTTTATTCTGAGAGCTGGTTTATAGGGGTATCCTGCAGGAACATGGTTTTCCATCTGGAGTCAAAGGGTTGGAGTCCAATCAGATATGAATTGTGATTGTGGTGGTCCATGCCTGACCCTCTCAGATTAACAGTGACACTGACAGCCCCTCAGGGTCAGAGCCCAGCTCCACCAGCTGCTCAACACAGCAGAGACACATAGGCACCAAGCTCAGCCTAATGCATAAGCCATGTTCTACTTGGCTACTTGTAAATAATTATTGAACAAGATATTTATCCAAACAATGGCTGGAGAGCAAACCTGTGTGTACACACAAATATATTTATACACATGTATTCAGATGTTACACATAACATTCTGCTTCATTGCATTTTCCTCTCCAAACACCAGCACATTCTGCAGAGGAAGGCAGCATGTATGCAGCTGTCCTGGGGGGTGGATGCAGCACCTCACAATAAAGGGAAGGAAAGAAGGGGAGAAAATTTTGCTTCTGGTAACACAACAGCATGAAGGTGGGAGCTGATATCAACTCTGAAACTCCTTGACCTACTTTCCCTGCTTTGAAACAAGCCACTGGGATGAAGGGGAGGACACCCCCTCATTGTTTTGGGAGGACACAGCTCACCAAAAGCCAGGCATGAGAAGGAAAGTCTACAGTAAACTCCTATCCAAGGGAAACATCCCCAGCTTTGCTCTTCTGTCCAGACACTCTATGTCCCAGCAGGACACACTGATGGAGATTTCATGTTCAATGAAGTCAAGTTCAGTTTGAAAAAGAACATTTCCAGCTCGTTGCTCTACCTCTCTCATTCCCACAGACCCAGAATACTTCACCCCTCTCCACACCACTCAACTCAGTAGGAAAAAATCTGGTAGTCAACTCAAAACCACTACTCTTGAGTGACTTACCCCAGACACCACCTTAACGTCCCTGGAAGAGTGAGGACAACACTTAAAAATACCTTTACAGGTAACACAGCTCTGCCACTACCCCATCCCACCTTCTTTTGCCCAACGTGCCACGGAAAACAGCCCTGAGGAGGCAGCCCAAGCATGAGCCATTGCACCTTGAATTAGGAACTGCCTTGGTGTGTGAGACGTCTGTGTCCCAGCTTGGTGGCCAAGGATGGCTGTGTTGCCATGAGGGCCCACAGGGACAGGCACAAAAGCCTCCAGCCTCAGTGGCCAAGCATGGCTGTGTTGCCATGAGGGCTCACAGGGACAGGCACAGAAGCCTCCAGGCTCTCCCACCTTGGATAACCCAATGTCTCTGCCACCAATGGATAACCCAATGTCTCTGTCACCATAATCAAATTCTTGGTATTTTTTTTAGCTGCTGTCCCTGTCTGGGCAGGACAGGCCAGGTCTCAGTGTTTGGAAGGTGACTTGGCACCATCCCCATCCTCTCACCCATCATTGCTCTTCCCATGGAGAGGACAGGCCAACCCCCAGCCCTGGGTGGAGGTCCTGTTATGCATCACACTGAGAGGGTCGAGGCTGCAAGGTGCAAATTCTGCCCCCAGATGAGCAGCTCTGACCATGGCTGTGTGCACAAGAACCAGGACAGCAGCTCCCAACCATGCCCAGATGGGACAGCTAACACAGAGCTACCTGTGGATCACAGATCAAAGACCCCTGTTGAACTCTCTATCACAAGCTTCTGTCCTAACCTCTGCCTCTTCCAAAAGACAGCATGTCCCAGCTTCCCATCCACAGGATGGAGAATGCAGAGATTTGTGCAACAATTTATAATTGCACAGCTCAATCACTCAGCACTTGGAACCCATGGGAGTGAGGTCATTACATAACATCAGGCTGGATTTGATTTAGCCACCCAAGGGTGGCTCACCGGTTTCCAGAAGTTCTGAGGAGCCCAGGTTCCTGCAGTATGGCAGGAAGGCAGGTGCTCAGCACCCTTAAAAAAATCATGTGAATTAGCTGAATGGAGATACACAGGTCCAAATTTTGGTCACTCAAATTTTGGTTCCAGACATAGAAGGCCTAAACCCTTACAGAAAGAAGAGAACAGTCCTACCAGGGCAGTGAAGCTCCAAGGGATGTGGAACCTGCTAGAGAAGTTTATTTTGGAAGCTGCAGATAGCAAAAAGCTCCTTTGCAGAGAGGATCTACACTTAAGAAATACCAAAAACTTAGAAAGTTAAAAAAAAAAGAATAAAACAGACCTTAAAGCAGCACATTCAGTGACAATCTCACACTGACTCTGGTAGCACCTTCTCTGAAGCAGTGACCTACTCAAAGCCAGAGATACTCGAGTGTGTTACAGACCACACAATCTCTGTCATGCAGAGATCACTGGCCAAATGAACTCCTAAACTCTTGGAAGGAAGAGGAAGGTTAAATACAAGGCAAAATTCATCAATTTGCAAAAAATGCTCCTGAAAAAATTACAGAAGAAACATTGTTCCAGCACTGAACCGACAGTGATGTTTGTATGAGAAGTGAAAGCCTGGTTACCACAGGCTCCCTCAGACTCTGACATGTCTCTGCTGAGGCCTTGGAGGTTACATTTTACTTGTGCTGACTTGAAAATACAAGTGATTACATCCAGATGTTGCAACTTTCAGGAAACAAGACAGAATCAGTCACAGAAAAAAAAAAATCAAATTCTTGGTACTTTTGACTCTGAATTCTACCTCCAAGGCTTCCAGGCAGCACTCCCTGCCACAGGAAGGTATCACACAGCAGAAAGTAACAGAAATCAGTAATAATAAAGATGTGAAGTGACAATTACAGAAATGAGGAAGAGAGAAATATTTACAGGAAAATTCACACCAGTAGTAGGGAGGATGCCAGTTTAGGATATTCCCCTTTGGGGTTTAGGTTTTGGTTTTGTTTTTTTTTTCGAAAATGGTAGGAACTCTCTCAGGTTACTTCCTAAAAAACTCCACCAGCTGCAGGCTATGCAGCTACAGAGCCTGACCCCACATGCCAGAAGGGTATGGGAAAGCCTAAGAGGAGATTAAAAGAGCAACAGACACCTTAGAGAGGCTTTGGAACAGCCAGAAAAAAAACCTTTCCAGGAATAACAGTCCCTGAACTATACAGAAAAAGAGGAAGCAGCACAGTCTGATTTGCAACTGGACCTCCACTGGCTTTTGAAGAATCCAGTAGAACATCCAACACACTCTTGGGGCAGCTCTCTGGAAAGTGTGTGACTCTCCCAGGTGTCACAAGGAGAAGCTCCACGCAGGGCAGCTCTGGAAAGCTTAAGTCCCAATAAATCCATGAAGACGCTCACAAGCTATAGGGAGACTGTGGAGCTCAACTGGACACCAGACACTTCAAACATCAAATTTGTACAGTAAGAGAGATTAGTTCATTTTGTCACCTTTTCAGGTGAAACTGCAATGCTCTGGTAATCAGGTTCTCAAGAGGTGACAGCTCTGAGAGTCAAGAGATTTCCCAGCCAGCAGACAGAACACTTAAGAAGCAGCATGCTATCAACCACATGCCAAACAACATTCTCTGTGCTTGCCCATTTCCTAGCAGGTCGATCTAAATCCTCAACATCCAGGTATCACTGCACAAGAATACAAAGCTTTCCAGAAAACCAAAAATCCCATCTATAGCCAAATGGTTTCCATCTTGGTTTCAAGAGCAATGGGCAGCACAGCCCAGCCAGAAATCCTGCCATGCACAGCTACAGTCACACCTCACCACATCACTCCTGTTAGTGTGATCTGAATATTTCCTTTTAGCAAAGGCAACCAGCTGCAAGCAGCTCTGTAAAGCTTCCACGTAGATAACGGACTAATCTAATTTTGTTTGTGACCTAAATCCTACTTGGACACAGGACAGATGAGGTAAAAGGTGGGATGCTTTCCAGTTGGTATAATGGGTTGGAATTTGAAGAGCTCACCCTAACCATGGCTTGTGTCCTCCAGCCTCTGCAATGTCTGCTGCAGGGAAAACAAAGTTAGCAGCTGTTAATCTGGTCTAAGTGACTCCCAAGAGCTGTGGGCTAACCTGGCAGGTGTCCACAGCCTCAACTGCTCCCCAGCCTGCACAGTATGGTAATCACACAGCCTCACTGACTCTGACCAGGCATCAGCCATCAGTAAAACTCTTACCTCTTCTCTAGACTCCATCCTTTCAAGTATGAATTATATTCTCCAACTATTGTCTGTAACTGAGGCTCTATTCTGCCTTACCCTGTACAGGTCACATGTAAAATTATGTTTACAACTGTGCTGGATGCCCTACAGACAGGCAGGAAACATATCATGCCTAGATGAAAATCTTTTTGCACTTCTTGAGAAGATTTGGTGGCAGCAGTTCCAGCTGAACCGAACAAGACACACCTCCTCCATCATGTGCAACCACAGAATTGGACCATCCTTCCAAACCCCTGCCTTGCTTTCTGCTGCTCAACACACCATCTCAGGCAGAAGCAACAGGACACCCCACATTGGTGGATCCAAACCACAGAGCCCCAAATTTCATGTGAGAAATTAACCTCTCTGTATCTTCAGATCCACCCATCTGGACCAACAAGGCCTGTCCAGGACAATCCCCAGCAGAGTGGAGCCAGTGCTCATTTCAGGAGGACACCCAGGCTGCTCAGCTCCACCAGGCTGAGAAGTGACTTGGTGAACAGAACACACTCTGCATCAGGAACTCATCTGGGTGACAAGGTCTGAAATATCCAGCTCAAATCCAAAGTCCAGAAAAGGTTTCTAGCCTACTGAGGAAAAAGTCATTCCAGCATCTCAGGGAAGAAGGCAGGAGACGAGTTACATCAGCTGCCAGACAAACACTCGACAGAAGCGTGCAATGAGAAGATGTCAACACTCCTTTTGAGGAACAGCTACGGACACAAAGGACACAAGGACAATTTGCTGCATCCAAGCTCAGCCAGCCTCACCACAGAGAAAGCAACCAAGCCAACAGCATCCATCTCTTTCAAACAGAAATGGCCATTACAGCTTGCAGCCTCCCAAGAAAGCTTTAGCACAGACACATCACCATCAATTCTGGCACGTGAACAGCTATCACATCCAACCCAGAGCACCTGCAAGCCCTCAGACCCACTAACACCATTAACCAACCCAGGATCCAACCCCTGCCAACAACTGCAACTCCCACAGAGAAAGAGCAGCATCTGTCTTGGACAGTGTTGACAATCACTTGCACAAACATAAAACTTAAGATGTCACAGACTAACAACGAAAGCTCTTCTGTGCTAGACAGGAGCCACTGTGACTTCCAGTGAATCTGAGACACAAATCTGCACAGATAAGCACAGAAAAATCAAATCCCTATAGATGGCTGATGGTGGGGACTCACTAGCTGAGACTAAGTCCTTTATTTAATGGACTAACAAGGTCAGAGAGATGAAAGAGTCCCAGAAGGGGTTTTGCAGAAAATTTTAACAAGAGTTTGATGATGTGATGAGAGAGAAAAAGTGAGTATCTAAATGTGAGCTCTATAACCAATAAAAATACTCTATTTCAGAGAGGAGAGAGAAGGAAAGAGGAGGACTTGCTGGACAGGTCACTCAAGATTTTAAGAGTAATTTAAAGTACTCTATAAAATTTCTCTATATTGTAATTGCCATCAATAACTCATCAGAAACATGTTCCTAACTTGATAAAAGCTTGTTTGAAAATCCCCAAAGCTCCCAGGAACAGAGCCCAGCAGGTATGTCCTGGGGAAGCAGAAAGCACCAGGCTCCAGGAGAGAGGCAGTGACATGCAGAGCCAAGCAGGAGCAGCCTATGACAGGGACACTCCAGAGAGCCCAGGCAGCAGAGAGGCTGCAGGTGCAGTTTCTGAGATTTGACACTGACAAAACTCCTGAGACCTTAGAGAAGAAAAATGTGGGACATCTTTTGCATGCTTGCTGCATCTGAAACAGGGACCGGCTGCAGAGCAGCACTGTCCAGCTAGATTGGTGGATCTGAGGATACAAAGCTGATCTTTTTGGTGCTGATGTACCCTGGTATTTACTAGAGTCAGGAACAGCTCTGTGCCACGTTTTCTCTCAGACTTTGAACAGGGATATCCTGGGGCTGAACTGGCTAGAAAACTCACTGAGAGCTAATCTCTGCATAACTCCCCTAACATCTCCCCATTGCTAAAATGATAATCCTCAACCTTTGTCTGTTTTAGTGCTGAAAACGATTCTATCACAGTTATGACTTTCACAAGTAACACAGAAACAAGAAATTCTAACAAAAAGTAATAAGCTGAATAAAGATATAGGAAAACAACAGTGAATCAGTCTAGACATTAATTATAGGTGTATCTAGCATTATCAGCTACAATACTCAATTCAATCAATTCTGGAAGGCATTAGCTCCAGTGTAAACCAAAAAGATCCCAATTTAACCATTTTTTTTTAATTCTGGGAAAAAATATTTTACAGTGACTCAAAACTGAGGGATTTAAACAACTGACAAATAACTGGACTAATCAAATTGCATTTAACTAACACTGGGTATTGGCTAATTCATTTCAAAGTTGTTCCACTAGTTGTGCCATTGGCTTTATACTCACATGTGTGGATTTTGGAAAGGAACTCCAGAAGTATTTAGAGTAAATCTTGCTGTGGACTTGAAAGGTGGATTTGCAAAATTTAACTTCAGCGCTTTGCGTTTACCTGGGAGACAATGAACATAAAGTGAACTTTTTGTCAGCACAAAATATTGAGAGCATCTGGAAATAAACAGGAAAAAAATGACATCTTGTAAGAAAAGTACTTCACATTTTACAACATTAGCAAATCACAGCTTGTATTAGGACATGGGGATGGTGACACAGTCAGCTCTCATACCAAGGTCTTTCCCAGCTCATTCCAAGGCAGTTGCCAAAACAAGGCATCCACAGCACCTCCTGTGACAGCTGGAGCACCTGGATCACCTGCCAGGGCTCCAGCAAGCACCACCTCCAACCCCAGGGCTGAGCATCCTCCATGCACACCCATGGGGCACAGAGGCCTGACCTGCCACGCACAGCCTGGGGGGTGGCTCTGAAGAGGGAAAGGGCACCTTGGGATGTCTTTTATATGAACTCAAGCACAGGATGGCTGTTGGGGTCCAGGGATTTCTTCTTTTATCCTTTGAGTCTGTTTTGTTCACACGCCTGAAACCCCAGCCTCTGTCCAGGGCAGTTACATTGTGTTGGAAGATTTTCCCTTTCTCACAGCAATGCTTATACAGCTCAGGAGAATATGGGACTTGATGTAGTCCAAGACTAAAACTGACACAATTAACTACAAACCCTCATCAGAAAATCTCCCCACAGACTGCTCCTATTCTTACTATTTGTAAACTTTATACACCAAGTTTCTTCCTGTTATTACTCAGGGACAGAACACTTTGTAACTCACTTAAATACTGGTCTGTTGATTTCAACCTCAGTAGGTTCCTAAGGATAGTTTCAATTATGTCAATCCACCATCTGAAACTGGATTTTCTACAAATCCAACAAATACAGAAGCTTAGGCTGCCCCTGGGAAGCAAACAGGATGGTTTGTTTCTGCTCAGCTGATGAACAAGGAATGTGACCGGGAAAAACGAACATCCTGAGAAATGCCAGGAATTTCCATCCAGCACAGATCACATGGAAATGTACTGTAAGTGAAACAACAGACTCAAATGAAGCAAAGTCTGAGGAGAGCCAAAGCAAACTGTGCTCCCCAGCAGCTCTTCCACAGCTTCAGCTGCGGACTCCAAACCTTGAGTTTCATCCTGAAAAAGACTTTTGACTCCATGTTTCTATTCTTTGCAGACACATCATTCTAACTGGAGGCAGAAGAGCCCCTTTAGATGCAGGAGTTTAGCTGTGGTTTTGCTATGCACAAGTTCATTACAGACCACCCTGCCTCACTACAACAAAGAGGGGTGGGGGTTATGGTGCCTCTGGAATTCACTAATGCCCACCACCACCAAGGTTATGTGACCAAAACTGCCTGAAAATGTGCTGCAGAAATATCCACCCTACATAAATTATCTTTTAAAGGTTCTGCTAACTTAACACATAATTCTAATCATCAACCATTATAACATCTACTTCTCTGAGAACTTTTACAGTAAAGACTATATGAGAATGATTTGGAAGAAACCAAAACTAACTCTGAAATAGATAACTTTTTCACAAATTAGGGTAATCCTTAACACCAGACCTGAAATTATGAACTTTCTTGACTTATGGTCTTCCCAATTGTGACCACTGCGTTTGTTCAGCTGCATGTTAATGGTTATACCAAGTCCAGACCATATTTGAAACCAGGATGGCCTGGACTTCAGCTGAGCAGAAGTGGTAAGTACCACTTTATGTTTTGAGGGAATCTAAAGAGGATTGTATCCTATGTTAGGCTGCTCTCCAAGAGGAAAAAAGACAGCCAGAAATAGCTTTCTGGTTGTGAATAAGTTAATCTATCCATAAGGATAGCAATCTTTATTGCAAATCATCCCAGCCTTAAAGTGGTAGTGGTGGTGGTGTCCTCAAAACAATTTTTAAAAGGATGTCATCATTCTACCACCAGGCCTGTGCATGGAACTGAGATCCAGGAGTGATGCCTTGTGTCCCCAAATGCACAGCCCTTGGCATTCCATAGATCACAGCCAAAACAGACACTGGGAAAAGCACCTACACAATACACAACAGCCCCAGAAAAAGGGGGCTCACAGCAGCCCTTGTTCCTTGCTGCACTAGTGAATGGGTGCTAGGCCAAGGACAGAATTATTTATGTGCTGCTATCCGTCACCAGATTTAATCCAAGCACTTGGCTCTGCAGTTAAGTTCTCATCACTGTGAGGCCCCTTCACCACCACCACAGCCAACCAGCCTTCACAAAACAAGAAACAGCTGTCTAGCAGGTCACATGCAGGCCAAAAGTATTCCTCCGGAGTTAGATTGTGTACTACTATTTTTACTTCACCTAGGACATCTATGATTTACAGAATCACAAAATCATTAAGGTTGGAAAGAGCTCTAAGATCAGCGAGTCCAACCATTACTCCAGCACCACCACCCTGTTCATCATCAAACCATGTCCTCAAGCACCACATCCACACGTTTTTACACTTCCAGGGATGGGACTTCACCACCTCCCTGGGCAGCCCCTTCCAATGTCTGACAGCTGAAGAAATTATCCCTAATATCCTAATATCTCCTGGAACACCTGAGGCTGTTCCCTCTCCTCCTGTCCCTGTTCCCTGGGAGCAGAGTCCGACTCCCCCCCTCCTGTCAGGAGTTGTGCAGAGCCAGAAGGTCCCCCCTGAGCTTCCTTTTCTTCAGCCTGAGCCCCTTTCCCAGCTCCCTCAGCTACTCCTGGAGGTCCAGATCCTTCCCCAGCTCCATTCCCTTCCCTGGGCACGCTCCAGCCCCCCAAAGTTTGTCTTGTCATGAGGGATTCAAGGCGCCTCAGCAGTGCCCAGCACAGAGGGACTGTCACTCTCCTGTCATGCTGGACACACTGTGGCTGGTCCAGGATACCCTTGGCCATTTCTTCAAGCCTCTGAGTCACCTCCTGTTGGAGAAACCAATTCCAACTTCTTCCTAGAATTTCCTCACCACCATTCCTGCATGTCACACCTCAAGAGCACAGCTTCCCATGTTCAGGTTACAAAGAAGAACAAAATGCTCCCTTTTCAAGCAGTAGTATTTTCAAAACAGCAGTAGTATAATGGAATTTCCCAAGGTTTCTATCTTGCAAGGGTACAAACTGATCCCTGTAAAAATGTTTTCCACTCGGTTCAACTCTGCAGGATCAACCTCTTGATTGAGCAAGGTCAAGTGAGCACAGGTCACAGTGTTCAAGTGAGTGCACAGGTAAATATTCTCTCTGGTCAGATGCTGAAGTCACTCTCTGCTTTTGGAGTGATGATACACCAGGAATCAAATCTGCACTCTCTTTCCTTACTGTAACCAGGGAAAAAAGAGATACAACCACAGAAACACAAGCTGTGACAGCAAACAGCAGGAAGGAAAGTCAATGGATCTGTAATGAACCATGCAATCTTTCTACCTCTCCCATGTAATATTAAAACACATCAACAAAAAGACAGAGGAAATGGGGAAAAATTGATTATTTACCTACATTTGGAAACAGAGCTCAATGCCTGAGGTAATTTTCTTAATAGAAAACTATCATCTCTGATTTCTTCCAAGGTAATTCCAAGCAAAGCTAGTGCAAACTCTAAGGTGAGACATGAAAAAAAATAAAAAACTAAAAACAACACAGATCTCTGCTCTTCCAACAGCTTTAAAAAACCAAACTGCTGTATCTTGTCTGCTAACAAAATGCCTGCTTTGATGTAGAGACAGCAAAGAACATTTACCTGCGTTCAGAGCTGCAGCCCTGAAGTTGCTGACATCCTGAAAGCTCCCAGGATTTCCAGCTGGTTATTCCTGCTGCTGTTAGCACAGCTCTGCCTGCCCACAGACCCTTCTAACCTACCAACTTGCACTTCTATTTCCTTCCTTCCCAGTCTTGCTCATGGACCTACTCCAACATCAGCACAACCAATCTGAGACTAAAGTAGGTTTCCAGTCTCATACTCAAGATAAACTATTTTTCAAGAAAAAACTAGTCAAACTTTGAAACAAAACCTGAAGAACTTCAGCATATCATGCAGATCTATTCAAGGAGTCTGGATGAAAGAAGTGGCCTGGGGTTTGACTTATTAGTTTTAAGAGCTGCAACTATGGAAATTCACTTTAAAGCGTACAAATATTTTCAGTGCATCTGTCTGTTACTGATATTTTTAGCCTTTCAATGAAACCTTCAATTTTGTATGATCCGAGACTCAGCATTCAAATCTGAAATGATGATTTTGCACTGCAGGAGTAAGCTAAGTATGCTCATTTTTAGGAGTCACCTCATTAAAAAGAGGATTTAGCCATAATTCACCCACAGCCACAAGTGTGCTTCCAACTAGGGAGTACAAACACCCAAGTCTAGAGCAGCCAGGACTCTGGAAGGATTACTGGCCACTGCCTTCATGAACACACTCCATGGCAAAACAATTGTACTAGACAATATTTTAGTGAGACACCTGCATCATTTGGGGCTGGGAGGTGGCTCACAGCTGCACCAGCAGACACCCACCTCTGTAACTGGCAATGCAGGATAAGGGCTACATCCAACAGCCCTTCCAGCATCTATAAATACCTCCACCACGACGCCTGGTAAAGTAGGTTAAGCTTAGAGGGCAAGAAATTGCAATCAGATTAAGATTAGTTCCCTCAGACTGGAAACTCCCAGAAGCAAAACCTGAGAATGAAGTCTCTGGACTCTCCAAAACCCACTGGTAACCTTTAATATTATCCCTGATGCTACCCTGCATGGAAACACCATTTGTATAAATAGGGTTAAAGCTCCCTGCCCAGAGGAGCGTGCAGCACTAGGATGAAACAGCAGCTTCCAGCCCAAGCTGGGGTTCAGGCAATTTCTAGCTGGAGAGCAGCATTTAACACATGGCTCACAGTCACAGTCCAGTGCCAAGCCTGGTGAAACACTGCTGGAGAGAACCTGGAGGGCTCAACTGTCCACACAGGAGGTGCTGCCACACCAGGAGCCTGTGTCTGCTCTCACAGCAGCACTTTGCTTCACCCAAAATATTCCTGCAACCTGTGCCCGAGGCAGCCACGGCATAACCCTGCAAAGCTGAGCCTGTCATGGAGCAGCTGTCAGCAACAAAGGGTGACACTGCCCTGGGAAATTTATTGTGCAGCACCTGGAACCTCTCCTGGTCAACAACAATAATAAATTATGTAAAGGGCCATGCACGATACCTTTTCAATATGAAACAGCACAGCAACAATTATAAAATATACCACAGGAAGGAGGACTGGGGAGGGGGTTTGGTTGATTTTATTACTTTTCTTTTTCATTTTAGGAGCCTGTACTCAGACTAAAAGCAAGGAAAAAAATCTGCCCTTGAGGCCTCTGATTAAGGTCAATGGAAAGGATTTAGTTTCTTTGGATAAAGCAACAAGCATGCTTCCATCATCCCCCTAGATACCTTAGGCCAGCAAAGTGGCAATGCCAATCAGCCTGCATCCCACTGGCTCCAATAAACACCTTGGACCCAGACTGAATCCTACAGTCACACAATCACAGAATAAGAAATCCTCCAGAGGCAGGGGAATAAGAATAGTTACATGTTGCCTGTCACCAACTAGTTAAATAACTAGAAAGAGAAATAAAAATAAGCGGAGAAAGTGCATGTGTGAAAATGTTCAAGCTGCACTAACATGTAAAATAAAATTTTGGAACCAACCTGTACTATAGTGAGGAGACTCATCCTGGAGTGGGCTTTTGACAGGCTTGAGACTCTCCTGGGAGGGATAATGCTCTGACCCCAGCACTGGGCTGCTTTTCCACTTGACCACTATTTCCACAAGAGAGAATCCTTTGCACAATGCTAGCATAGAAGATCTTCATGTCTGGATCCAAAACTCTGTAATATATAGGGGTTTTGTTTCCAAATTCTACCAGCCTGACATCTATGCATAACTCAAAATGCACCAAGCCAATTTTTCAAGTTTGGATCTGCTTCACATGAACTGGTCTCTTGCTTGTGAGTGACCACATGTGCTGCTCTCCTGAACATCTGATCAG
Source organism: Ploceus nigricollis (assembly GCA_013399945.1). Taxonomy (NCBI): domain Eukaryota; kingdom Metazoa; phylum Chordata; class Aves; order Passeriformes; family Ploceidae; genus Ploceus; species Ploceus nigricollis. The sequence continues at coordinate 243,639 of VXBC01002770.1, forward strand.
TATCTTCACAGCTTTAGAGAGGAACTGAGCCCTGCTGAAAACCTGGTCTCAGCTGCAAGGTTCTTTCTGCACTGTTACACTGGGAAAGATTCTCATCTGGATCTTAAGAACACCTTGGAACACATGGTCCCAATAGGCATTTTTGCTTAGTTCTGCTGAATTATAATGGAGGTGTGTAGAGCTGCTTAAGTAAGAAATTAAATTGCAAATCTATAGAGCATATAAAGCTTTTAGTTGTCTTTGAAAGCACTTGGTTGGAGAACCTTTATACACTAAATCCAAGGCAATTTTGTGCTAAGCTTTAGAAGTGTTATCTGTAGATAGATCTATCTGATCTATTTTTGTACTTCTCCAATCTGGATTTCAGAAAAAGGTGTTCTAATTCCAGGGATAAGAGCTATATCCAAAGACAAAGGGCCTAAGAACAGCTGCAGTGGTCCATCTAGCACATCACCTTGCCTTCCATCACAGCACCAAGGTATCAATGAAAAGAGTGATAAGCAAAGCCACAACATCCTTCCTTCAGATTTTCTTTCATCCTCCAACCACTTCCAGCTCAAGGCCCTCCTCAGTCAGCCATGGTATCTCTGTATTTAATGGCTGTTGCTGGGTTTCACTTCCCCAGTCCTATCCCATCCTCTCGTTGCCTTGTGAGTGCCAGACCCCATCCTGCCAGGCTGGCAAGAGCCCACCCAACTCAACCCAACACTTGACTGAAGCCCTCAGACTCAAAGTCAAGTTCAACAACACAAACCCAGCCCAGCAGCTCAGCTATGTGCAGGCTGTCAGGAGACACAAACCTGTCACCTATGCCTGGTGCTCTGTCACCACCTGCTCTCTCCCCCTGTCACACAGGACCTGCCCTGACACTTGCATTTGAGACACAACCTGAGCTTGTTGACTTTCCACCACTCTGTCCAGAGCAGCAGCAGCAGCACAGATCTCCCCATGACCACACAACAGGTCTGGGTGTTCCCACTGGATCCAATCCCTGCAGGGGAGCAGATCCTCGGTGCCACAAGGGATGTACACAACCCAGCAGCAGGGTTTGCCCAGCACACCTCCACTACTGCCAGGGGTGCCCTGCTGCCATGTCACAGCTCTCCTCCCAGCACTTGAATTACTCTGCTTTCCAAGGAACTGGAAAGGGAAAACTGAAGAAAATTCACATAACAAGAAATAAAAAAAAAAAACCAAAAAAGGGCAAAAAATCTAAAAAAGCTTACTTAAATGAACTTTGGTTCACTTTCATTACTTTGTTCAAACCTTTCCTCATGCTGAAATCCAGCAGAAACACCCACAGGCCAGTTATTTCTCAACACCAAAATAACTTAATGAACACTCAGAGGCTTTGTTAAACATCACACCACAGCTCTCTGAACAGCAGCTTTTTGGGCTGATGTTTTTCTTACCAAAAAAAAAAAAAAAGTCCTGTGCACTCATAAAAATTCCAGCTTTGTACTGTCTTGTGAAGCATTCAGTATGAATTAGCAATACCCTGTAGCAGGACAAGCTCAGGAAGGAACCCCTGATTCCCACTGCTGAGACATGTCAGGCATTGTCTAATGACTGATGTTTCCAACAGAATTTTCAGCTTTAATAGCTTGGCAGCATCAAACCCTCTTCAGAAAGACACACGGTGATGGCACTCTTGCCCAACATTGTCATTCAAGTGACAAAACACACAGAATGCCAGGGATGAGCTGCTGCTCTGCTGGAAGGAGTGAAGGCAGCAGGTACCAAACCCCTTGCACAGCTCCACTGAAGGCTGGGGTCAACCAGGGATTTGGGCACAGGGCTGCTGCCTTCAGGAGCTTGGCAGATTGACAGAGCTGCCTCCAACAGCTGGCTGCTCTCAACAGAGCTGTGGATATTTACTTAGGTGGCAGAAATCTTCACTTTCTTGCTAGCAAAGATAATACTGAAGTGTGAAAACAATGAAACTTCCTGAAGGAAGAACTGCACACAACAACTCTGACTCCAAACCAACAGCCAAGGGATCTGCAGCAAGGCACTTCTGCAGCAATGAACAACAGACTGGCTTTGGAACATCAGCTGATGCAACTCCAGACAAACACCTTGCATCCTGTCAGTGTAGAGAGAACAGATCTAAAAAAACAAATAATATTTTAAATAAAGACCTTAATACAGCCATTCCTAATGCAAGCAAACACTGCAGAAAGTGAAAGTAGAGAAATGAGGAGCTGCAATCACGTTACCTGCAGAGCAGGAAGCTGAGGGTTTTGTGGTTTTCCTTTTCTGTGTGGTTCCAGATGAGTAAAACCCCAGTGTTCCCAGCCAGGACAAACCCAAGCCTCTGCAGAGCTTGGCTCCAGCACATGGATCACAGTCAGGAGTTGAAACTGCTGTAGAGAGCTCTGGTCTCCTTCCACCACCGAGCTCAAAGGGTTCTGCTCCCACAAAGGACACACAAACCCTTTATTTCCACAGCATGGGAACTCCTGCTGCCTTTTTATTGCTACAGTTTTTATAACTGAAAAAAAGAGTGCTTTTTATACTTTGTGTTTATCTTGCAGCACTATTAACAGGCCCTGACCACAGGACTGGGATCTTGCTGTGAAATTAAATTAAATTACACTGGGAAGGGATCTTCACATCAAAGTCTGGGAAATAAATTTCAAACAGTTTTGAGGTTTGCAACCCTGATAGAAACAGAAAAAAAGAGAAGAGTCCCTGACCCTTTCATTTTCTTTATACGGACTTGTCAGCCAACACAAATGGGAAGGAACAACCCCTGGGAACAGCCCTTCCCACAGGCAGGAGCCCAGCACACAGAAACTGAGAATGGCTTGGGCTGTTGCCTGGGCAAGGAATGCCAGGGGACAGGGACCTCAGCCACGGGAAGTTCAGCACTGCATCCTGCTGCTCTGCAGAGCTGCAGCCCAGGGCACAGCAGAAGCTGCAAGCTAAAAGCTGCTCCCTTTAGGCCAGCAGGAAGTCAGTTCCATTGCATATTTCCCCCCTCATTTCACCATTTATTAATACCCTGACTGCTTACTGTCAGAGTCTCCCAAATCTAGGTTAGCAGAACATCAGCACACCTCGTGCCTCACCTGACAGCAGACAGTTTTGCCAAATTATTCACTGAGGCAAAGCTGCCATCCTGAACTGAGACTTGCTGCTGTTTTCCCATGAAAGGGCTGTAGAGCACTGGGGATCAAATCCTGCCACTTCTCAATGGCTTACAAGAGAAATTCAGACACCTGTGTTACATTCCTTTCATTCACAACAAGGAGAGGATCTACAAAGCATCTCTCTCCAGTAAAAACCTTTGATCTTCCAGCACAGAGAATAGCAACTGCTTGTTCCTTTTCAGCACAAAATAACCCCCACCTTCAAATTAAAGACGTTTTTCTTGAGGAAAAGAAGTGGAGGCACAGCAGAAACCATCATTTAACAGGTATGTGCCAGCCTGTGCCAGGTTCAGGCCAGACCCCTCCTGCCCTCTGTAAGTGCCACCAGTTTCATCACCAACAATTAATGATCATTGACTCAGAACTTGAAAAAAAAATTAACACCCAATTCCTGCCACAGAGCTCTAGCTTGCAAAAGAGGTTTGAAATTCCAGCTTCAAACACCAAGTTTCCTAAATATCTGTATATCCTGAGCTAATAGAAGGCTATTACAAATAAATAGATGCTTTCCAACCCCGTCCTAGGGGAGTAATTCTGACACACAGGCTCACTCTGTGCTGGAACACTGAAGCATAGCTCCTTCTCAGCTCTTCCAAGACAGAAAAAAAACAGTCTGTTAAAAGTAATGGACAACAAAAGATTTTCTATATACAGTATCTCAGAAGCAATGTCTCTGAACAGCAATCACAAAATATACTGAGATAAAACCCAAAGACACCAACTGTTTAAAAAGACATTAACAATTATCTCTTCAGATATTAGAATTGCTGCAACAAATTTGCATACAGACTAAAACCAAAAACATCTTTATGTAAATTGAAAGAAATGCAAAGGCACAAGATTTCTACAATTCAGATTTATATTAAAAAAAACAAAATCCAGAACCTGAAATAAACCATGCTACCCTTATGTCACAGGCAAAGCAGAAGGGACAAATCTACCTCAACAATTGGTGACCTTTTAAGAAGTCTTAATTAAGTTCTTGCTGCACCAGCACTGTGAGAAACATTGAGTCTCTCAGGAATAGGAATGGTGTATCTGGTTAATTGCAAGAAAAAGCAAACTCTCGGTACCAATATTGATAAAAAAGCAAGGATAATGCTAAAAAAAGTCATAGGTTTCTCTCTTTGTGCTTTTGCACAAAAGTTTATCTGAAAGCCTAAAGTAAGAGATTATTTCTCATTCATTCACTCAAAGGAGAGCACCAGCATTAAGAATCTCCTTTTATCTTTCAACATTTACTCTAAAATCATAAATAAAATGGATTTTTTTTCTATCAAACTTTAGGCTGCACTGCTTTAAATACAGAGCAGTCCCATCATCAGGATCCAGGGGACAAACACTGGCATCTGGCAGGAAAGGAGTGGACCAGGGTACCGTACGAAGTAACAAACTTTAAGACTGAAGAGATTGTTTTGTTCCCAGAAAGCTGAAAGTTTGGAGTAAATCTGCCCATATTAAACAATATTTTAAAACAGATGGTCCAGCTGCTCGTGCCCAGGCAATTTCCCATGGAAGCCCAACTCTCCAGCACTGCCACCACAGCAAAAGACTAGACCTGGTCGAGCACAGCGTTCCACACTTTCATCAAAGACACCTGCCCAGAGTAGGGGAGGATACACTCAGTGGCTTTTTGCAAAAGTCCCCCACAGGTGCTGCTAATGACAGTTCACCTGTACAACAGCAACCCGGGCAAGCAGCACTGCCTGCAGCCTCCTCTTCACCCTCGCCAGCAGCCAAGCCAGACTCACAGAATGCCAAAATAGTCCGGGTGAGAAGAGACTTTGAAGGCCATCTCATTCCGCCTCCTGCCATGGGCAGGGACACCTCCCACTATCCCAGGCTGCTCCAAGCTCCATCCAACCTGGCCTTGGACACTTCCAGGGATCCAGAGGCAGCCAGAGCTGCTCTGGGTAGCCTCTGCTAGGGCCTTATCACCCTCACAGGGAATAATTTCTTCCCAAGTGAAAAATGTCTTCCTAATTACAGAAAGATCACACCAGATAACCACACTACAGACCTGGGTACAGATCCATTGCTTGATATAAGGGGCAGGTCATGGCAAAGCTCCCAGTCCCTGAGCAGTGACAAGGACCCGACCCACCAGCACTTGGAAGAGGCAGGTGTGATCCGGCAGGCTCTGGGATGCAGGCACTTCAGCAATGTGCATGAGGAATTTAGCACCACTGCACTCTAAGGAAGCAGCAACCTTGCTGTTTACCCTTTTACTAGGGTAAATAACTAGGGGCAAACACAAAATTTCGCTGCTAAAGAAATAAGCACTGTAAAATCTCTCAATAAAAATTCCCCAAGTGCACTGGATTTGGAAAGCCTGTGTAAAAAAGCTCTACTGGTGTGCAGAGGGCAGGCGGGCCCTGAGTCCGGAAGGAGCCTGAGAGTCTGCCCAGCTAATCCCCGCGGTCTCACGCTGGGTAACAGAAAACTGTTGCAAAAATATCAGCCAGTAGCCCCAACTCAGATCCAGCTATCTTCTTCCCTTGCCCTTGTCCCCATTAACTCCTTCTCTCTCCAAGCTTCCAGGAAAAGGAATGCGTGCACCAGCCCTGCGCACAAACTGACCACCCCACACAACAGCACCAGGAGTCCCCTCCTGGCTCCCACAAGGTATCCCAGCAGCAGCTCCTGACAGCTTGGATGAAGATGACCCAAACTTCCTCTTTACCAGCTCAGCTGCCATGGAGTGACCTGTGCTGGCTGCTAAACCCAAAACCCTTGAACACAATGTCTGAAGGGACAGGAAGATGATGACCCCAGTCTTATTACACCCTCCATTTCTGCACTGCTCAACAGCAAGGACATCAACCTGTTGAAGAATGTTGTCACAGAGCACCATCTGTGTTTGGTTTGGGTCTCAAGGAGTCAGGACATGCCAGCACAGGATTATTCTGATAACACTGGGCAGTCAGAGCTCTGCTGCTGAAGTCAGAGTATCACTCAGCTCTGGAGGGAAACCCTACACAAACCTTCCCAGAAAGCTGTTATTTACTACGTGGAAACAACACTGTGGACAAGTGGCTCCTGGACTGTGTCCCAGGTGCTGTGAGAGCAGCACAGTGCTCTGGTATGGGGCAGGGTGCCACTCAGACTTTTGGCAGCTCATGGTGAAGCAGGGTTCCTGCTGCCAGTTCAGTTCCACGCTCCCATTCAAGTCAGCCCTGACTACAGCCCGTCTATATTAAAGCAAATTACCAGACCTAGAAACACTGCAGGGCTTCATTGAAATTAACTGTGCATTCACACATTCTTCATTTCCCGTATTTTTGTAGGGCAGGAAAAAAGCAGCCACACCGACAAATCAGACTGGGAATTTCTTCAACTCACAGAAGATTCCAAATCATGGCCCTGATGGGGAAGCCAGCTAAGCCCTCCCACACGACCCTCCAGACAGACACACACGGGCCTCGGACACCAGCTCCCACCACTCCTGTCTCAATCTTTGCCACTTCCACACTTGCTGAGAAGATCCTTCTCCCATCTGCTCAGCTGCAGTCCTCATCAGCAGGAACAGCAGGGATGAAACCACAGAAACAGGCCAGTGAGTAAATTTTTGTTCTTAGCCCCACGGACACCTAGCACTGATACACAGTGGCAAAGTTTAACCCATAAGAAGCCTATCTGGCTATTTATGACTCTGGCATAACCAGCGGGGCAGATAAGCTCCAGGCTATTACTCCAGCTCTTCCCAAAAAGAAATACATTAACTAGAAATATATTTTAAAATAGATTTTGCATTTCCAGGAGAACGCTTGAAGGCTTGTTCAGATATTCCACAACATGTGGCTCCAGTGCAGAAAGAACTCAACTGCCAAGCTGCTGCCTAAAACAGCACATATCTAAACCTTTGCATCCAACCCTTTCTTCTTCCAACAGAAGTCTGAGCTCATTCACAACTCCTTTGTGTAAACTTGCATACTAACTTACACCTTAGTGTCACACTTTCTAGTGAGAACAGCTGGGCTACATCAGATCAGAAAGCTGACCTCTTCCTCAAATCACAAAGCAAACCAGCTCTAAAAGCTGACATGCAAATAGCCCACTTTCTACACACGGATTGTTGCAGCTACCCCAAGGCAAAAAGGACCTTGAAGAACATCTCCTCAGCTCCTGGCCAGCACTGTACAAAGCCATTGACCATCCTCCCCCTTCCTACTTTCTGCCCATGCAGGTTTCTGAGTGGGACAAGAGAAAACAAGAGGATAGCAAAGGTAGGATGAGGTTTCCAGAGTTTGGCACGAGACCAAGTCCTGAACTGATTGTTCAGGAGAGGAACTGGTCTTTATAGGAAAACTCGGACATGGTCCCACTGCTCCCCAGCAAACGCAGTGCTTTCATCTTAGTCCACAACCCCTCCCAGGTCAAACAACACAGCCATATGTTTTTAAAGGAAACTGTTTTATCTCTGTCCACAAAGCTCTTCAAAGTACAAACACTTTGCTTTCTGGTCCAAAAGCAAAGTGATAGCTAATTCACTTCAGAGAACCACTTCCAGAGAATTAGGTCCAAAGCAAACCACACAACCCTTCTGGTCCACAGAAAAAAAATAAGCCTAGACAAAACCAGATAAAGGATAAACTCCCATTCAGCTCAGCTGTCTGCTCCCAACAGCTGTCCTCCTTGCACCACAGGGCATCTCCCAAAGCACCTCAGAAAGATCAGATAAATTATTCAAAGCACAGACTAATTCCTGGCGCTTGGACTCTTTGTTTGCTCCAGGACCAGCAGAGCTGTCTGCTTCCTGGAGGGCTCGCCCTGCCTCCAGTAAAGGGCAAACACCAAGGCTTTGATTTGCAGAAGAGAAACTCAATTTAGCAGCTAATAAATAGACAATTTGTGCAATACACATACTCCCATCTCCCTTGATGCTCATACCCACTAAACACTGTCACTGTACAGCCCATTTGCACTGCAGGTCAGCTCACCTGAGAGGAGAAACAGAAGGGAGATGGGCAGTGATACTTGGCAACACCGTGTTGTGTTTCCTCACTAACAGCAATAGCAGAGATCTCACCACCGAGGGTACAGCCTGAGGTGTCAAGGTCACACATTTTGGAAGATGCTCTGCAGCATCACATGATACTCCTGATGCAAATCCAGGCCAATGATACCTCACATGCCTCGCAAAGGATCTGTGCAGGCATGGAGCAGGCACCCAACAGGGCTGCAGAGAGCTCCACTGGGACTGTGCTTAAACAAACCTATGACATCTGATAAAAATCATGTTTGCCCCTTTCCACCTAACCACGAGGAGACAGAGACATGTTACACTTACATGGACTGCAGGACTAATCTTGAAGAAACAGCCAGCTAAGCAGACCAGGAATGTACATCATGGGGAGCTTCAAGATCTAAAGCTACCCCTCAAACAAAAACAAGCCCAGTAAGATTGCAGATGACCCTAAGAAACAGACTAAGGTAACATAAAATAAAAGTGGAATGAGAAGTTTAGAACCAAAGTCAGCACCACAGCCTGTCCAGAACACCAGCTCCAAAATGCAAATGTTCAGGCTGACAATGCTTCACTGCTGAGGCAGAGCAAGTTTTCAGCTCTCCCTTCCCTCCTTATCATTATTTCCAAATGTATTTTGGCTGCCAAAGTTTATCAGTCTTCTTTTACATACCTTGGTTTAAAACACATCCCTACTATCCTCTGGGTGCTCCTAGTTTACTGTATTAAATCACAGGAATTAGTTCAAGTCTCTCCTACTGCAAATTTCCCTGCAGTCTATCCTTCAGCTTCAGGGTCTCAGGAAAAAGGCCAATTCACCCAGACACAGCTCCAAAGAGGGAAGACAGGTCCTGAGCTGGGACCATTCATGAGGCAAGGGGACAAACATGGGACAAACATGGTCCAACATGGGAAATGCCTACAAGGTGAACAAACAGATGGGCTGTGTATGTTAAGGTGCATGTATATAAAAGGTCCATCCAGCTCTTGCAGTCAGTTCAATGCTGGTAGCACAGGAGCATCCCTTCGAGAGGCTGTCACATGAGGTGTCACCTGCAGTGGCAGTTTTCCAAGCATCTCATATACAGTTTACATAAATCCACCTAGCAAAATCTCAGTAAGAGACCTGTAACAGAGATAACTTGTCCAACAACTCAGCAGCAGTACAAAGACATGGTTGGGGGTCAAAAACAGGGTGCAGAGTTACAGCAAAAGTTATTTTGCCTTGTTCATAAGACCACGAGTAAAAACCAAATATAACCATACCATAACCACGAGTAAAAACCAAAGCTCCAAGGCTGCACAAATCCCTCCTTCAATCCTGTCCCAGGAGAATGAGATGAAACCCACTCTCCCTGCATTTCACAGTTTATGAACAATGGCTTAACCCCTCGGCACCTTCAGGATAACTCTGAACACTTTGCTTCTCATTGATTTTGATAATCAAGTATTTCAATATTTTGACAGCCAAGTCAGTGCCAACTGCGAGGGGTGCACCTCAAACTCATGTTCCAGACATCCTCCAAACCAGAGGGACAATGAACATGCAATAACTGTTCCATTCTCAGCCTAGCAGAGACACAGTATTCAAGTTAGCTATGAGCTGAACTGAAGAAACACAGATGAAGTGTCTCTCTCCAGGGATATACCACGAGTAACTACTGCACATTAAGTAAACCAGCTATAGTAACACACCTTCTTGAAAGACATTTTTCCATGCTCAACAAGCACTGCACTGTCATTTACCCACTGCTCACACATCCCTTCTGCAATCAAACAAATCCACAACATGAAAAGAAACCTGAGTACCCAGAAGACAGACAAAAGCCCTTTGCAGGGAACACCAGCAGCCTGGAATAACACAGTGGAAGATTCACATTACTGAAGGCATTGGCCAAAGGAGCAGCAGCAGAACTGCACAGGGAGAACAAAAAACCAGAAATCTATCAAACCTATATAAAAACAGTTTAAAAATGCGATAACTCCTAGGCAACTAGACTTAAAGACAGAGATTCTTTTGAATGAGCGTCATTGGAGGGACTCAGTTTCTGATTGCAGAAGAGATGTTACAGCCTAGCAACCATAAATGATCAGGATCAACAAAGGAATCCCCAAAACATTTGTTCATCCCTCCAAAGCCAGCAGACAACACTGTACAAAAATAAAAACAGTCCATATTGACCAGAATATCCATGAAAAAGCCCATATCCCAAGGTGATACTTCTCAAACCATAGTGAAAAGGTTCAACTGCCAGTATCAGGCAGGTTTTCCTCAGCCTGCTGCTGCAGCATAGCAATCCCCACCTTCCTGAGTGGATGCTGCTGTCTTAGTACAAGGCAGAAGGCCAAGACACATGCACATCTAAGGAGGCACTTAAATACAATGAAACCCATTTTAAATGAGGTATATGAGAGCAGGGAACATCACCAGCACCTGTCCAATGCTGGTTCAGATCAGTGCACTCCAGCCTTTGAGAGGATGCCAGAAGCATCACAACCATTCAGAGATTTTTATACCTTCTTTATAAACATCACTTCAGTGGAGCTGGGAGATGGATATTTGCTGCCAGTTCCTACCCACAGGGCGGAGCACTACACAAATACCCTGCACAGCTTCTTCCCCTCACACAGTTTTCCTTTCCAGTCTCCAAAGCCTACAACAGGTAGCCTGCATCCTCCACCAGGAAGCAGACCTCCACATTTTCTTTCACATAAAATCTTATCACACCTAAATCCAACAGAAGACATCCAACTTCAAAGCTGCATGATGCTAAAAAGCTGTTTATGTATGTTTGACACATGCAGAGCTTGATGTGGTTACACAAGATTCCTGTAAGCAATGCTTCACTGCATACACACAAATTTAATTTCAGGGACTCCTGAATAACATGAAGTTTGGAAAGCACACATTTTGGCTTTTTCCGCTTCCTCAGAAAACTCATCTTTCTCTTGCAGGATAACTCTCATTTTGATGGGCAACAGTGTGATTTCCACACCTCCTGGCTTCCTCAAATCAGCATAAAATAACTGAAAAGGCCTCCCAGCACCTGAGGAGACTAACTAGTACTTTTGGGCTGTCTCTTTATCAGGAAAACAGATGTATCAAAAACATCAGTTGATTAAAAGTAAAATGAAATAGAAAGCCAAAATGCAAAACCACATGCCCAATACCAATACAACCCTACGCACACAAGCTTACACCAAGACTCAAACACAAAGCGGACATGGCCATAAGGCCCATACAGGAATAAACTGGGGGCAGAAATGAACTAAAATACACTGATTTGCTCACCACAATTTTTATCATTCTTAACAAATGCAAATATGTCCAAGTAGACATACACCCATCAATCTGCCAGAGTCAGCCTGCATCAGTGCTGCCTGTTAACATACATGGTTTGATAATTCCACCGAGGGAAAGGGTGGGGAGGGGAGCAGTTCCAGTCACTCCATGCACTCACCAAGGGAGCAAGCAACAGAGGAGGACACAGGAACCATGGCATCTCTTACTGAATTCCTACACTGAGGATTAGTCCAATTGCAGCGAGCCCACAAATGGTTTCAAGTAATATTTTGCTTCTGCCAGTGCTCTGTGCAGGAGCCATGATTACTCCACTGACACAGTGTACATTACACACCCACACCAAATTCACCTGACTGCAGTGACTGACAAAGTCCATCACAAACATGAACAATACCTGACCTCTCAAAAAGCCTCCCAGCAGCTCTTTTCTGCCAGAAAAAAAGTTACAGGACAGAGTTTCCTTGTAAACAGGAATTGCTCATCCGTCTTCAGTAAGCCACTGATGTCATGAATGGCACCCAAGGGTAAGAGAGAGACTCTAGTTCATCTCCTCATGCACTCAGACACCTCTTAACAACCTCCCTGTCCAGGCTCCCTGCCTCATACCCACAAAGGACACTCTCACCAAAGACAGACCTCCTCTGATTTTTTGCTAAAATGGCTGGAGTCAGATGAAGAGGGCAAAGACATCAACGAGGGAGCAAACAGGACTACACACACGAAGGGAACTGAGAATCCCAAATTCTGGTTGAACCAGTCAGGAATTCCCACCCCACACATCTGAGCTGTGATGTACACTCTGAGAAGACATACGCAGTAGCTCTGCTTTGCTTTTTAAAGACACCAGAGCACACCAGGCAGTGAGTATTTGAAGAAGTCCCAGTTGCCTCCAGTCTTCCTGAGTGCCCAATGCAGCTGAGCTGATTCCATAACCATCAGCTATAAGTGGTTCCAGTTCCTCTTTGGCACAGTAGCTAGGATGAGTGACTCCACAGGTTTTAATTAGAATCAAAATTCTCCCTATGCCTTGGAATAAACTACATTTCTAGATTTCATGCCACCATTCTTCAAATTATCATTTTCTGAGTAACGTTAGCAGTAATGAGTATTACTAATTTTGGCAATGAGAGAAACACAAAATTACTCCAATTACAGTTTGGGTGCTGGTTTTTCCTTAAATCACTGTCAAAGGTATCCTACTTCCCACAGAATCTGTTCTCTCCAGAAAACATCCAGGACACTAAATACTCAGGACTGTTCCTGAACTTCAACATTACACATGAGAAAGAATGACAACAACTCTTCACACTAGGAGTCACCAGCATCTGGACAGACTTCATTCAGTCTGCACACAACAGACATTTAAAAAATTATGGAATAGGACCTATTTTAATACTCAGAATTCCAGCTCTCCTTTGTCTCCAAGCTGTGCCTTGAACACAGCACCATGAACTGCACTGGCCAGGAGACTCTTTGGGAAGAAACAAGGCTCCAGGACCTTTGGCATGGGCAGCTGATCCAGGTAGCCAAGAGAAGACATGAGAGTGAAGCTGGGGCATGCAGAATAAGGGTGAATAATAACAAGGCCTGAAGCAACCCCTTGCTTGATCCCCAGGCTTGAGAGCCATGGCTGCACAGTGAGCCCAGCACAAGGACAGGGCAGTGTCCCTTCACTTCTGCATTGTCACCTGGAGGACTTTAGCCTGTGTGCATCAAAAATGGCGTAGGATACAGAATTAAAACCAAAACTGAGTGGCCTGCAGAGACCTGGATCTGCTGTCCTTGCCCTGGACATCAATGTGATGGGCCTCAATTTCTCTGAAGACTTCTCCCCTGTACCACCATCCTCACAACTCTTCTCTACTCCCAAACCTTGACAGCTGATGCTCCTTATAAAACTGCCAGCCTTGACATCAAAACACAAACCTCCTGTGAGGGACTCTCACCTCAGGCGAGCTTGCCCAAGCACAGGGCCTCTGGGCAAGGTCTCCAAAAGCAACAGACTGCTGTCCAGGGGAGCACCGTCACAGTCCTTTGGCACGGGAGTTCCACCCTCTCCCACTCTCACCTCCTTCGCAGAAGCAGTTGCACAAGCCAGGTCAGAGTGTTTGTGGCTGAAAATTAACTGAGCAAAACTTTTTTTTTTAAATGTAATTACTTGTTTCCACCTTAATGACTTCCCTGCTCCACCTTGTCATGCTGTTTAAGCCAATTAAATCGACACTGATGCAGTCCTACCTACTCCTCTCCCCACCCAGCAATGCATTCCTGCATCTCCCTTGCTCCAGTGCCTGCCCAGCCCCACCACAAGCACAAGCTGGGCTTCCCAACTGCAGAATGCTCGACACTTTGTGGGGTTTTCTTTGTTCAGCTCAGCTCACCTTGGCATCAGCAAGGAACTCATGTTGTGGGCAAGGCCACTGTGCATCTTGGAGAGCAGCCAGAGCTGCCCCAGCAGCCTGCACACCACCTGCAGCCACGTCCAGCCCCTTCCCATCCCACCCAGGTGGTGTGGCAGCACAGCTCCTCCTGGGACAGTTTCTTGCATGTTCCAGGAACCATCACAGTCACAGCAACCTGCTGCTCCAGAGCCCAGCCAGGATCTCACTCACAACTCCTCCTGGGACACCTGAACACTCACCTGTTACCTTAGGGAAAACCACCAGCACTTGGGCATCATCACACTGGCCCATGGTCCTGAATCCATATTTAAACAACCACCTTAAACCAGCTACAGCAGAACCAAGTGCCCTTCCTCCACTGGAGAGAGCATGCAGGTGCTACATCACCACAAGCTCACAGGGCATCACAGGTGCCAGGGTGCAAAACCAACTCTCAGCCTTGGAAGATACAGGTGATTCAGAGGAACGACTCAAATATGAGAAATGGGTCAGGTGGAAATACAATGGGCAACATTGAGGGTTATAACTGCAGTACAAGAACAAGGCTTGTTCTTATTAAGTCACAATTATTTTGGCATATCATGGTAAAGTTTTTAATCCATGCATTTAATGCACAAAGTCTGGGATTCAGGTTTTTGAAAGATGGATAATACTACCTTGACAAGGCCCAAAAGGTACCTAATCCTTCATGCAGGGGAAGCTACAAGGAGCCAAAATTCACCTTTTTACTCCAAATATACCAAGCTGTTCAGTTTAACCATCAGTTCTCTGCCCAAACAAGTCCCCACCAGTCTCAGCACAGTCCATACCAGGACCAACACACAATATAGCAAATAACAGTGACAAACATTATTTCACAACAGTACCCGCACTTCTGTCACAGAGAGAGCAATCCTTCCTTTTTCCCGGTCCCAAAACAGGGTAAACTGCTTCTTTAATACTACCATCCCTGTATTTAATTTAAAAAACCAAACAAACTAGCACTGTGCCACCTCAGCCTAATAAGGCCTAAAATCTTTTTCAAGCAGAAAGTACATTTCAGTGCTCTAACTTTAATGGAGAAACTCAAAGGGTTTGCTGAGGCCTTTCTGAAAAACAAATATCCACCGTTTTTGCAAGGCTGCTCAACCATCAACAAGTGCCGGTGGAAACCAACACGACCCGCTGCAGCACTGTAAATTTCCATCGGAACGGAACGAAACTGAATGAAACTGAACCTCAAGTTCGCGCTGAACTGATTTTACTTAAACGTTTGTCTTGAAAAAAGCACACACCGGAGGCGGAGGGCCGGGCAGACCGCGGCTGGCCCGGGCAGTGCCGTCGTGCCGCAGCCCCGACCCGGCCGCACCGCGGGGCTCCTGCG
>VXBC01002770.1:259057-271395 GCA_013399945.1 Ploceus nigricollis
CGCCTGCGGCACCGCTGCGGCGGGGCGGAGGCGGCGCTGCCTCCCGCGGGGGGACGGGGCATCCCCCGGCAGTCCTGCGGCTCCGCTCCTGCTCCCTCGGGCCGGGGGGCACCGCCCGCAGGGGACCCCGCACCGCGCTCAGCCCCGCCAGCCCCGCAGCCAGCGGCGCCCGGACATCTGCTGTCCTGTCCAACATCCCCTCGGGGGCCCGCAGTCGGCCCGAGCAGCTTTATAGCATTTCTCATCTTCACCCTAGGGTTAGGACTTATTCCACACAGGCAACCCCTTGCAAACTTCTCCCGACTCTCTCGGGACCACAGGGCACAACTCCTTGCTGTGCTCTCCCGGACACCCAGGGCATCAGCCTCTTCCTGCCACCATCGGTCTCCCCCTCGTTTTCTTTCTTCTCTTGGCCACTGCTGTTCATGCCAGCACATGGTTTCTGACCATTCCTCTTAACTCCGGCAAACCCACACTCGTAGTCATAGGGGCAGAACATACTGTGAATTAGAGCAGTGAAATTGTTGCCCCAGAGCTGCGGACCCTCTCCAGCCTGCTGCATGACATAGGGGAGTCCCTTCACCTACAGGAGGCCTTGTGTCCTCATCTTTGTAGTAGAAACAATACTGACCCTTTTTATGAATGGAGATGGGCTGAGGAAAGAGCTGGATGTCCCACGTATTAGAAGTATGAGGGCTCTTTCCCTGCTGCTCCATTGCCCAGGTCACCATGGAGGTGATAATACAGCCCTGAACACACACTGGAAGTGCCTCCAGGAACTGCAAACCATCACCCTTTGTGTTGAGTCCTGACACAAAAAACATTCCCTTCCCTAGTTCTGTATCTTTCCTTTCTCTTCCCTGTTTTGTTTAAGCCTTCTCTTCTGCATTAACCCCTGAGGGCAGGTCTGGGGTTGGCACCTTGCAGGCTTTGATGCAGAAACCCAGTGCCTACTGGCAAACACAGGCACAAACACTGACTTCCACTTCTGCTGTGTACCACCTACATGTGTTTGTGTACAATTAGCTAAAATCATACTTTTCCCTCACTGCAAATCTAGGAGAATCAACAATACCTGTTCTGACATGTCTGTGAAACCTTTCCTTAAAGACCTCCAGTGATGGGGATTGTGCCATTCCCTAGTAATCTCTTCTGGCCCACATCCTAACATCATCCCAAAGCCTAACTTCAGGGTTTTTTTTTAAAATTTCAAATCCTTTATATCCTGCCCTGTTCACTATGGCCATAGCCTTCTTCAAAATGACCCTTGGGCACTTGATGATGATGAACTAACTGCAGTGTTTCCCTTCTTATCCTTGCCTCAGCTTTCTCTTCTACACATTACATCAGTTCATTTCCTTCAGCTTTTCTTCATGTCTCCTATGCCTCCCAGCATCCTCCCTGACCTCCTTTGATGTTTTCTGTCCATCTGCATTTTTTGAAGTACAGCATCCCTAGCTAGGCATACTATCCCAGCTTGCCTTGGAGGCTACAGCTGGCATGCTCCAGGGTGGTGTTTGCCTTTTCCATTGCTGATGTTCAGTTTGCTCTCCATTACACTGTAGACTCTTCTGTTTTGAGGGGAGGGGGGAGTGGGTTTTGGGTTGGTGAGGTTTTTTTTTTTGAAAACTGCATCCACCCAGTTCCCTCACCTGAACCTGTGTTGCTCACTGCTCATAAAAGTAATGCTGGAAGTTGTACCTGTTGAAAATTGCCCTGTAGATTGCAGGCCATTTCTCCATCTAGTGCTGAATCCTGTTGTCTTTGCTGTCTTCAACAGCCTGGAATAATTAGCAGGTTTAATAAGGTGGTCATGGGTGTTAATCATCCAGGCTGTTAACTGAAGTAATTTAAAAGATCTGGCATACGAACGGACCCCTGCCAAAATCCTCTGAATATGTCCTTCCATTTTGACAAACACTGATAATTAGCACTTGTGGTACAATGATCTCACCAGTTTCACACTCACCATGCCCTTATATCATCTTAAGAAGGGGTCAGGACAGCCAATGTTAAAAACCTTCCTGAAGTCAACATATGTGACATCTGTTACTTATCACTTTATTCCTAAAACATTGTGCCACACCAGATGTGAGAGTGGTTTGTCTGCATTTTGTCTTGATGTGCTCTTCTCTCTGCAACCAGGACATCATCCAGCCCTTATTCTGTACCATTTACATCATGCCCATATCTTATACTTCCCAACTATGGTATATACATATATATTCATATAACCCTACACAAGCACAGCTATTATTTCTGTAGGCACTGGCCATCCCCACCAAGATGTCTGTTGAGTTCAGTTAGTCCATGACTGGTGTATCTGGAGCAATCCATACTCACTGTTCAGGGTAGCTATGACATACAGTGGCATTGTCATTCAACAACCAATATGGCATATGAAATTCAACATTAAAGACTGTTCTCACCCAAAAACCAAATCTCCTTGAGGTACAGATCATGTTTCCCTGTCCTTCTGCATTATTCAGCTGGTGCACCCATGTCCTTGATCAAAAACAATCCCAGGGATGGATTTGCCTTTGCTTCAGAAATGTGTCCTCTGAAGTTGGTCAATCAGGGAACATGGGGCTGCTCCCATTCTCAGGAAGGTGGGTCCCATCCCTCCTTGCTCCTGGCACCTGACCCACCAGTTAAGGCAACCAAACCCAGAGCCCTTTTGGCAATATCAACTGTGTAACCATGCATTTATCTACAGATGTCCCCATTGGAATTGCAGTCAGGGTTCTGCAGCCAGGAACACATCAAAGGCCCTGAACCCTTCACCTGCCCACCCAAAGCCTTTTAATCCCTTTTGATGCAATCTAAACCAATCTATGACACAAGGATGAGGGCCATTATGAAATGGGTCACTGAGATGGGTGACTATGGCTGTGGTGTAGTAAAATCTCTGGTACAGGCTCTTGGGAAACATCCTGGCTCTCAATATCACAGCTTGGCTGCAGGGACCATCCCTGCTGCCTCTGTTCTTTACAGGTGGAGTTGCCACAGTGAAGATAAGCTCAGGCTGCTATGGGGTGAGTAGCAGATCCAGAGAGTCATAAAGAGGGAAGACGTTTTGCCTAATATCGAGGAACAAGTAGCTCAAGTTCTACTCAAGGATACTAAAGGTTCTTGGCCTCCCTCTCATGGGAGAAGTCAGTATTGCCTTCTGCCGACAAAGTCTCCTGTGTCCCTGCAGTGGGTGGCTGGAGGAAGTGCTCAGGATAGTTGGTAAAGCTTTAAAGTGAACAGCCCCAACCTTTTCTTTGCAATAAGCACACCCAGCACTGAAAGACGTTTTTATTTCTCAGGCATGTTACAGCCTGATTGCTTTTGAATTCCATTTAGCTCCGTTGGCCAGAGCAAGATGCTAACATGAAAGTTGTGGGTTTGATCCCTGTATGGGCCATCCACTCAAGAGCTGGACTCAGTGCTCCTTATGGGAACCTTATGGGTTCCTTCCAGCTCAGAATATTTTGTGATTCTGTGAATTAGAGCAGTAAAGAATGCCACAGTTTCTAAGTCTCCGCAGGCGAGACAGAGGGGCCTTTTGCCTTCCCTTGCTCTTGTGTCACTGAACTTTGGTCACTCACAGGATTGCCAAACCTTCCATGCCATGCCTCCCAAGTGCCCCTTAGAAGCTGCTTTCTGCCAGCCCAGCCTTCCCTTCCCTTCAGCAGGGCCCTGGATGTGTCTGTCCAGCTCTTTCTGCTTCCTTCCCAGTCTCTATCAGTTTCTCCCATCTGCTCTCTCTCCCCTCCTGACTGTGCAGCCCATGAGATATCAAGGAGCAGCCCAGCCATGACAGAAACTAGGTGGGCTGTGCAAATTTGCACAATAACTTGTGATCAAACAAATTAAAGAGCCAGAGACTTCATCACAGATTAATTTTCATTTTGAAGATCAGCTAGTATGGTTGGAAAAAAACGGGCAGTGACTCATAATTTTGTTTCCCACACAAAGAAGAACTGGTGTGCCTGAAAAGCTTGGCTGCTTTTATTTTCCTATCATATTATGCTAATAATTATTATGCTAATGAAAGACATGCTCTTACATTCTTCTTACACTTTTTATCACCACGTTGCTTTTTAATCCTAGACATTTTCATTTGCTAGCCTAAAATTACCTCCCCTCTGTTAGAAAATACATTCAAGAGCCTATCCTTGACCTGGAAACAAGGCATGAAGGTGATTTATTACTAGAGCTCTTCTTCTTTTGAGGTGAGGGGTAGGGACTCTCACAAAGACAACTCTTACTTCTCTGTGGCTTTATTTGCAGTAATTTCATCTCTTGTAACCTGCTCAAGGAAAGACTCAGTTAAAAATAAGATGAGGAATTAATAAGAGAGGAATTAATGAAAATAAGAGAGGAATTAATCCTCTCCACAAATGTGGACACGTTTACATGTCCTCCACATAACAATTCAGCAAGACCTGATTCTGTTGGGTGCTGAGGGAACTGTATGATGCTGATACTGAAATCGGGAGACATGATCTCACAGAGGCTCAGTTTTGGTAAATATCACATCTCTAAAGGATCCACTTTCAATTAATCACTTATTATCACTTGTCATCGTAAATGATCAGCGAACGATGGCATAATGCTATTCTTCTGAGCAATATCCTTTTTGGCTCCCCAGACTACACAAAATGACTGAATCTCTTAAACACAAAACTATTTCTGAAGCATTACAAAAATCACAGAATGGTTTGGGTTGGAAGCGATCTTAAAACTCATCTCATTTAGCCCCCTGCCATGGCAGGGACACCTCCCACTGTCCCAGGCTGCCCCAAGCCCCAGTGTCCAGCCTGGCCTTGGGCACTGCCAGGGATCCAGGGGCAGCCACAGCTGCTCTGGGCACCTGTGCCAGGGCCTCACCTCGCTCAAAGTATCGCCGTGCTGCCCGGGATCGGGGATCGGGAGCGGGATCGGGGATCAGGATCGGGTGCGGGAGGGGATTGAGAGTGGAATCGGGATCGGGATCAGGATCGGGATTGGGGATTGGGATCGGGATCGGAGCCGGGATCGGGATTGGGGCNTCCTTCCCTTCCCCTTCCCCTTCGCCTTCGGCACCTCCTGCCCGGGGGTCCCGGCGGCCCCAGCCCCGCTCCGCTAGCGCCCGTCCGATCCGGGGCCGCCGGAGGAAACGTCCCGGCTCCCAGCTGAAGAGCGGGCAGACGTCGGGAAAACGATGTCTCTACTGCAGCGACGGCTGGAATCCGACCGTGCTTCCAGGATCTGCCTTATTTCGCCCCAGATCTGCACTTGCCCCTGCTGGCATCGCTGGCCTGTGCAGAGCCCCCCGAGCTGCTCGCTGTGCCCGTGGCCCTGGGCTTGCCTTGGCTCTCCAGCCTTGTGCCGCTCAGCTGGGCCTCCAAGGGGAACGGGGAGCGAGCCCCGCTCCGCTGCCCATCCTGCCTCGGGCACTGAGCAGCCCCTGGCCAAGGCCCTGGGCTGGCAGCTGCGGGTGAGGGTGACGGGGACAGTTGTGTTTGCGACAGGAGCTGCTGGCTGGGCAGGGGCTGCCCTGCGTGCCCTGGGGTGCGTGAGCCCCTCTGACAGCAGCACCAAAGGGGGGCAAAACGCCCCAGGGCGGGTGGAGGGTTTGGGGAGGCCAGGGCTGGGCAGGGTCAGGGTTCAGGGAGGGGGCTCTGCAGTGCTTGCTCAGACAGCCAGTATTCTGTAAGCCAGAGCAGAGGAACAAGGGCTGGCTGTGGGCTAATGGCCCGGGATTTTGGGTGGTGATGGTGAAGATGAGCACTAGCAGTGCCAGGGCATGCTGGAGGGTGAGGGACTGGGATCTGCTCTGTGCCTCTGACAAACTGCTGCAAAGGGGAGAAGTGCTGCTGTGGCTGGGCACTTCTGCTTCCTGAGCTTCCTAAGTTTTGCTACCGAGTAGATTTATGTCATTAACAGGTTGTCTACTTAGTGCCAGCTGCCCTGACACTGCTTGTCAGCATCAACCCTTCAATAACAGGTATGATACTGGTGTGCAAAACAGTCTCTGCTCAAATTTTGCCCTCAAAAGGTTGTTTTGCCTTTTTTTTTTTTTTTTTTAATTGAGCCACAGATTAAAATCAGGCTGTATGGAAACACATCCTACTACCTTCTGAAGGCAAAAAGCTGCAGGACCTATTTCTACAGCAGCTGGTCATTGCTTTAGTGCTGGTGGCTGGACTTGCTGCAGGTGAGGAGAGCAGCCCAGCAGAAAGCCCAGCTGCTGGGATGGGCCTGCCTTTGCACCCCAATTCCAGCTTAAAGCCTTCTGCAGCAGAAGCCTGGGAGCATGCTCTGCACCCAGCTCTGTGTTGACCTTTGCAACTGACTTTGTTTCATTGTTGTAAATCTGTTTTTGTTTATCTACCTCGTGCAAAAGCAGCTGAGCTTTGCACAGCCCCGTGAAATGCTAAAGGTCTTGTTCAGTGCCAGGTATTGCAGCTACCCCACAGAGAAATGGGCAGCAATAGGAACATTCAAAGGCTGTGTTTCCAAGGGTGTGTGTTGTGGGGGCTAACAGCAGTTCAGAGGATCACTCAGATTAGATTTGTATCAAGTCTTCCGAACATAGTTAAGATTTTTATATTTTAATTCCATGGAAATAATTTTAAATAAAGCCATTTTATATACACAAACTGACTGTATCTGTTCTGAATGAATACTTACGCTGAATAGACTAAAATCACACTTAAAAAAGAAAACCTTCAGGAGTGCACAGTATTGTCATAAATTACACCATTGCAGTCTCTTAGCATTCTGGATACCTTAAGCATATAAAGTGGCAGCATTCCTAAGTTCAGAACTCATGAGAGCTGGTTGCTTGTGGTTTTGAGTATTTCAGGGGAGGTTTACTGTGTAATAGGTGGCATACTGGCATTTGGCTGGTCAAGAGAATCTGCATGTTAAACTCATAGTTAGGGTTTTCCTTGTGCCCAGATCTGGGGAAAAGAAAGATTATAATAGCACAACTTCTGTAAAACTGCAGATTTATGTAAATTCACCAAGGGGTATTTGCCATTCGGGTCTGTGGAAGACCCAGATGGGTTTGCTTCATGAGAGTGGCTCATGACAGTCTATTTTTTTTCCCCAGACAATGGAGTTTGGAGGAGCCTCTGTGACCTTCATTCTGCTGGCTGTGTTGTTGGGACCATTGCCTTGGCTTGCTCTTTGTTTGCTTATGCTCAAGGAAACATTTTTCATGAAGAGGAAGGCAGGTAAGCAGTGGGTTTTATTTGCCCCTGCCCAAATCCAGCTCACCAGGCCATCTCCTCCTGGTGTCACCTTCCAAAACTTTATTTCCTGGGCTGTTGCAGTGAGTGTTGTTGGTCCAGAGGAATCAGACCAAAGAGGAGGAACCAAAATGCTCCAAACCAGTGACTGCTTGGACACAGGGAATGGAACAGTCATTGCTTCCCTGATTGTGGCAGGCAGTTGGATTTACTTGTCTGGCTTTCAGAGACCAGGGCACAAGCACAGTTAAACAACTTTGTTCTCTTTTCCACTCCTTTTTCTCTGTAGGAGTGGTAATCAATGTTTTAAAAGCTCTTGAGGCAATACCATATTCATGTTTATCTGGCATGGGCTGCTGAGTCCTCCAAGGTATTGAGGACGAGGAAGAATTTCTCACCTGGACATTCAGGTGTGTAAAAAGTAGGTGCTTGCAAAGTACTGAGGTGAAGCCCTGGCAGCTACTTCTGTACCTAATCACAGTCTGGAAAACTGGGATGTTGCTTTGCTCTGTTTCAATGAGAGAAATGTGCCTGCTTTGCCTATGTTAATTAGAGAAATGTGCCATGGAATATAAGTCCAGCAGTAGAACAAAACGTGGAGGCAGGAATTTCTGCAGCTGTTTAGCTGTCATGTCAATTTGTAGATTTGTGGTGTGAAGCAAAGTTACTCTTTGTAAATACCTTTATAATTATAATCCTAGTAAAATATATTGAACTTCTCCAAAGGAGCAGCCACTACTGTTTTGGAGGCAAAATTTGTATTGTCAGAACATAGACATCTGTTTGTATTATTTTCTGATCTGTTTTTTGTTTGGCTTTTTAGAGAATTGTTTGGTCTGGTGATTATTGCAGTATGGATGAGTCTTTGTCGAAGTTCAGCAAAGTAAGTTTTATTTTCTCTTTTTCTATAATCCATTCCAATGTTCACATTTAGTGACTAGCTCCTTGAAAACACGCAGTTGATTTTGGCAGCTTGTTTTCCTGTTTCATGACACCCTCTGAACCTTCCAGATGCCCAAGCAGTAGCAGCTGGTGCTACAGCCTGGAGGATCTTGCACAGATAAAAGTTGGGGCAGGGGGGAATGTAAGCCTACATGAAGCACTTTTTCTGGCCCCCTGCCATAATAGGGGCATTTCCCCTTTGCTTAAGGTGCTTGATTTAATTCCAACTAGTTTCTGTAGCCTGAGTTGTCAGAAAATTCTTTGTGCCTGTCCAGTAAAAGACTGGTGATACATCCATAGTAGCCCCATTAAAGTGGCCAAAGGCTCTCTGCTGTCCTTTTAGCTGCAGGCAGATGTGAATGTTATGTGGTGGCTGTAGCAGTGGCCAAAAAGGCCAAGGACATCCTGGCCTGTCCCATCATGGTATGGTCAGCAGTGCTTGTCCCCTCTGCTGGCACTGCTGAGGCACCTCCAGTCCTGGGGTCAGATTTGGGCACCTCACTTTAAAAAGGACTTTGAGGGACTGGAGAGTGTCCAGGGAAGGGAACAGAGTAGGGGAAGGGTCTGGAGCACCAGGAGTCACCAAAGGAGCTGGAGTAGCTCAGTCTGGAGAAAAGGAGGCTCAGGGAGGACCTTGTCACTCTCTACAACTCCTGACAGGAGGGTGCAGCCTGGTGGGGGTCAGGCTCTGCTCCCAAGGAACAAGGGACAGGACCAGAGGAAACAGCCTCAAGCTGTGCCAGGGGAGGTTGAGATTAGATTCTAGGGAAAATTCCTTCACTGAAAGAGAGGTCAGGCATTGGCACAGGCTGCCCAGGGAGGTAATGGGGTCATCATTCCTTGGAAATGTTCAAAAAAAAGCACTGGATGTGGCACTGCACTGTAGGGTTTAGTGGGTGTGGTGGTATGCAGTCCGAGGTTGGACTTGATGATCATGGAGGTCTTTTCCAGCCTTAAAGATTCAGTGATTTGAAGCAGCCCTGTTGGATTTGTTCTTACAGGAGCCCCCTGGGAGGAGTTCGCTTGGTTGCTGCAGTCGTTGTTGCCCTCTTTCCCTTTGTTTCGTGGCTGTACATTTATGTGAACAAAGACATGCGAGAGTCTTGGCCAACACACTGCAAAACAGTGATTTAACTGGGTGGGAGAAAGTCCACAGTAACTATGCTGACCTTATTTGCCTTTGTTTTTGGTGCTTATTGAAAGGTGAGTGTCAGTTTGATAGGACCCAAGAATACCTGGCTGCTTCCAGCAGTGCCAGTTGAGATTTGGTAAAATATTGAGGAACACTGTCAAATCTGAGTGGGGAATTTTTCTATGGAAACTGTTCACCTTGCTGCTTCTTACATTTTCCAAGCACCATTGAACTAATATCTGTTCTGATGTTATATTCAAGATATCACTGTATCCCTGGATCACTCTCCAATCACCTTGTAGTTTGGGAGATCTACTATTCTGTAACGTAAGGGACAAATAAAGCAAATACTGTTTTAATACATGACTATTTACAGCCACAGAACTTTCAAAAATGTGCCTGGATAATCCATTTCAGACTTACTGGAAAACTGAGCAGTCTATCTCTGTCCTGTGCTAAAATCATATGTAGAATATCTCTGAAAAAAATATTTTTGCCATTATCTTTAACTGAAAGTCACTGGTTTTACTGAGTAATAAACACTATTTTTTATAAGAAAACTCAATGAAAGCCTCCATATCTTTTATTTTCTGGGACATGCATATTCAAGCCTGTCACCAGCAGATGTTGGCACTGTCACAACTCTGCTGCTCACCTAATTTTTCTTGGAAAGCAGGACCCACACAGTAGCCCTGCAGCAGCAAGCATGTCCCACACAGCATCCTGGAGAAGGAAGCACAGGTGGATACACTGGACTCAGGAGCTGGCTGGGACAGAGCCAGGACAGCTCCAGCTGTAACACACACCACCTTTATTTACATGGGTGTCAGGTGTCACTCTCAGCACTGCTGCAGGTGATCCCAGCTGTGCACACACAGCACAGCCTGAGTATCTGCAGCATTCTGTGGTGCAGCACGGATGGTCTCCACTCTCCTCAGGCTCAGCATTCTCTGAGGATTACATTAGTCTTTTAAAGCAAAGTTGGAAGACTGACTTTGGCTACAGGCTGGATATATTCTGCCAGACATGAGACCTTACTGTAATATTCACAGAAAATAAATAAATAGAGATGTGGCTGGGCAGGTACAACTCTGCATGCTTTAATGCTCACTGAGAGAACAGCATTAGGGCTTTCTTTGAGCAATATTAAATGGTTTCCCTCTTTTCACAGTAGCAATCCAGTCTGGATTGGGTGTTTGAAATCAACATTCTGTATTCCAGTATATTAATTTCAAGTATATTATTTACTGGCCTTCTGTATTCTCCAAAAAGAAGTCAGGTGCTCTCTTACAGAAACACAATTTCTAAAATTCTGTATCCAAGAGAAAAACGCCTGAGCTAAAGCAATAAGGATCAGCCATGCACAGCTTTCTAAAAGCAAACAGCTGAATCTCCTACATTTTTGTCCGAGAGTCCTTCCTGAAGAAGAGCAATCTCTATTTGCCCGGTATTTCAGAAATGCATAACTCTGTCAGGAATTCTGCCCCTTCCCTTCAGCACCATTTTATCTTCATAGACATCAATAGTTCCAAAGGCGTTGCTTTCCGGGGGTGTCTCGATGAGCCCCTCCAGGGTGAGGTGATGAACTCCGTGAGAGTCCAGGCAGTAGGCGCCGTCGTGCAGGTGCCCTGCGAGGACACAGACCACACACCTGTGTGCGTGTATCACTGACAGGGCAGCCTCGTAATTCCAGGCCAGGCAAACCCCATTGGAAGCATAGGGATGGATGGGTACGTGAGCTGCAGTCCAGAGGGAAAGAAATAAAGAGAGTTAAACTGTAACAAACCTCCTCATTGCTGGGAAGTTCAGCCAGCCCACTGAGTACATAAAGCTCACCCCCAGAGTGAGGTGTAGTTGCTGTTCTGCTCTTTCAGGGGTTCCATCTGTACCTCACCAGACCAACTACAGCTAACATACAGGGGCTAGCTAACTTTTTTTTAACTCGTACTTCCATGGGAGTTGTGCTGCTTTTGCATTAATTGATATTTGGCGAGGAGGGAAGAAGCCAACCGCAGAAATGAGTTTTCTGAGAGGAGCTGCTGAGAGCTTCCTCTGTACACCCCTCACCAAATATAGGGGTTGGAACCAGATTAGCTTTAAACGCCCTTCCAAAACAAACCATTCTGATTGTCTATTTATCCCCCTCCATATCTACCTACCCATAACTATGACTTTTTCTTGGTTTTCATCAGAGAACTTGAGGACTTCATCAAACCAGTCCAGCTGAGCTTGGCTAAATCCTCCATTAAATGCTACAAAATGAGGTTCTTTGAGCCCTGCAATGAAGAAGAAGGTTAGGCACAAATGCATACACCTCCTATGGCTCCTCTATTTGCCTTACATAAATCTGCTGATGGTTGGTTTACTCTCAGAACCTTTTGGTTTTTTTTTGCATTTCCTGGATCAGAACTCCAGCTCCATTGCACAAAGAAGACAATTTGTTAGTGTTTTCGAGAGTTTTGGTCACACTACCCAAACAGGGTTTCCACCACTGGGTGTGCCCCCTGCATGGGACAGGGTGGGCACAACTCGGTGCCCTGCACCGTCCGCCTCCCCAGCAGCTGCGGAGTGTTCCGACACTGCGGGGCACAGAGCAAAGCACAGCCCTAGCCCAGAGGCACCGCAGCAGCACCAGGCGGACGGGGGAGCTTCTCCTGTGCCCGCACTGACGGCAGGTAAGCGGCGGAGGTGGACAGCAACGGGGCACATGCTTGTTAGCCCCTGGCATCCCGCTGTCAGCACCGGGAGCTCCGGACAGCGAAGCTGCGGCCTCCCGCGCCCCTGCCAAGCCGGAGGTACCTTCGGGGCTGTTGAGATCATCGTTGGGGTTCTTCTCCTGCAGCACCCGCAGGGACTCCTGGTAGCGGGGGCTGCCGGGCTCCGTGCCCAGGGTGCTCGCGTCGTAGCTGTCGAGCACGACGAGGCGGAGCCGCGGGGCCGGGCTGCAGTGATACGCGTGGCACTCCCTGTCCGGGGGCCCGTCCGAGCCCCCCGCGGCCCGGCTGTACAGCCCGGTGTGCACCAGCCGGGCCCGGCTG
>VXBC01002770.1:274495-312285 GCA_013399945.1 Ploceus nigricollis
CCGCAATTCCCTGTATCCCACTGCTGGTCCTGATCCCGCAATTCCCTGTATCCCGCCCCCGGTCCCGATCCCGATCCCGCATTTCCCTGTATCCCACTGCTGGTCCCGATCCCGCAATTCCCTGTATCCCACTGCTGGTCCCGATCCCAATCCCGCATTTCCCTGTATCCCACTACTTGTCTTGATCCCGATCCCACATTTCCCTGTATCCCACTGCCAGTCCTGCTTCTGATCCCGCATTTCTCTGTATCCCACTGCCAGTCCCGATCCTGATCCTGATCCTGCATTTCCCTGTATCCCACTGCTGGCCCCGCTCCTGATCCCACATTTCCCTGTATCCCACTGCTGGTCCCGATCCCGATCCCGCATTTCCCATCTGAGCTGGCGCTCTGTGATGTTGTGGTCTCTCACCAAGCCACGCCGTGCTCTCTTGCAGGTGGATCACACAATAATTATGTACCTCCTCGGCCCCGATGGTGGCTTCGTGGACTACTATGGCCAGAATAAGAAGAGTGCTGAGATTTCAGCTTCTGTTGCTGCACACATGAGGAAATACAGATCCTAAAACAGAATGTCCTCAAAGATTGCTGTGAATGTCACCTGTGGGTTTGGCTGTGATTGGACATTGGAGATAAAGCAGAAGCACACAAGTGTAACATCCTGTCAAGCACGTCTCCTTTCTTCCAAATCAGAAAGGTTATCCATGTTTCTGCAAATTCCCATTACCAAAAATCTCTACAGAGCCTTCCCCATGGATATAATTTCCAGCAAGATCTTGGGTACAGAATAAAATTTGGGACTTCTCTGAAACACTGCTGGGAACAAAGGATAGAAAACACTTTTCACTTGGGAAGAACTTGTGTGTTGCTGGGAAAATATTGCTGGGAAAAAAACCTGCTGGTCTGGCAAGGACAGCAGTCACTGCAGGAGGATTATTTGATGCAAAGCCATTACTTGATGGGGCCATGGCATTCTCAGAGGAGCTCTGCTCTCTGGTTTCTCTGCACTGTTTTGCCTTCTAGGAGAGGCAGTTGCACTATTAGAAGCAGAGGAGCCTTAAGAGTGCTTCTTTATCCAGGTTGAGAAGGTGAAGAGCACTGAAAGCACTGGCAGCTTCCACGCTGGGGACCAGCCCTGTGGCTAGCCTGATCATTTCATCTGAATGCAGAAATGAAATGTGTTTTTCTGGTGATTTTTCCAGGTGAACACTGTTCACTTATAAGGAAAAGAGAATTGAATTGCAAATAGGTTTTTCTTCTGGTGCAGATGATGGTGTGTGTAGTTGCTCTGCTTGTGCTAGGGGAAATGGGAAGGGTGGAGGGGGGCTGTGTCCATGCACAGGGCTGGCAATCAGATCCATTTTATGCAGTGCAGCATTTGAAAATAAAGATTGATTTGTATAGGCAATATATATTTTTATTTCCTTAAGTTTGACTTGAATGTTATCAGAACTTTGTATACTGGTCAAACTTCATATTCTTGCTCTGCTTTCCTTCTTTTAGAAAGCAGTATTTATTTCTAGTCATGCCCATCAGGAGCTGAATGTGCTTTTTTAAGCTGAACCTCACAGAATGGCCCAAAGGAGACAAACCAGAACAGTTCTTCATGTGAGTTCCAGAGGGTCTTAGGCTGAACACAGGTGTTCCTGCAGGTAGCACTGTTGTTCTCCTGAGTGTGGGGGTTGGAAAAGAACATTCCCATCCAAGGGAAAGTGCAAGGCCTGTGCAAAATTTCTGTCTTTGCAAAATTGTGAAAAACAGTAAACTTCACCTGTTTCAGAGCAGTGACATCTCATGAATTTTTACATATGTTGGATACTTGCTCTCTTCCATGGGTTTTACCTTCAGGTCTGTAGTTATTTGATCCATTGTGATTTGTTTGTGTTTGTGGAGTCCTCGGGGCCCATCTCTGCCCCATCTCTTACCATCCTGTGGCTGTGCTCTGCACAACAGCCTTTGTCTGCCCTTCTCAAGGTCTCTGCTGTCACATCAGGCCTGTATTTTAAATACTGCAGCAGTGTTTTAGGGCCAAATACCTTTTCTGCACAGAGGACAGTCTGGAAAATCATGATTGTATGAAGCAATGGTAAGTAAAAATAAATCAGTTAGAAGCACCTGCTCAGAAGCAAGAATTGGTGTTAGAGCTGAGCCAAGTTAAAGCAGTATTTGGACAAGGCAAACCTCTGTCCTGAGGCTTTGCAAAATCAGCATATGACCTGCAGCCTGGGAAGAGTCACCTGTTACACTGATTTCTCTAAAGCTCATTTGCAGCTGACTCGTACTACAGAGACAAATACAGGATTCCTGTCTTCTCCCAAATGTTTTGGCAGCAGTGTCGTGTCCTTTACCTTGTTTTTCTGTGCCCTGAAAGGCAGAACCAGCTGATCCAGGAAGCTTGTGGCAGACTGGGGGGAGTGTGGCAAAGGCCCAGAAAGATTTCAGATGGAGGGACGTGTCCCTTGCCTCATGGCAGTGGGACCAACTGATGTCCTGCTTTTCCAGCCTCCCAATTTGACCATGCCCATCACTTTTCCCCTGGCTTTTCCAGGAGGGAGACTTGCTTTGGAAGTGAGGAGTTTTATTTTTGTTGTTGTGGTTGGTTGTGGGGTTTTGTTGTTCTTTGGCATTTGTTTTTTTTTTTTTTTTCTTTTTTTGGAGTTTTGTTTGCTTATTAAAAACAAAAAAATGTTGTTTAGGCAACTGTTAGGATTTCCCTGCCCTGTTCAGTGACAGCAGGGAGCACAGATGTGTTCCCTGCATGTTTAGGAGGCCCAAGGGCTTTGCTAAGTGCTCACTGGGAGGAGGCAGAGCTGGTCAAGGAGGGGAAGGGAATGTGCTGGGGTGCTTGGAGATGCTTTGTCAGTGATATTCAGTATTTTTCCAGTCCAGTCTTAGAAATGAAGCAAACTCCCTCTGTACTCATTGTACCCAAATTCCCTGTATCCCCAGGTGCAGTGCCCAGCCCACAAGGAGGGAGCTCAGCTCTGGCAGGGAAGGTTTGTGACAGGGCTCCTCTCTTGGGGCTGTGCTGGGTGCTGGCATGGGGCTGAGCAGGGCCAGGCTGCCCAAGTTTGTCTCCTCTCTGGAAACTGCACCAGGGAACAGGTTTCATTTGGGAAGCAGATTTATCAGAGCCTGGTGCTGTGCATGGTGAACTTCTGTTCCCCAAGGCCAGTGGGGACCCCTGGGTACCCCAGGGACAGGGGGATGACAGAGCACAGTCCTGGCAGGGGCCAATCCACAGAGCTCTGCTGTGTGTGCCCACAGCACACCCGGCCCTGGCCTGGAAATACCAGTGGAAATCAGCATCTCCTCTGAGGGGCTGGCATCCATAACCCCAGCTGAGGAGCTGCTGCCATCCCAGGCTGGAGACCAGTGACAAGATGTCTGAGGAATGAAGATTGGCTCCATTTGTTTACCCAAGGAAGGCAACACATTCCTCCTGTGCTGCCTGCATAGCCCATGGAGGAGCTCAGCTAATGAGTGACACTTAAGCCACACGGGTGAAGCTTGGCTGTTTTAGGAGTGTTCTCAGCACCAGCATGGGCAGAATCAGGGCCTGAAGAGGTGCAGAGACCGAAACCTTTAACAACTGCAAAAGCCCTGTGTTGCATTTTCAGTGCAGATCATGGAAAGACTCAGATAAGAAGGACTCTCAGGAGGTCTGCAGTCCAACCTCCTGCTGCAGTCACCCAGAGCCACTTCATCCTTGTTCACAGCCTGAGGAAGAAAGCAAGCCTTCCTCATCTCCAGTTTGGGTCAAGGTCATGTGTGAATGGAGATGCTGTCGCTCTTCCTCCCCTTCTGCAGTGACTTTGAAGATATCTACATTTTCTTTTGAAGGTATCTACATTTTCTTTTCTCACTTGGTCAGACTTGCCTGGTCCCAGCACTGACCCGGCATTCCTAAGATGTGCTTCCATCAGCCCACAGCCAGGATCTGGGACGAATTAAGTCTCTCACATGGTCTTCAGTGAACTGCAGGATGGAGCTGGAGGCTGAGAATTCAGCTGGGCTCTTCACCACCTCTGTGCAAATCAGTCTGTGTTTTCAGTCAGGTGGAACAAGCGATGCACGGACTGCTGAGGAGTCAGACAGAGCTGGGAACAGCCTGTCCCAATGCACTGAGGTTCCTGGTTGCAACCAAGGCTTTCCAGCCCCTGCTGCTGAAGGAGTGTACTCACCTGGAGCTTCCAGGAGTTGTGGCTCCAGCACAGTGTGTGCTGGGGCTGCTCAGGAGCTCCCCAGCCTGGGGGCAGTGAGTCTGTACTCAGTGAAGCAGATGTGCTGCTCTGTGCTGCAGGGGGGATGGACACAGCCCTTACTTTAGACATGGACTGACAAGCCCCTGAGTTTTACTGGACTGCTCTTAGGTTTGGTTGCCTAAAAGGAAAGGCAAAAAGCTGACTATTTGCCTCCTAGAAGAGAATTTTAAAGTCTGGTTTGGTTCAATTGAAAACTGATGTTTTTTAAAGGAAGTTATATTGGTGGTGGAGTGTCTAGCCTGACTTCTAGCAGCTCTACATCAGTTGTACACATTGCTGTGAAGATTTGTGCTGGGGAGACCTGGGCAGCAATGATTGCACCTGTCTCTGTGCAGGAGCCAACTCATTCCATGTTTTAAGCTGTGTATTACTGGTTTAATAAAGCAGGTTCCTTCAGCGTGCCAGGGAACTTACTCAGCTGCAGCTTACAAAACCTTCTTGTTCTCCCAAAGTTCTTTGTGCAAAAATAGATAGACACCAACCAGTAAATCCACCTTTAATTTGTGGGGTATATTGAGCCATGAGTGTGCCCTTTTCTGAATGAAGGGCAGCAATAAAAGCTCCCTGGCAGCCTCAGGATGGGATAAGAGAGCCTTGCAAGGCAATGTGGCCTGTGGTGACAGCACCCTCGTGACCTTCACCTCAGGACAGCTCTGTGCCTGCAGTGATGCTGGCAGCACAGAGCAGCAGATGTACCTGCAGCTGCCATGGGTCATTGCTCAGTGCCACTTGTTTTCCTGCACTCTGCTCCCACCTGGACACCTGAACCAGCAAGAGGAAACCAGGACAGTGGCTCTCACTGCCTGAGGGTTCTCTTTGTTCTGCTTTCACAGCTGGGTGTGGGGACTTAGCCAGGAGTCTGGCCAAGAAGGCCAAGGAGAGCTGGGTCTGTACCAGCCATGGTGTGGCCAGCAGGACCAGGAGAGTGACCACCCCAGTGGTCACTCAACACCTCAGCACTGCTGAGGCACTGCTCTGTCCAGTTCTGGGCCCCCCATGATAACAAAGATATGGAGGGGCTGGAGCATGTCCAGAGAAGGGGATGGAACTGGGAAAGAGTCTGGAGCTCCAGGAGAGGCTGAGGGAGCTGGAAAGGGGCTCAGCCTGGAGAAAAGGAGGCTCAGGAGGCTCTGCACAACTCTCTGACAGGAGGGGACAGCCGGGGGGGTCGGGCTGTGCTCCAGGGAACAGGGACAGGAGGAGAGGGAACGGCCTCAGGCTGGGCCAGGGCAGGCTCAGGGTGGACATCAGGAGGAAACTCTTCTCTGAAAGGGTGGTCAACACTGGTGTGGCTGCCCAGGGAGGTGGTGGAGTCCCCATCCCTGGAGGCGTCCAAGGAAGGCCTGGATGTGGCACTCTGTGCTCTGGGCTGGGTGACAAGGTGGGCATCGGTCAGAAGTGGACTTGATCTTGGAGGTCTTTTCCAACCCCAGTGACTGTGGGGTGAGGTCCAGTCCTCTTGCTTGAGCATGCCTGGGAGCAGGAGATGTCCTTTCTGAATTACAGTGGCCATTTGGTGTCAGGACAAAGCCCCAGCCTGCTCACTGGTCTGGTGTGCCTCAGCTTTTTGCTCCCAGCACATCCTCTGTGCTGAGTTCAAAGGGCCGATCACAAGGGATGCGTGCTAAAATAAGCTTTTCCCTCATCCTCCGGGCTTAGGGGGATTCTAGGAATTCATGGTTCATGAGATATGTGGCTGTGGTGTCCATTTTTAGTGACCTTAAATGAAATTAAGGGCAACATGAAACATGTTTTTCAAAACTCTAGTGACAGTGACTCTGCTGCAAGCCCACAGGCTCAGCTCTCATCGGGCCAACACAAACAGGGTCAGCCACTGTCCAAAAGGGGTGACATCCCCTGTGCTCTGGCAGCGGCCGCAGGTGCCCCAGGGTGCTACAGGTCCGAGTGGTGCTGTGGGAGGTGGCAGGAGCTGTTTGGGGAGGGTGGAGGGGGCTTCTGGCTTCACACAAGGCTTGTTGGCTTTGTTCTGCTGAGGGAAGGCTGGTCCCACAGCCTTGGCTGAGCATCCGTGCAGTGCAGAGAGCAAACAGGGCTTGCTCAACAGTGACAGATGACCAGAACAGCCAGAATGGCTCAGGATGGAGGAAACCCTTCCTCTCCTGCACCAGGAGCTCACTCCAGCTGTGTGTGAAGGCTCCCACTGTTCTAAGTGCTGCCCTGCCAGCCGTTGCCTGGCTGCTCTGTACCAACCAAACAGCACATTTGGGACTGGGAGACCTCCATGTAAAGCCCACTTTCCCAGTATCCTTCTGTGGGAATTGCAGTCACACGTGTCTGAGAACCTCCTTAGCATGGTGTAATGGGGCTTCTGCAGCTCCTTTTGGCAGCAAGGGCAGTGAATGTCATGGGCAGCCAAAGTTGTATTCAAAGCTAAACTTGTGTAGTGTATTCATGATTGGACATTAATGAGCTGTCCATCCCTGGCTAAATTTGGCTGTTGTTCTTTCTGATTAGTCTCTAATTTGCCATGTTTGTCACATTGTATTTCAGTCATGGCCTCTCATCCTGTCCTCCCTGACCCATGCAGTGGTGTAAGCCACAAGAATTGCCATAACATCCTACATGAATGCTCATCCTCTTTTTCCTTCCTGTGGCCTTGCTCTCCACCCCACACAGAGCTGGTTTGGGTTCCTTCACCATTGTGCAGCTCTGCCCAGGCAATCTGTGAGCAGGAGCAATGAGGCAGATCCCTTCTGTGCTATCATTTGTTTGACATGCTGGTGAGAGTGAAGTGCTGGCTGTGGTTGTAGCTGGCAGGAGAGCATGTTCCCAGTAAAGGAAATTTCCACCAAAGAAAAGTCTACAAAATCCCAGAGTTACTAAAACTGGGACAGAAGAGCAGGTCCTTTCTTTACACACTGTGTATGGCAAAAAATGGACATGAATTGGTGAGCAGGCGGGAGTGTCGATCCCTTCCTTCCAAATATAGGGACGGGGCTGAACCAGGGGAACTAAGCTGAGCCTATAAAAGCTGTCAGGGAGAAAGCCCTTGTTGGTGGCTCCTGATGTCCTGGCCATGCTCATGGCCATGCTGTGACTGACCTGCAGAGGAACAGAAGGCTCCTACCACAGGTCCTGTTCCCCATGCTTGGAGCCTCACAAGGCTGTAGCGCTGTGGTGGGAATTGTGCTGTAGATTCCCTGCTGGGCCATTCCTTGGGCAGGGAAGGAGTGGTCTCTGGTGAGCTTTGCTGGCCCTCAAAAGGCACAGTTATTTGCAGTGAGAGGTGTTGGGCCTTTGGAGAGGCTGCAGCTTAGTTGAAGTCTGACCTTTGACTCTTTCTCTTTCAGAGATACGAGATGTCAGCTGGCTCCTTCCCGCTTTCTGTTGGCTGATTGTTAAGGTGAGGATGTGAGGCATGAAAACTAACAGCTTGCCCAGGCTGGCATGAGCTGGCTTTTCTCCTGTGCCCTCCATGGGCAGTCCCTGTTTTTCCCCCTCCATGAGCTCCTTTAACAAGCCAGAGCACGTGTCCATTCCTGCCCACTGTGGCTGCTCACCACAAGACTAGGACAGGTTCCACGTTAATAGAGAGTGGGGGAAGTCATAAATTAAAAACCAGAAGAAAAATTATCTTCAGGGCTTCACTTTTTCTAAGGTCTACATGAATCCTTCAGATCTGACCACTTTCCTGGGGAGCCCTCCTCCTCCTTTGGACATGGATCTCCTTTCCTTGGGGCCATGGAGGGTGGTAGCTCTTCTTCACTGCCTTTGTCCCTTCCAGCTTGGAAAAGCAAACAACTCTCGCCGCACACACCTGAGAGCTGGGAGGCTGAGCTTGGAGCAGCCAGCTGGGGGTGAACATTCAGCTCCACTCTGCCCTAAGCACCCCACAGGGGACCAGCCCAGCAGGGTGTATCTTTCAGAGCCATGAGCAGAGACGCTGCCATGGAGATTTTTGGTGAGGCTGCACCGTACCTGCGCAAATCCGAGAAGGAGAGAATAGAAGCCCAGAGCCAGCCATTTGATGCCAAGACCTACTGCTTTGTGGCTGACCCCGAGGTGGAGTACACCAGGGGGAGGATTAAGGCTGCACAGGATGGGAAGATAACTGTTGAGACAGAGGATGGCAGAGTAAGTGCATTCCTTCTGGCCCTTCTCCCAGCCCTGCTTAGGGATCCAGGGCATCTGCTGGGGACAAACTGAGAAAGCACCAGGCTAGCTCAGGCAAGAAATCTGCCCTCCCCTGTCTTCTGACTGGGACCAGCACAGCCTCCACAGGAAAGTATAGCTCTGGATGGTGGGGTAAAAGTATTCATTAGATAATTATTCTTGGTTTGGGCTCTAAAAATCAGACAGTGCTCTAAACCAGGTTGGATTGTAGCCTTGCCGGTCTTAGTTTTTAACACTTTCTCAGC
Source organism: Ploceus nigricollis (assembly GCA_013399945.1). Classification (NCBI taxonomy): domain Eukaryota; kingdom Metazoa; phylum Chordata; class Aves; order Passeriformes; family Ploceidae; genus Ploceus; species Ploceus nigricollis. The sequence continues at coordinate 283,139 of VXBC01002770.1, forward strand.
TAAGGCTGTCAATCCACTCATAAATTCCTTCCTTTTCTGGTAGCTGAGCAGACAGATAACTTTGCAAGTCACCTTTGCCTGTGAAATTGTCAGTGTCACTGGCTGCAGTTTCCCAGAGGAGCATCCAAGGTGTTAATCTTCCAAAACGCTGAAATGTCTTAGCAGCTTGTGCCCTGACACCTTTTGTAAGAATAACTGCAGCAGTTCAAAGAGCAGCCATGACCAACATCTTGACAGTAGGTGCTACAAGGCTTTTAGAAAGCAGTGGCTGAGTTAAGCTGCTGCCAGCTGTGAACATCTGCTGCCCCCACAACAAATCCACAGCCTCTGGCAGTGGGACAGGATGGTCCCCCATGGTGTGAGCACAGCAGATGGTGCTGTTTGGTAGAGACAGAGCTGTTCTTTAATTGGGAATGGCCACAGACAGGAGTGGAACAAGTCTGTCCCAAGGATGGATTTGCTGTTGATGAGTCTTGTGCAGTTTGTGTCCCGGCTCTCTGGCACTGTCATGGGAACCCTGGAGGCTGGGAGGTTGGCTCGCCAGCAGACGTGCCCCAGGCTCTTACAGCCATGAGCATCAGAGACCTAAAGTTCATAAGCAGTGATAATGTGTTGAAAGATCTGTCCCAGCACAAATCATGGCTGTGTGGTCACAGCAATTCCAGGAAATTGACATCCTGTCAATGTACCAGTGTTGTAGATTTCCTGGCTGGCTGCAGTGTTTGCCCTGAAATAGCCATATTTTGCTTAGCACAGTTAAACAGAAAGAAAAATATTAATTAGAGCAGCCTTAGAGATGTTATTACTTCTCTGTGGTTGTGGAAGGACTGTCAAGAGTTGCTGAACCAAGGTTTACTCTTTCTTTCTGAATTACAGACAGTTGCTGTCAAACCTGATGATGTGTATGCCATGAACCCACCTAAGTTTGACAGAGTTGAGGATGTGGCCATGCTGACCCACCTGCATGAACCTGCCGTCCTCTACAACCTCAAGGACCGCTACAGCTCCTGGATGATCTATGTAAGTTCCTTCTTCTGGCAGAGGAGAAAACACAGCTGCAGGAGCTGGACTTCAGTGACACCTCTGTTTTTTTTCCCTGCAGACCTACTCGGGTCTCTTCTGCGTCACTGTCAACCCCTACAAGTGGCTGCCGGTGTACAACCCCGAGGTGGTGTTGGCCTACCGAGGCAAGAAGCGCCAGGAGGCCCCTCCACACATCTTCTCCATCTCTGACAATGCCTATCAGTTCATGCTGACTGGTGAGTGCCTCTGTTTTGAGCAGACTTGGAGTAAAAAAGTGTGTCAGAACCGCTGCTTCTGCCAAGTGCTGTTCCATACTGCCGTGGCTCAGTCACCTTTGCCAACTCTTGCAGAGTGCTTGGTCTGGGAATATTGCAGATTATCTGCTTAGTTTTTATTATCAGCCCTAACTGATGCAAAACCAGCTCCAGACAGTTTTCCCCATCTCCTGAAATATTTTCTTTATTTTTGAAGCACTGTGCTGTTGTGCTGCACATTATCTGTATTTCTGGTCTGAGTACTAAGCTAAGCAGCCTAACAGGGACCTCTGCAAAGTGTGGCAAGCACATTTTCTGCTCCCTCAGGAGACTTTCATAGAGGAGCAGAGAGGAAAGGAAAAGAGAAAACAATTTGTATTTCTGTCCCTTGTTTTTCCATGTGGAATGCATTGGGGAATTGTTTACCTGAGGTGATTGGTTGATGGGACACTGGTGAGCATTGTTTAGCCCTGATGGCCAGTGGAATACACCTGTGTCTGGACTCTCTCTGGGGGAGGGAGTCAGGAGAGAAGTTAGAGTTAGTAGTTAGATATGATAGTTAGAAGTTAGGATGTAGTTTTAGTATCTCATCTTTAAATAATATATTAATGTATTGAAATATAGTTATAATAAAGAAACTCTTCAGCCTTCTGAACTGGAGTCAACATCATCTCTTCCCATCTCGGGTTCACCTGCATTTTTCCCTGCCACAGCAAAGGGTGGTTGCACTTGGACAGGACACACTATCTGGGAAGTCCCTGGGCAGCACACCTGCATGTGGCTTCAAGGAACAGCAGGTAGATCCAGAACAGAGGTGGTAGAACTATTGTCACCAAAACATGTGGTTTTAATTTGAATAAAGTCCTGTTCCATATTTAATAGTATTAAAGATAAAGAATGGAAAAGAGAAAAGGAAAAACAAGCACTGGATGAGCAAAGGAGGAGGAGAGAAGACAAAAAGTGGAGTAGAGGGAGGGAAAGAGAGGTGGAGAGTAGATCATGCACCTTGTCAGTTTTGTCTGCAGGGATTTAGTTTCATTCCCCCTGATGGACACCAGGTCACAGGTAGCTGAGAACAAGCACTTTCCCTGCAGCTTCTCTGACTGCAGGCATTTTTCCCTTCCACAGATCGTGAAAACCAGTCCATCCTGATCACGTAAGTGCATCTGCCACTTTGGACTTTGTCTCCCACAAGACGTGGGCAGATTATTCTTCACCCTGAGCCTTCTTTGTCCAGTGGAGAATCCGGTGCTGGGAAGACGGTGAACACCAAGCGCGTCATCCAGTACTACGCGACAATCGCCGCCGGCGGGGACCCGGCCACCAAGAAGGAGCCCCTGATGAAGGTGTGAGGAGGAAGGGTGAAGGGCAGCTCAGGATGTTACCCCCTTGTGGACAGCACTGGTGACACACACTGACCTCAAAATATCTTTTATTAGCTTCAGCCACTCTTTGAAAGGCAGTAGGACCAGGGGCTGATGTGCAGTTAGGACCACAACAAATACAAGCCACCAGAGCTGCCACTGACACTGCCAAGGTGTAGCTTTGCCAGGACTGAAACAGGACTGGTGCCCAGGAAGAATCAGAGGCTCCAGTTTCTTAGCATGGATCAATTTGTCCCTATGGCTGAGACCTGAGAGCTCTGACTGTGGGAGAAATTCTGAATAAGAGGAAAATTAGTTATTTTCCTCTTATTCAGAATCCCAGCACTGGTTCTTGGTGCTGGAGTTGAGAAGGTGCAGCAGCAGCACTGTAGAGCTGAAATGAAGTGCACATGGCTGCACACATAGAGCCACTTCTTCCTACCACATAGCTCACGGTGTTTTTCAGTAATTATTCAATTATTCCTGCAGGGTACGCTCAAGGATCAAATCCTCAGTGCCAACCCACTGCTGGAGGCCTTTGGGAATGCCAAGACTGTGAGAAATGACAACTCCTCACGCTTTGTGAGTCATCCTGTGTCTGTCCCTCTGCCCCCCTGTGTTTCTAATGCTCTTTGCCTGCTTGTTAGCTGTGACTGCAAGCCCCTTGGCTAGGAAAAATGTTCTTGCTGACCAATTTCTTTGTTTTTATGAAATGCTGATGTGTTAGCAGCTGTTTCATGCTCACATTGCTGCAGCAAAGTGTTCCCCTTTATCTATATGTCAAAGCTAATAAGACTGATTTGATGATGCTGTCACTGAGATTGAAGAAATAAAAACACTGAGATTGTTGCACTGACCACCACATTTTGTCTGCTTGCCAGGGTAAATTCATTCGTATCCATTTTGGAACCTCTGGAAAGCTGGCCTCTGGTGACATTGAGACCTGTGAGTAACTGAGGGGGACTGGCAGCCTTGCTGGAATGTAAAGAACCTGAAAAAATTCTAAAATGTGCATTCATGTTGTAGACTTGCTGGAAAAGTCAAGAGTCACTTTCCAGCTGAAAGCTGAGAGAAGCTACCATATCTTCTACCAGATCCTCTCCAATAAGAAGCCTGAACTGCTTGGTAAGGACAGCCACCACCTGGTGACACTGAGTAAAGTCAGTGTGGGAAACATTTCCCTCCGTGTGCCAGCTCAGTGACAGAGGGTCCAGTGGCACAGTGCCCTGTGTCACATGCAGAGCAGGGATCATGTCCAGATTTATGTCCTCAGCATTGCAGCCTCGGCCCTGCCCAGGTTCCCCAAGCTGTGCTTGTGTCTCTGCATAACACTGGGGCTTTACTGCCTCTCCATTTATCCTCCCTGGGTAAGTTCTAACACAACTGTGTGCAGAGGAGGTGCAGGGGTGGCCAATGTACTCTGCCTTGCACCTTGCTATTCTCCATGGTGTGGAAATTCCAGCTTAGGTGGGCCAGATCCTGTGAATAATCTTCAACAGAAAGGTAAGCAATTCTGGGTGCAGGATGGGCAGGTACCCTGATGTACAAACCATTTATCTGAGCTTTTCATCACATGGGCAAAGGTTATTTCCTGTTTCCAGTGCAACCCCTCTGACCTTTTCTCCCTTCCCACTGCCATGGCACTCCCTACCCATGTCCCACATCTGACCCTTTGGCCACACACCCAGCTACTGCACTCATCCTTGGCCCACTCTGCCCATCCTTCCCAGCTCTCCACAGAACATTTCCCAAGGTGGAGCTCCTGCTCCCATCCTCCCACTCTGTGTGTGTCATCTATGTGGATAAGCACAAATGAGCCTGATCTAAAAGCCTCTTTCTTAACAACTGTTCCTGTGGATGGCCTGTGTTCTGTGCCTGCTGAGTGCTCAGCTCTCAGTTTAACACATTAAACTGGAAGGAGTGCTCAGCCAGGGGAAGGCAGATGAAAGGCTTTACTCTGTCTTTCTGTCTCTTAATAGAAAACCAGGAGTTTGGGATGCAGGAGGAAGGAGAGCTGTGAAACCTTGCTGAGCCATTGTTCCATCTTCCCTGCCAGGCTCTGGCTCTCACTCCTGTGTTTGCCTTTCAGAGATGCTCCTTGTCACAGCCAACCCCTATGACTACCCCTTCATCAGCCAAGGGCAGATCTCTGTGGCCAGCATCGATGACCAGGAGGAGCTTGTTGCCACAGATGTGAGTACACTTAGCAAGGAGAGACTTTTACAGTCTCACTTTTTCTCTCACCACTGTTAAAACCAGCTGATCTCTCTGGTGTGCAGGCAGCCATTGACACTTTGGGCTTCAGCCCTGATGAGAGAATGGGGATTTACAAGTTGACAGGGGCGATCCTGCACTATGGGAACATGAAATTCAAGCAGAAACCACGTGAGGAGCAGGCAGAGCCTGATGGCACAGAAGGTAATACATTCCTGGCTGGGAGAGAAGTATTTCCAACTGTTTCCATGCCACTTTTCACTAGAAATGGAGGGAGTCTTCTGGAGAGATGTAATTGTTCCTTGATAAATATAAAAAGGAGGTTTGATTTTCAACTTACTGCATCAAGTAGAGGCACTTTCTGCATCCAGTTTATTCCTGATGACTTTGCTGTAGGACCCTGTGCCTGGGGCACATCACTGTAGTGTTCTCCAGTTTCTGGTTACACATACACACTTGTTCTGCCTGGGTGACATCGTGGAGAAGTGGCTTGATGGGGAAAACCTCTGTGTTGTCCCATCAACATCACTTCTGGGTTTCACCACATCTGTTGGGGCTGCTGTAGCCATTCTGTCATGAGGACCAGTCCTACAAGGCTGTTTAGAAAAGTAAATGAGAATGTTAGTCAAGATTTGTGGATGGCTAAAGCCAATCAAGTTGCAAGTTTCAGAGTGAGCTCTGGCTGGTTGCAATGCCCTGTGTGTGTCCAAGCAAAGAAGAAAGTATTTCAAATTATTATTTTGTTTTCCAGAGGCTGACAAAGCAGCATATCTGATGGGCTTGAACTCAGCAGACTTGCTGAAAGCTTTGTGCTATCCCCGGGTGAAAGTGGGAAATGAATATGTCCTGAAGGGCCAAACAGTGGATCAGGTGAGCATCAAGGAGCAGCAGGGACCATCCTGTCCCTAAGGATAAGGAATGGGTGCAGGTCACAGCTGAGAATGGTCAGGGCCATTAAGGCCTGTGGCCATTAAGGCCATTAAGGCCATGTGGGCATGGTGAGGGGTGTTTTGTTCTGGGGGTGCACTGGCAGTGCCCTGACACAGGTGGGTGACATCTCCCTGCAGGTGCAGCAGGCAGTGAATGCCATCTCCAAGTCTGTCTATGAGAAACTCTTCCTGTGGATGGTGGTGCGCATCAACCAGCAGCTGGACACGAAGCTGCCAAGACAGCACTTCATTGGGGTCTTGGACATTGCTGGCTTTGAGATCTTTGAGGTTTGCAGTACTCTCACACTTCTGCCTGTCTCTAAATGCTTTTTTCATTTTGTTTGTCCTCTCTGACCTTTCTTCCTCCTCACCCCAGTGCAGCCCTCAAGAGCAGGGCAAATCTGTCTGAAGCTGCTTCTGCCTTTGTAGATCCATCACCCACTTTGTAAGAGAAGAGACAGGGCAGAAGCATAGCCATGAAGCTGCTCTCTCTCTCCCCACAGAGTCTGTATTTATGGACATTAGGGCCACCCAAACCATGGCCAGTGCAGGCTGCAGTAACCATGTGCTGCACTGCACAGCTTTTCTGTAAGCCTGGACACCCATGGTATATTCTTTACACTGTTATCAAAACCTTTTTGGGACAGTCTGGTTGACCTTGCTGTGACATCCCTGCGAAAAAAATTGATCAGAGGCAGTTTAACACCATTAACACACTTACTCAAATATTAGTTCAACAGCTTTGAGCAGCTGTGCATCAACTTCACCAATGAGAAACTGCAACAGTTCTTCAACCACCACATGTTCGTGCTGGAGCAGGAGGAGTACAAGAAGGAGGGGATTGAATGGGAGTTCATTGACTTTGGCATGGACCTGGCTGCCTGCATTGAGCTCATTGAGAAGGTGAGGTTCTTAAGCATCTTGTGCAATCACACAAATTGAATCTGTAAAGGGTTCTTGAGAGTGTTTGCTCTGAGTGCCTTCAATACACTCTCTCTGGGAAGCTTTCAGGTCTCTTCACCTCCTCTGTTTCTTTAAATATTACCCTTGTGAGTAATTAATTATCCACTGACTGGGAATGTATCCTGTCTTCTAAAGACACTGATGTAATTTCTCCTTCCTTTCCTTCCTTTCCTTCCTTTCCTTCCTTTCCTTCCTTTCCTTCCTTTCCTTCCTTTCCTTCTTGTTTCTCTCCCTGTTTCTCCCCCTTAGGTTTTCTCTCAGTTAAATTCAAATCCCAGAAAGCCTCATGTCTGCTTGCTTTTTTGTTCCTTCTGAGTTAGAAGTCACTACTGTATTCTGAGAAGTTACTGCACAGCTTTTGCCTGACTTCTCTTGTTTTCCACACACTGTCTGGGTAGTTCAAAACTGTATATTAAATTCTTATGAGTTCTTTTAAATATCTTGCCAGCTGTTCACAAAATATCTTGCTTACCTGCTCCTCCCAGGCTAATTCTCTATAAAATACCTCCAGTACTTCAATTTTAGCATGTCTTCCACTCTGTATTATTATAGCTTGAATTGATCTTATTTGAAAACCCCATTTTTTATATCCAGCCCATGGGCATTTTCTCCATCCTGGAAGAGGAGTGCATGTTCCCCAAGGCAACTGACACCTCTTTCAAGAACAAGCTCTATGACCAGCACCTGGGCAAGTGCAGCAGCTTCCAGAAGCCCAAGCCTGCCAAAGGCAAGGCTGAGGCCCACTTCTCCCTGGTGCACTATGCTGGCACAGTGGACTACAACATCACTGGGTGGCTGGAGAAGAACAAGGACCCTCTGAATGAAACTGTCATTGGGCTGTACCAGAAATCCTCTATGAAACTTTTATGCCATCTTTATGCCAGTTTTGCTTCCATAGATGAAGGTAAGCTCAGGGGATTATGTTTCCAGTTTGGGATTTCCTACTGTTGAGTCAGTGCTTGTGTGCTGTGTGTTAGATGCACAATCATAACACTGTCAAAGGGATCTGCAGCAGTTCCTCAGCTGGACTGTCATCTCATTTTCCAGCTGAAGGTGGTGGAAAGAAGAAAGGAACGAAGAAGAAGGGCTCTTCCTTCCAAACTGTCTCTGTACTCTTTCGGGTAAGTGTGTTCTCTGGCAGAGACTGTCACACCTGGCTCCACAGCCATATTTTCACTTTAAGACAGGAGGGAAGTTCTTCAGTAGTAGTCATTTACTTTGCTGATGCCTACAAAGGATTGTAGGATATTCATTAGGAGAGTAAGGAGAAAGTTCTGAATTTTTGCCGTTCAGCAGAGTCAAATCACTTTGAGAACTGAGATAATATACGGATTGGAAATGATCTCTGTTTTACAGGAAAATCTAAATAAGCTGATGTCTAACTTACGAACAACTCATCCTCACTTTGTGCGTTGCATCATTCCCAATGAAACAAAGACCCCAGGTAATTCATAAAACACCGAATAGGAAGGGGCAGAAGGAGCAATGCTAGAGCAATCAGTATGTCCCCATGCTGCTCTGTCACAGGCCTGATGGATCACAAGCTTGTTCTGCACCAGCTGCGATGTAATGGTGTTCTGGAAGGCATTCGGATCTGCAGGAAAGGATTTCCTAACAAGATACCATATGGGGATTTCAAACAAAGGTCAGTAATAACATTCTTGTGTTTGCATTGAGCCCAATTCATTTGAAAGAACACTCTTGCTAATCCAGCCCATGATACAGTTGTTAGGAAAAGACTATTTTAATATTTAACATGCATGGAAAGCAAAAGACATATCTAATAGCATGGTCTGTGTGGGCAGTGCCCACCCAGATGCCTTCCTCAATACTGTATGCCAAAACCTATTTTTAACTCATTCCTGTTAATTTGAATGTTTGGATATTCTTTGCCTTAATTCTCAAATTGGGCACAAGCATGTTTCAGCAAAAATACAGAGGGTGGTCTATGCACATCCTGTATTTAACTGCTATCTAGTAGAGGTTTGAAGAGTGTGGTTTAAATAATTCTAACTAGAATGGTTTTACAAAGAGGAAATTGTGTTAAATCCAATACTACTTCTTGATGAAATGCTAGGTTTGGCTGGCAAATAGAGCTGCAGTAACAGAAGGGACTCCAACAGGAAATCCAAGTTAGTTCCACATGACCCTCTCATTTTGTAGTGGGTTAATATTTCAACATGCTAACATTTCTAAAGCATTAGCAGATTCATTTATTGATAAAACCCCACAACCAAAAAATCTTATCATGGGAACTGCTGCAAATAAGATATTTATAAAGAGTTGATAAATTCAGGGCAACCCAGCTGAGGTCATCTGCTTGTTGTGTTAGAAGAAGGCAAATGTAGGGTCAGATCTCTAAGAACAAAGCAATCACTCCCCCCTTACCACTCTGTGCAGGGTATGCTGGAGAGCAGGGCACTGAGAAGGACTGAAAGGGTGTTTTGGGTACTACCTGAAGGCATTGGCCCTGCCTTTGATGTGGGAGGGCAGATTTGTGTATCAATGCTGAAAATAGGTATGGAATAATCTCTCAGTGTAGGATTAGGAAGTCCATTGCTGGATCCAAAGTCTAATTCTGGGTTACATGGTACAGGAGGAATGTGAGAAGCTGGAAATGGTTCAGAAAAGCTGTTCCCCTACTCTTAAAATCCATCCATTTTTTGAATTTACAGCTAACCCAATGAGCTGGACCCCTAGAGTAGTGACAATGACAGTGACACAGACAAGCAGAGTCTCTCAGGTGCAGAGAACAGACTGTCCATGCCTTCAGTCTCAGTGAGGCTGTAACACATCCTTGGAACCTACTGAACTGACCTGCTGCTATTTGCTGCTTTTCTTACTGCTTTGCTATTTGAGGCTGGAGGTGTGAGTCAGGCTCAGCCTTCCTCTGTATCTTCAAACTGACAGCTGTTCTTGTGGCATCCTGTGCACTAGAATGATACTGATGGGTAAGCTTTTTTCTTTATTTTATCAGGTACCACCTTCTGAATGCCAGTGTCATTCCAGAAGGAAAGTTTATTGATAGCAGGAAGGCGTGTGAAAAGCTGCTGTCTTCCATTGAGATAGATCATACTCAGTACAAATTTGGACACACTAAGGTAAATGTTTAATTTTGCCACACAATAAGAAAACATTCATTAGATTGAAATGTAAATCCAGCAACGACTGATGTCTGTTCTTTGCCTGCAGGTGTTCTTCAAGGCAGGTTTGCTGGGTGTCCTGGAAGAGATGAGAGATGAATGTTTAGGACAGATGATCACACGGATCCAGGCTTTGTGCAGGGGATACCTCCGGAGACTTGAGCTGAAAAGAATGTTTGACCACAGGTGTGTGTCCTCTGCCAGGTCTGGTTGCTCAAAGCTGGGCTTTATTCCCAGTACTGATGGATCACTTTGGTTTCAGGGAGTCCATCCTCTGCATCCAGTATAACATCCGTGCATTCATGAAAGTCAAGCAGTGGCCCTGGATGAAGCTGTACTTCAAGTTAAAACCCCTCTTAAAAAGTGTGGGAACTGAGAAAGAGCTGGCCATGATGAAGGAAGAGTTTGAGACAACAAAAGAAGAACTGGCTAAATCAGAAGCCACAAGGAACAAACTGGAAGAAAAAATGGTGGCTCTGGTGCAAGAGAAAAAGGACCTACAGCTGCAAGTACAAACTGTAAGTAAATTAAATCATTTTTGGCTCTTCAGATTACATCAGTTTTGTCTGAGTGTTCAGGAAAGGGCTGCAAGGAAATTCTGTTATTTCATGTAGCAGCAACTTAATAAGCAGGTGATTTCTGCAAGTGTCAGTGCCTATGTGTGATAATGAAACACATTTTTGTTGTCTATAAAAAGGAAAATGAAAATTTGGCTGATGCTGAAGAAAGATGCGACCAGCTGATCAAACTAAAATTCCAGCTGGAAGCAAGAATAAAGGAGGTAATGGAAAAGCTGGAAGAGGATGAGGGGATGAATGCTGATCTGGCAGCCAGAAAGAGGAAACTGGAGGATGAATGCTCTGAGCTGAAGAAAGATATGGATGACCTTGAGTTAACATTGGTCAAGGCTGAAAAGGAAAAGCATGCCACTGAAAACAAGGTGCTTTTTATTTCTGCAATGTTGAATAACAGTTGCTTTCTTGATGTATAGGCTGTAAAGATTCAGTAAACGTGAATGCTTACATGCTGCTCTGTAAGGAGATCTATGGGCCTGGTATTGAACCTGGGCACCTCTGTTGTGCAGGAAAACCAACCCATAAGCATGCAAAAATGCATTAAAATTAAAGTGCAGCATTGCTTTGTGACTTCTGAAGGATTGATATATAAGCAGAGAGATTGTAGAGTGTGACCATACAATGGTCAAAGTCTCTTTGGGAGTCTAAGAGCAAGTTCATTGTCTGTGTTCATGGCCTTTATGAGGGCCAAAATTATTAGTGACCTTTAAGTATTTTGCCTTACAATAGGTCAAAAATCTGACTGAAGTAGTGACAGGTTTGGACGAGACTGTTGCAAAGTTAGTGAAGGAGAAGAAGGCCCTTCAAGAAGCCCAGCAACAGGCACTGGATGACCTGCAAATAGAGGAGGACAAGGTTAATACCCTCACCAAAGCTAGGATCAAGCTGGAGCAGCAAGTGAACCATGTGAGCATGTTCAACACAAGGAGAAGGAGCAGATTCTTTAGTTGTTCCACCAGTCATGTTTATATATGTTTATGTTGCAGGTTGAAGGATCTTTGGAACTCGAAAGAAAAGTGTGTGTGGACCTTGAACGAGCAAAGAGAAAGCTTGAGGGAGACTTGAAACTTGCACAGGAAACCATAGTAGATCTGGAGAATGATAAACAACATTTAGATGAAAAATTAAGGAAGTATGAGAAACAAATTTAGTAGATAATTTATTATTTGGCTTTAACTGGGCATATTTTCTTTTAACAAAACATCTCCTTCACAGGAAAGACTTTGATTTTAACCAGATACAAAATAAAATTGCGGAACAGCGAAATTCAGGTACTCATTTGCAGAAGAAGATCAGAGAATTGCAGGCAAGAGACTTTACCTCATCATTACTGTTTGCTTGTTTTAAACTGTACTGCCATGAATAATGCTTGTCCACAGCTTGACATTGGCTCTGTCAGACACAGGGGAAGCTTCCAGCAGCTTCTCACAGAAGCCATCCCTGTATCCCCCCACTATCAAAACCTGGCCATGCAAACCCAATACAACAACAGAGAGCTGTGATCTAAAGCTAGAATGAGTTGATCCATAGGTCCTTTCCTGTCAGTAAGTCTTTACCTACAATGCCAAAACAGTGAAATTCGAAGGAAGTTTGTTTTGCTTACAGTCTCCAAAACAAGGTTCTTGCTGTTCTACTGTGACAAATATGCAGTAACTAAGCACTGAATGACCTGTTCCCTATTTAATTCCTGATGTGCTGTTCCCTCATCGTCCAGGCTCGTGCTGCAGAGCTGGAAGAGGAGACCATGAGTGAGAAAGCAACACGGACAAAAGCAGAGAAGCGTTGTGCTGAGCTGGCTCGGGAGCTTGAGGAAACCCGTGGGAGCCTTGAAGAGGCTGGAGGAGCCACCACAGCTCAAACAGAGCTCAGCAAGAAGCGCGAGGCAGAGTTCCAGAAGATGCGCCGTGACCTGGAAGAGGCCACGCTGCAGCACGAAGCCACGGCTGCCGCCCTGCGCAAGAAGCACGCGGACAGCACAGCTGAGCTGGGCGAGCAGATCGACAACCTGCAACGCGTGAAGCAGAAGCTGGAGAAGGAGAAGAGTGAGCTGAAGATGGAGATTGATGACTTGGCCGGTCGCACAGAGGCCATTACCAAGTGCAAGGTGTTTCTTAATAACTTAAATACTCGAATTACCAATCTTTCTGTCTGATGGGAGCTTTACAAACACAGCTACACAGATTCCACTTTCTGATTCTCTTTCAGGCTATTCTGGAAAAAAGGTACCGCATGCTTGAAGACGAAATGAGTGAGATGAAAGCCAGACTTGAGGAGCACCAGAGGAATGTGAATGAGGTGGTGATGCAAAAAGCCCAGCTCCAGACAGAGTCTGGTAAGGAAGGCACAAAGATGTGCTGAGAGGATGTTTTTTCCCTTCAGTAGCAGACAGATTCTCTCATGTGTACCATTCTCTGACCAGTTTGTTGTAAGGTCATTGAGCATAGTGCTCAAGGGGAATCTTAGAACAAAACTGAAAATTTAAGAAAAAATGTAAAATGGCTCAGGAAAAATCTGAAGAAGACAATATTGAAGGGCTACAGGAAGTACTGAGAATTCTAGAGATGATGGCATAAGCTGTAGGCACCTCTCCAAGAAAGGGAAGAGATGTAGTTCAGCCCCCAGGACAGAGTGTGATATGGAATAAATGTTTTCCAGTTACTGTAAATCTTATGAAATGAAACTTTAGGGTTTATCTCTTGCATCACAAGGACAATTATGGGAAACTGCTAAAGCATTTTGTGTCAGTTCAGCCAGTGTGACAGCATAAAATCCTACTACTTCAAAATGAAAATTGGGCTTTAAAAGAAACAATTAAGCAAATTTTCGAAAGCATTTTTCTTCAGGAAAAAAAATAGCATCTAGTGGATCAGAACTGTAATAAGGGATACAGTTAGAATTAGGGAATCAGGTGTATTTTGATAAAGAAAGAACAATAACAAAAGCATTTTGAAGGATTAAAATATATTGTGCAATGGTAGACATATGTACATAATGGGAGCAACTGATAAGGTAAACAGTGCTGTGTGATTCCAATTATTATTATTATTATTATTATTATTATTATTATTATATATGAGTGTTTTCAGGATGTTTAATCTGGACAATATTGAGAACTTGCCCTCTCTTGTCTTAGGTGAGCTAAGCCGTCAACTCAAAGAGAAGGAAACCGTAAGGTTGCAGCTGTCCAGAAGCAAGCAGGCACTTACACAGCAGATGGAAGAACTCAAGAGGCAGCTGGAGGAAGAGATCAAGGTAGTGCAAACTACTGAGCACCTGATAAAGCTTCAAAATGTATCAGGGTCTCATTTCATTTGAAAAACACTTTTGGGAGTTTGTAAATGTTGCCTGTAGTCCAACACAGTAAAATTAGTCTAGGGAAGGATGTGTACAGTAAGCACTGTGTGCAGTAAGTTCTTTGCAAAGGATGACTTGGGCATGCTGAAAGGTGATGTAATTTGGTGAATTTTTTCATGCTTTTAAATTTTAAAGCCATGGTCTATGAAATTTCTTTAGCTTCTGTAGCCACAGGGAAGACAAGTTACAACAAATGCCAAGGTGAAAGCATCACTTTTGGTCTTTTCTAGTGGTAGAGTTGGTGACAGGCAAAGGCAGCTTTGAACACTTACAAAGCCCCAGCCCTTTGTCTTCTGCCCAGGCTGCAGTGATCATATTTCAGATGTGCAAGGTCATGAGGTCTCTGCTGGTCACAGCTAGCAGAAATACATGATATTGTGGGTCATTTTTAGGCCAAGAACGCCCTGGCCCACGCCCTGCAGTCTGCTCGCCACGACTGTGACTTGCTCCGGGAACAATATGAGGAGGAGCAGGAGGCCAAGGCGGAGCTGCAGCGAGCCATGTCCAAGGCCAACAGCGAGGTGGCCCAGTGGAGAACCAAATACGAGACAGACGCGATTCAGCGCACAGAGGAGCTCGAGGAGGCCAAGTACAGAATAGATGAGATGAGCTGTCCAGATGTATATTGGGCAGAACATAGACCCCCTTTTAGCAGCCTGACCTAAATATTTTTTTGGGACTATTTGCATATAGTCTTAATTAAAATGAGACACATAATGGAATTATTTTTTTTTTAATCATATGCTTGTTTTATTTTTGTGCCTTAAGGAAAAAGCTCTCTCAGCGCCTCCAGGAAGCAGGGCAGCGGGCAGACACGCTGAATTCCAAGTGTGCCTCCTTGGAGAAGATGAAGTTTAAGCTGCAGGGGGAAGTGGAGGATCTGACATTGGACATAGAGAGAGCAAACACATCAGCAGCTGCCCTTGACAGGAAACAGCAGAATTTTGATAAGGTCATAAATGAGCACAGTATCTTTCAAGTGTAGCTTTCCAGAAAGCCAGACTAACACTCTGTACATCAGTCAGTGCTGAAGTCAAGGTGAATCTAACTGGAGCCACTAGGGCATGGCAGTAGGAATTCGTCCTGGTTTAAGAGACTGCATTATTTATCTAGTACAAAATGTAGTCGCAGATAAATAACATTTTCAGTACCAGCAGGAAATGAAACATAATAGCCTCTCCTATGAGGAAAGGCTGAGAGAACTGGGATTGTTCAGCCTAGAGAAGAGAAGCTTCAGGGTGACCTAATTGTGGCCTTCCAGTGCCTGAGGCGAAGCTACAAAAAAGATGGAGAGAAACTGTTTACAAGGGCCTGGAGTGACAGGACAAGGGGGAATGGCTTCACACAGACAGAGAGTAGGTTTAAATTGGATATTAGGATGAAATTCTTCCCTGTGAGGGTAGGGAGACCCAGGCACAGGCTGCCCAGAGAAGCTGCGGCTGCTCCTGGATCCCTGGAAGTGTCCCAAGGCAAGGTTGTATGGGGCTTGGAGCAACATGGGATAGTTGGAGGTGTCCCTGCCATGGCAGGAGATTTGGAACTAGGTGATCTTTGATGTCCCTTCCAACCCAACGCATTCTATGATTCTATGATGTCTTCCAGGTCATGGCAGAATGGAAGGGGAAGTATGAGGAGAGCCAGCTGGAGCGGGAGGCTCTCTCTAAAGAAGCAGGCTCGCTGAACACAGAGCTTTTCAAAGTGAAAAATGCCTATGAGGAAACCTTAGATCAGCTTGAAACAATCAAACGGGAGAACTCCGCTCTCCAGAGTACGTGTTTGGCTCTGGCTTCCCACAGCTTTCACAGACCCACCACAGCAAGGTGTGCTCCACGAGCACACTCATGCCTGCAGGAGGGCACCAAGTGACAGCACTCTGTCCTTCCTGTGCTCTCCATCTTAATGCAGAATATCAATGCCTTACTAAAAGCTGTCAAGCATGTTTGTAAAGTGATTAAGCCAATAAAGCAAATGTCCTGGCTCTCTCATCTGCTGCAGACATTGAGGTGCCATTCCAAAGCAAAGGTAGTGACTGTGGGAGACTGAGCAGCTCGTGAGAGTGAGTTTTACAAATCCACTGAAAACAATGACAGGACCTGTAGTTTTAGACCCTGATGGCCTATCTGTAGATGTGACATGTGCACGGGCTCTTCCAGGCTCTCTGTAAGGAGGGCTGTGAAACCACACCAATGCCCCACTTGGCCCGCATGAGTTGGTTGTGTCTGGTTTTATCTGTACATATTTACAGACATGTGTACCATTGTGTACACATGTACATTTGCGTATACATATTTATGTGTGCAAAAGGGTGCTGAATACAGCAACAAAGCATAGAGTTCAGCTCCTCTGGTTGATGCCATTCTTCTCTCACAGAGGAAGCAGCTGATCTCACAGAGCAAATTACTGCAAATGGCAAAATGATCAGAGACCTTGAGAAAGCCAAAAAGCAAGATGAAATAGAAAAAAATGGTCTGCGAATAGCTCTGGAGGAGGCAGAGGTGAGTTAGATTAAATATTACTGTAGATAGTAAAGAGCATGCTGAGCAGCTTTCTGTTCCCTTTTCTGGCAGTAGCTGTGTGCAAGGTTGATTGCCACAAACTTTAGGAAGTTCTGTGAAATCACTGAGTACCACCTCAATAATCATGTTCTCTGAAATGTTACATTCATCTTTGTTTTTCCCTTTTTTCTTTTAAAGGCAGCTCTTGAGCATGAAGAAGTCAAAATCCTTGGTGTCAACCAAGAACTGACACAGATAAAGTCAGAAATCAGCAGAAAGATTGCTGACAAGGATGAGGAGATCAACCAGCTAAAAAAGAACCATGAAAGGATTGTGGAGACAATGCAGGGTGTTTTGGATGTTGAGATCAGGAGCAGGAATGAAGCCCTGAGGCTGAAGAAGAAGATGGAGGGAGACCTGAATGAAATGGAGATCCAGTTGAGCCATGCCAACCACCAGGCTGCAGAGGCACAGAAGAACCTGCACAGCATCCAGGGAGCTCTTAAGGTCTTGCTTTACCTTCTGGCTGATTTATTTTTTAAGCACAGTATTTGAGAAATTCATTAAGACAAAACTGTCTCTTTAAATACAGGACACCCAGATCCATCTGGATGATGCTCTCAGGACACAGGATGACCTGAAGGAGCAGGTGGCCATGGTGGAGCGCAGAGCAAACCTGCTGCAGGCTGAAGTTGAGGAGCTCCGGGCAGCCCTGGAGCAGACGGAGCGGTCGAGGAAAATGGCTGAGCAGGAGCTTCTGGATGCCAGTGAGAGAGTTCAGCTCCTCTACACTCAGGTAGTTTGCTTTGCTAAGACTGATGTATTTTGGGGTCCAGAGACTGACATATGAAGAATGAATTAATGATTTGATCTCTCTGTGTAGACACTCAAAGCCTCTCTCTTTCTCCTTCATAGAACACCAGCCTTTTTAATACAAAGAAGAAGCTTGAAACTGATATGGCACAACTCCAAACAGAGATAGAGGATGTTACTAATGAAGCAAAAAGTGCTGAAGAAAGGGCTAAGAAGGCAATGACGGATGTGAGGATGTTACTGTGGTTTTCACTTGGAATTTTCAAGGCTTCCAGTGGCATTGCTGCTGGGAGTTAATCTAAATATTCTTGTCACATGTTGGACAAGGAACCAGTCTGTGGGCCTGGTTGAAAAGGCTTTGTGTCAGAGGAGGATTAGAGCAACAGGGGGGAACATGTCCTGCTGACAGATGGGGCTGTTGCCATCATAAAGAACTAAACCTACATTTAGTCAGTCAAAAACAAAATAACTTTCTTCAGTGCTGCATGAAAACGTAATCCACAAAGAAATCCTGCAGTATTGAAACCAGTAAAGTGGCTAAGGTGTCTGAATAGTTATCTTTGCAAAATCCTATTTATCAAATTTTAAATGAGAATTGTAAATTTCCATTCAAAATTGGTGCTAAATCCTCCCATGCAAGACCTGTGAAGCTCAGCCAGGCAATAGGACTGGTGTGTCATGGGACTCAATCTGCTAATGATTTTTGATGCAGAGGATTAAACCAAAATCTTAGCACTGAGAGACATTATGTGGAATTAAAATAGAAAACTCTTCAACTTGCTCATTAAAAGGAAAAAAAATTAAATAGAATCTCAGAATTATTAGGATTGGAAGGGACCTCTAGAGATGATCTACTCCAACCCCTTTGTCCAGGAAGGGTCACCTGCAGCAGGTGACACAGGAACATGTCCAGGTGGGTTTGGAATGTCTCCAGAGAGGGAGACTCCCTGCCCTCCCTGGGCAGCTCTTCCATGCTCTGCCACCCTCCATGGAAAGAAGCTCTTTCTCATATTAAGGTGTTCCTGTGTTTTAATGATTCCTATTCTGTTTGAATAAAAGAAAAAGAAAACATTAGAATGAATTATACACACATATATATTTATATAAAACTTCTAGTGGTCAAATTTTTTCAATTGAGACCTTTTCAGATATTTTGCAGCCAAAGCAATTCGTTGAATTCTACATTAATTATAATTAATTATAATTATATAATTATAAGATTAATCATAATGTCACTCAATATTTCACCGAAGTGCTTAATTATATTGTGTAGGAATCCAGCGTTTGAGAGCAAAATAAATCTTAGTTTGTCTTAAACAACATAGATTATTTTAAACTATTTTGTGCCTTTGTGGCACTACCCTCCAGGAGGTGGTGGCAGTAGCAGGGCAAGCACTAAAGCACAGCACTCAGCACACCCCAGATGTGTTGAGCACAGAGGTGTTTCAGCTGTGCCATGTCCTGTTCCCAGACTCTGCTGCTGCTCTGGCTGTGTTCCCCTGGCACCCAGCTGTTAGTGAGGTCACAGTGGGACAGAGCATTTACCTTTTCTGTCACTCCAGCTCTGTGTGCAGTAAGGCAAACTTTTCCCATCCTTTTCCCATCCTTTTCCCTACTATTTCCTGTCATGTTTTTGCCATTATCATGTGATGGAAATAAACTAAAATAGGGAGTGGGGCAGCAGGAATGGTGAGCAGGACACAGGAGTTAATCTTCTGCTGGTGCACAGTATGTGCTGTTCTTTCACATTCTTCCAGTTTCTTGTGTCATCTCCTTTCCAAGGCAGCCAGGATGGCAGAAGAGCTGAAGAAGGAGCAGGACACCAGTGCCCACCTGGAGAGGATGAAGAAGAACCTGGACCAGACAGTGAAGGACCTGCAGCTTCGTCTGGATGAGGCCGAGCAGCTGGCACTGAAGGGAGGGAAGAAACAGATCCAGAAGCTGGAGGCCAGGGTGGGTACCAGCACTGAACATGGGTGTCAGAAACATCTTTCTTCTCCAAGTCCTGTGTGAGGGCTTAAGCCAATTGTTGATTAATTCACCAGATCCGAGAATTAGAAGCTGAACTGGAAGAAGAACATAAAAAATCCTCAGAGGCTATGAAAAACATCTGCAAATATGAACGGCGTTTCAAAGAGCTCACTTTTCAGGTGGGTAAAAATAGAAAGAAATTCTGATGTTTTGTCTCCCAAGGACATAAAATTGCACGTTCTCTTTCCACAGTGTGAAGAACAAAAGAAGAACATGATTAGGTTACAAGATCTGGTAGATCAACTGCAGATGAAAATCAAATCCTACAGAAAACAAGCTGAGGAAGCTGTGAGTCACTAAAGTGAAGCAAATACTTATTTCCCAGTTCATAGGACTGTCAGTTTAAAAGTTGGCTCCGTGCCCCAGCATGTTGCCAGATGGTTTTAAATTTTTGTTTTGCAATTTCAGGGTGAACAAGCCAATACTGATCTCTCCAAACTGAGAAATGCACTGCATAAGATAGGTGAGGCCCTGGAAAGGGCAGATATTGCTGAGAGCCAAGTAAATAAACTCAGAGCTAAGGCCCGAGAAGGCTCTGCTACAAAGGTAAGGCTTTACTGCAGGTGTGCTCTTTGCTCAAGTCAGTCTAGCAGCAGGTTTGTGCCTTGCCAGTGCTCCAGGCGTCATTTGGAAAGGACAGCTCTGGAAGGAAGGGGCTTTTAAAGACAAGCTGAGTGGGTTGGGGTGGTTAAGATGGAATAAGCTTAGCAGCACATGTGTCCTTGTTTTGCTAGTGAAATAATGGAATTAATCTTTCCTTCATGGTGACCATCTTGGTGTTACCTGCATATATTCAACTCCCACAGTGGTTTTAAGGGTTCCACACACGTCTGCATTGGCTCAGGCTCCACTTGCACATCCCAGCTGGATGGTGCACTGAGATGGATGATTTTAGGGAGCAAAAGACTCATCTTGGCATGTGTAGACTAAACAAAGCCTCTCCTTTCTAGGTGGTGTTAGGAACTGAAAAATGAGCTTCCTCTGGGATAACTAGAACTTCCACAAAGTACCTCTCCAGCTGTGGAAGTAATTTTCCCTTTGTTTATGAACACAAACATTTTCTGTCACTGCTGCTGTACCAGTGTCAATAAAATAGATATCTGCAACTTCAAATGCTCTAAATGTGAATGTTTAAATGAGAGTCTCTTTTTTGTCACTAAGTTAATTATAGTCAAAAGTGTGGGTTTGAGTCTTACTACTTCACTTTGACCAATTTTAGCCTGAATTTAAAACCTAGAGGTTTGACAGGCTTTTTGCTTTCCCAAAGGAAGAATTCTGTTCCAGCTCCTGTAGCCTAGAAGCAGCACATTCTCAGGAGAGCAGCTGCACCTTGTTCTCAGCAGCTCATGACACAGTGCTGTGCTTCAATCCAAAGTCCTGCTGTGCTCCTAGGCCATGTCACTGACCCCAGCCCACCATGTCAAATGACTGGTTACTCAGTGCAACACTCTCCTTCATGAACCTGCAGAAAAACTGTCATAACTTGTTTAGGAGTAGCTGTGCAAAATCAACAGAAAATTGCTAACTGCTAGGCAAGTCTGGTAACCCTTACCAGCCTGTCATTATTCAGAGTATCCAGGCATCAACATGGCATTGTCATGTAATCCTCCCAGCCCTCTTGCCTGCTTTGGTACGAAGTTTGCTGTTTGCTCTTGCCCAGTGTAGTGGTTTTGGTTTGCTAATTGAGATTTCCCAGCCAACACACCAATGAGTGTGGTGGGTTCAGTGCTGGCAAATCACTGAAACTTTCACAAAGCAAGGAAAATTAAACAGAAATAAATGAGCCATAAAAATGTGGAATGAAAGAAATCCATACCAGAAATAGGATCTCAAAAGGATGGGAGTAAGTTGGGGAGGGAATTTGTGATGGCTGGGAATGGGAAAACAGACCACTCAAACATTCCTGGTGCTGAAGAACCACTCAGAAATGGAGAACTTCAGGTGGAAAGAAGTAAATACCCTCCTGGATGCAAAGGATTAGTGTTTCAATGCACGCTTTCAGCAAATTGTTTGGAGCCTCACAATACTCTCTGATACCTCTCTCATGGGTGTGGTTGAGAATAAAGCAGGAAGCCCCATGCTCTGAGCTCAGGGACGGGTGCACACCCTCAGGCAGGACCTGCCCTGANCTGTGGCCATGGCCATTCCCTGCTGGGATGTGCTGACCCGTGGGCAACACAGCAGCTCCCCAGGTACTTCCAGCAGTCAGTCAGGGCTCTTTGGGGTGGATGGGGCATCCCCTCTCTTGTAAACCAACAAACATGCAATGCCTGTGGACTGAGAAGACCATCTTTTGCTTTGCAGATCAGCAAGAGGCCCCAGTTCCTGATCCCTTCCCTGGTGAGGAAAGCAAAGGCTCCAGGAACAGCAGCCTTGCAGAAAGTCCTGTCCCCTCTCATAGCCAAGTGGAGCAGGAGCAGCCTGTTGAATGTGTTCAGATCAAATAAAGCTGGATCCTAATGCATGTCGTGTGACCAGCTGAACTTGATATAGTGTGACTCTTGTTGCAGAAAAAAATTGCTAAGAGAGTGTGGAAGATTAACCACAGAACTGAGGTGGGGTTGAAACAGTGCTGGGGAGCTCAGAAAGGGTCTGGGAGGAGGAAAGCAACATGGATGTGTGCAAGGAAAAGAAATAAGTAATAATACAGTAGAGGATATGATGGTGGAAGAAATGACAACTCAGAACAGGTTTGGGGATGAAAGGTCAGGAGAAATCTGAGGGGAACTGCTGGGAAACACTACAGTGATAATCTGCAAACAACTAACTCATACCCCACCCCTGAAATTCTTTTAAAAGCCTAATTTTAGTTTTGAAGAAATAATTTTCTGTATTTATTCTGTTGTTTCATTACTGCTGAGGAGGTACAAGGCTTGTCACTCATGCCTAGGCAGTGCTGAGCAGAGCTGTCTGCACAGCATTTCCCAAACCTGGGAACACAAGCTGCACTGGGAGGGCAGAGTGAAAATCCAGACCTTCCCAGAGGCCTGAAGAATTCAGGGGCTACTCGCAGGTGGAGCCTGGAAGCCCCCAACATGACCAGACCTCACCTCAGCTCCCCAGGCAGGGCAGGTAGCTCGGGTTGGGGTCCAGCAGCTTCAGGAGTTGCTTTTCTCTCTGGGGTGGTGCAGAGTGGTCCAAGTTTTGAGCTCCTGCTGTGGCCCACCCCACAGGGACCTGGCTTGTCACTCTTTTTGAGCCCACCCAGTGGCATATGTTTTATGTAGGATCATCCAAGGAAAAAAAAAAACCTGGAGCTGTTCTGCTTTGCATAACTGATTTGTTCTTCAGGAGCAGCAAATTGTATTCTTACCTTGGCACAGGAAATGAATGAAGAAAGAAATTAAAGAAATTATTAGCCTGACCCACAAGGGAATCTGTCTTCCAATATAAAATTATGAAACCCTTAATAAATTTCCTAAGGATGCAAAAGGAACTTTTCTGCAAGAACAAGTTAGTTCAGAAATGTCACTAGAAAAGTCTGCTGTGTATCCTGTTGGCAACTTCACTACAGTGAGTGTCACTCAGAAAATTCTGTGGCAATCCACTGGGTTGTCTTAGTCTTGAAAAGCCCAATTTTTAAAGTGAGCAGATTTATAGTAATTCTGTATCAATTTATTTCCATTTACAGCACTGAAATCTGCCCAGAAGTAGGATTTGTGCATCTGTCCCAAATGAGTGCCAACTGAGGAAGACACCGTCTCATTGCTGTCTTTTTTAGGCTACAGTTGCTGCTTGTGCTAATATTATGCACCTAATCCTAGTTCTCCTTCCCTCCCCCTTTTGCCACTTGCCTTCTTTTGACTTTGTCTTACCCGGAGGCGTCTTAGCCTGCCCACCCCACTCCCCTGCTCTGTAACAGGAGCTCCTCAGCTGCTGTGGTGGGTGACAGAAAGGACATCCTGAATGTCACCTCCCAGGCCAGCTCTTCCGCTGGTGTTTGCTGGGAACATGAGGAGTCTGATTAACAACTCTGATACTCAACGGAGATTTCTCACCCCCAAATGAAAGTTTGCTGCTCTACCTGTCTCCCCACTGCTCTGTGAGCTGGGCTGTGCCACTCTTGAGTCTCACCCACTGTCATTGAGAGGAACACAACTTGAGAAGCATGCCCAAGCACAGCTGCTTGTCACCAAGTCTGTTCCCTGGGTGACAGTGTGTTAAGAGAGCTGGTAACACAGCAAACATGTATGTAAACAATGAACAGATGTATGTAGGTTGTATCTTATGGAATATCTACCACGGTTTATCAGGGTCTGGGCACCAATCACCCAGCAAGTGGTTTTGGTTGAAGTAGGGCAGAGTAATCACCAGTACTGACCCACCCCATGCAGGACTGGCTTCCTTCCACCTTAGCTGTAATGTGTGCTCAGAGGAGCTGCACATCCATGTGGAAGAGGTTTTACAGAAACTTCTGTGAGCCAGAGAGAAGTTTGATAAGAGGATCCATGTTTACCCCTGAAAGAATTTCCTACCAAGGTCACTGACACAGAAACCAAGAAAGAAAGAAGGATAAACAAGAGAAACCTGCAACTGCCTGTTCCAATGAGCACTTTGTTTGTCTTTCCTGACCTGAGTAAAGTGTAAACTTAGGAGCTTTGTAAGAATGTATAAGAGGCATGAATGCTAGAATAAAAACAGTTTGAAGCCTTCTGAAAATGGAGTGTTGCTTTGTATTGTGACCATCTCAACTACAACACATCCATACAGATCCTGCTGAGTCCTGGTGCCCCCCATGGCCCTGAGCACATCTCAATTCCTTGTTGGGCATCAGAGGCCCTGACCACCTGAGCAGGAGCTGCAGTGACCTGATCCCCCACACACAAGGAGACACCTCTGTCTGTGTAAGGCACCTGAGCCTGCTCTCCAGGCAGGAGGTTTCCTACTGCAGCAGAAGCTGAGCAGCCCTGAGCTCTCTCCAGCCTCCCAGGGCTCACTAGCAGGGTGTGCAAGGGGATCTCTGTTGAAGAGGATCTCTGCTCTATCCCATGACCATTACAGGCTCCACGTGGGGTACAAATAGGTCACTGAGACCTGAGAAGGCCAAAGGCTTCTTAGGCTTCATGCAGAGATAGTAGGAATGTGCTTGTGCTTCTGTCTCCTATTACTGGCAGGGACACACAGAACACAGTCATTTTCAGTACAGTTTCCCAAGTGTAAGTTGTTTTTTCTCCACTGACATAACATTTTTCACCACCTTGAGGTGGTTTGTTCTCCAAAAGGCTTCACCACCTGAGTGGAATGCCATGCAGAGGCTGGTGTCTGGGGAGAGTGGGATGATGACAAATGTCTTGGGTGTGAGAGTCTGCCTGTTCCTTTGGACTCACTCAGTACAGCCATTCAGAGAGCCACACAGATCACAGAAGGGTTTGGGTTGAAGAGACCTTTAAATCTCACCTAACCAATCTCTCTGACATGGGCAGGGACATCATGCAATCTTATTTCCTTCAGTGTTATGATATTGTCAGAAATAACCCACAGAGGTGATGTTATCATACACATATTTCTGAAAAATCATGCCTGGCAACTCATAATGAAAAAAAAAAGTTTGAACCACACCCCTAAATTCCTGTTATGGACATGGAGAAATGCTTACCAGCATGCAGTTACCACTGAGAATATGTCCAGCCTGTGGTAATGAGAAGAATCTCCTGTACTCTGCCTGCCCTGCTGCTCCTCACCTGGTGGAGCTCCTTCCTGACATTATGTGATGCATTTTGCTGCCCCAATGAGCTCCACAGATCTCTGACTCTGCCTGCAGGTCTCTTTGCTCTTCAAGGACTGAAAGCAACCAAAGCCTGCTGCTTCTGCTGAGGACATTTCAGCTGAAGTTCATGAGAAGCAGTATTATGGATTTGGTGTTCTGGAGGGATATGCTTTGGCAAGTGGCATGGAATTAACTGTCTGTTAATTGAATGAAGTGAAATCAAAGATTTCACTGATAGTCATGGCTTCAGCTGCATGGGAGCAGCCACCTGGACATGTCCCCAGCCAGAGGGAACACCTGGAGACTTCCCCAGCCAGAGGGACTACCTTGGAGGGCAGTCTGTCTTAGGGAATCACAGAGCATATAGACTGAGAGTAGTTTCCAGGGGTAAAGACTACAAAAAACCATTCCTTTTCCTGCTGCAAAACCTCTGCCCATACAGGCCATCCTTGTGTTTCTCATGAGCTTGATGAGTCTGAAGAGGCAGGAGGGGGAGGTTCCCAGTGGCCAACACACAGCACCTGCAGGAACTTCCCCTTGCCCTCCCCAGCCTGGCTGCTGCCTGGCTAAAAATTTTTTGCTTACTCCTTATCTCTCAGTTAACTGCTGGGATGGGGGGAACAAAATCCTCATCTTAGGCCCTGGCAGAAAGGGAGCAGCTGTCTGATCACTGTCTCAAGAAGGATCTATTTTCAGCACGACAGAATCCTTTCTCCTCCATGGGGAATGTGCACCTTGACGACACTGCATTGCTGTGCGGCACAGTCTGTGTCCAGAGATGGCCTCCAGCCTGCCTCCTGCCATTTATCTCTGCTGTGGTTTGCTTCTGTGGAGTTCAGTGAAGTTCACCCTGAAGAGATGGAAATAGAATGGACAGAATATTAATGGTTCCCAGGAGGAAACATTGCATTCTTTTTTTTTTTTTTTTTTGCTTTGAGGTGCTTGCACTTCTTTCAAAAGATTCCTTCCTGGACAGATTTCTCTTTACTGTACCTGGATAGAGGACACATTGCAAAGTTTCTCCTGAAGTAATTTTTTGGGATCTAGGGAGTGAAACTACAGTGAAATCTGAATCATCCATTTCAGATTAGAGACTACTACTTCGTAAGAAACCACTATACCAGTGACATATAAATGGTACCTTGGTGAAAGAGAAGAGCTGTATAAATTAAACTAAATCCAAAGCAGATGCTCAGTAGCTTAGACTGCTTTTCAGGGATGTTTATGACAGCTGACCAAACACTTCACTTTCCATGAGCTTTATGTCATATACCACACCACGGAATGCTGGGTTATTTGCCCAACCTTTTTTTTTTGCACTTGCTCCTGTCTCCTCTTCCAGCCTCCACAAATGTAGTGTCTTTCCCCTGTAGACATTGACTGAGAGTTCATATACTACCTGTATTCACAATGCATGCTCTTACAGCTGCCATTGCTTTAGCCCTAATTTCCTTCAAAAAGATATTTAAAAACAACAACTCAAAACACTGAAAGAGAAGTTCTTGTTTTCTGTGTTCTTATTTCGTTAATGCAAAAGAGGAAAAAAGGAAATGGGTATGAATTTAGAGCTTTCAAGTGAAAGTAGTTGATGTTTTAACATTTTATCTTCTTTTTATAACTTAATCAGCAATACAGATAAACATGGCAGTAAGGTTTGAGTCTGTGATCTGCAGTTGCTGAGGCCCATTTAACATTAAGTGTTTTCTGTGTTAAGGACAGTGTGCAGCTGAGTACTGGTGAGGCAGAACCCTGAGGTGAATCTAGGACCCAATGACACAAAGCAAGTGCAAAGCCCTGAACCTGGAGAGGAACAAGCCCAGGCACCAATAAATGCTGGGTGCTGACCAGGTGAAAAGCAGCTTTGCAAAAAAAAAGAACCTGGGGGTTCTAGGGGAGAGCAGGTTGAACATGAGCCAACAATGTGTCCTTTCTGTAAGAAGGTGAATGGTGCCTGCGTTAGGAGTGCTGCAGCAGGTAGAGGGAGGTGATCCTTGTCCTTAACTCAGCACTGAGGCCACACATGGAGTGCTGAGCTCACCAGTATAAGAGAGATACAGAGCTACTGAAGAGGGTCCAGAAAAAGGCCAGTAACATGAGTGAGAGACTGGAGCATCTCATAAGGGAAGGCTGAAAGAGCAGAGACTGTTCAGCATGGAGAAGACAATGATCAGGTGAATCATATCCATGGATATAAATACCTGGAGGTGCACAGAGAATGGAACCAGGCCCTTTTTATTGTTGCCCAGTGACAAGACAAGAAGCAATGGGTACAATCTGACACACAGATTTTCCCCTGTGAAAATCTGGGAATACTTTTTTCCTGTAAGGGTGACTGAGCACTGGCACAAATTTCCCAGAGCTATTGTGAAATCGCCATCCTTGGAGATATTCAAAAGCTATCTGGATGAAAGAATCTTTCACTGCTGTGTTCTACTTCACAACCCTCTTCTGAGATTTGGACCATTTTCATGAAAGGTTTTATGTTCTGCCACTGGACTATGGGGACCTCCTGACACTAAATTAAATTCCCAAATCGCTGGTGAGTGTCAATACCTGGCGACACCTCAACTCATTGACTGCTTCCCATTCAAACCAGACCTTCCCTTGGCTGCCTGCCCAGAGCTGCCTGGCTGTGTGCCTCACTCCTGCCTCTTGCACAGCTGGGTCCACATCCTGCACAGCACAACAGCAAAAACCCAGAAGAGCTCTCTGAGTAGAATGGCTTTGTTGTTGGCCATTGGAAAGGCAATGTCCCCAAAGTCAAGTGATCTAGCCCAGTACTCTCAGCTATAGAATCATGGAATCATGGCTCTAGGTGGGATGGGGCATGGGGAAGTGCATTACCTCACCAGGGCAGGGCCCTGACCTGCCCTTCCCATATTTTTCCCATATTTTTTCTCCTCAGAGTCATCTGCTGACATATCCTCATGCATCCCAAGATGTCTCAGGACATCAATCTTTCCAGTCTCTCACACCTGGTCACAGGAAAGTTCTGGTTAGCCAGGACTGATGATAAATGATGGAGAGTGGCTGGGCAAATTCTTCCCACAGTTCCCTCAGTGGCCTCAGGTGAATCCTGTCTCACCGATTTGTGAGTGTCTAAGATCAGCAGGTTGCTGACTAATTCCTCCTGGATTGCAGCGAGTCCATTCTGCTCCTCTACCTGACTAATAGCTTAAGGGGCTGGTTGCCCCAAGGATAACCACTTCTGTTGATGACTGAGGCAAAGAAGGTGTTAAGTACCTCAGCCTAAATCTGACAGGATATAAATCAGCTCACATGACTGTGCTTTATTCCTAAAACAAGACCAGTCTCTCTCCAGCACCACCAGTAAATCCCCTTCCCCTCTCTTCATCAGCATTGGCCAGGCATGTCTGCCACCCCCAGTGCTCTGGTATACCCGTGGTGTTTTGGACTTAATGTGCAAGATAGTTGTAATGAAATGGAAGTGCTGGACTGAGGATGTATCTGGTAGAGAGCATCTGGGACTGCATGCTGACATGATGTGTTTGTGCATACATCCAATTATTTGAACAGATATTACTGAAAAGAGGATTTTTCTACCATTTGTAGAAACCAGGTGTGCTGGTTTCAGTTGGAAAGTATTTCAAATCAGTTATTCTTCCTAGGGTTGCAGGCATTGGTTAAAGATAAGTTGCCAGCAAAAGCAGGGAGCATCTTGCTCACTAGCACTCACCTGCAGATCAGGAGTTTCAGCAGCTATAACTCATCACAGGGTTCACAAGAGAGAATCTCCCACTTATTTGCAATTTGAAGTGTCTGCAAAGAGGCACACAGGCACATTGCCTCTGTGTGTGTGTGTGTGTGTGTGTGTGTGTGTGTGTGTGCACACTCTTCCTGATACCCCTAAAGCTGCCTCACATCTGTCAGAGCCATCAACTTAAAAAGAACCAGCCTCTCCCTGCTGCAGTGTTTGGCTGACCACCCTGCTGTGCCTGTCACCCTCCTCACCTCTTCTACATCTGCACTTCTGCTTTCAGGGTTAAACCAACAAAACTGCCAAAAGGTTTTAATAATGCTAATTTATCTTTTAACATCCTGTTTTATCTATTGTACTACTGGGATAGCTGCAGCACAGACATACCAAGCAATCCATCCCAGGTCGTGCAGTGAGTCGGTGGGAAAGCCAGCAATAGAATCCATAAGTCCTGAATCCAAGTTCTTTAAGTGCTTTGACTAGTCCAGATTCCCTCCTTAACACCCTTGGAAGATTGTTTATAGAAGATGTATTCATATAACCACTAAGACATCAAAATTTTCT
>VXBC01002771.1:2145-37879 GCA_013399945.1 Ploceus nigricollis
TTTTTGATAGCTGCAGTATTTGCTTATTGGTCCACTTATTTAGAAAGTTTATGAGTTGGATTTAATTCTGTCTTCAGCTTGAGGGGAACCAAGCACCCATTCTTAAAGAATGACCCCCACATCAAACTGCAAGTTGTTTATTCTGGAGTGGGTACATCATCAGTTCTTGTTGAAGCTGTTTCACTGCAGAAAAAATACTTTATGTTTTGGTGAAGGAAAAGAGAGGGCATAATTTTATTACTTAGGCACTGGGATGACCTTGGAACAGGAAAGCTCCAGTCTTTATGTCAAGAATTGCTGAAACTTTTAACATGCAATAGAAGATGAGGGCTGTAGTGACCCACTGCAGAAGGTGAGGGTAACCCAGGTTCTTGTTAATAAATCCCTTGGGGAGGATTAGAGGGAAACAACACTGAATGGTTGGTAAAGAAATGCTTCCTAATGTCCGGTCTGAACCTGCCCTGGTGCAGCTTTGAACCATTCCCGCTGTCATTGTATTCAGGAAAGGAGAGCTCAGCACTTCCATCTAAACCACTCTGAAACAGCCAGATTTGTTGCTTCAAGCCAACAAAGAGTTGAGCCATAAACACAATCAAAGCCATTATAGATGCCACTGTAGAGTACAAACACAGGCAGCACTTTGATTGATTGATTACTTCAGCAATCAAACTAGATGAAAGTTTCCCCCTCCCACTTTATCAGATGACACAGCACAGAAGGTTGTGATGCACAGTAGCTGTTGTATAAATTCGTGTGGAAATGCTAATACCATATTTCTGTGTGTATGTGTGCATTTTCTTCTATACAAATTGCATACTGTGGTTTAGAGTGCAAGGGATGGTCATCTTAGAAAAGAAATTCATTAGGATAAATGAAATATATTAGGATATAACCGCGCAGGAACTACTTTAACCATTCTTACGCCTTTTCCTAGGATTGATACGAAATTTACTGTACACATTCTTCCGTCTCTGGAGTTTATCGATGTTTTAAGATACTGTGCATCTAAAGGATATTTGTTGTGCCCTCTAGCGCCCAGTGTGAGGGTTTACCTTTACAGCAGAAGTGAAACCTCCACCAAGGACCAGCATTTGATCCCTAAGGCAAATTCCGCCCCAAACAAAATGTTTTTAGAATCTTTGCTGCCAGTGATAATAAACAGCAAGGAAAAACGATGCTAACAAACTGTTAGCGTGAGAGAAATCTTATTTAAGATTAATTTTCCGTGACTTTTGCAGAGAACACAGCAACACAGCCACTGGGGGAGCAGTTCTAAGCTGTGAGTACTGTGGTTCTGCACTGAAAAAGAAGAAAAAAGGAGAAACTGAGAAATAATATCCAACAGAAGATAGTCTTTCCCCCCATACGTGTCACAATAACACCACAGCTATTCCTAGGCTTATTTTGTCATGTGATAAAGATGACAGTCACTCTTTTATTGATGTTTCTCCTTAGAGCAGAAAGGTTGATGGGCTTGTGCAACAGGAAGGAGGGAAGGAAGGAAGCAGGAGGACTGTGAGACTAACAGCCTCTCGCTGTGATTGGTTTTCTTCTCAGTCTGTCTGTATGGTAACGAGTAATAGAAATTGAAAATTGTAACCTCTGGAGTTAAGCCTGTAATACAGTCTCTAAAGCAAAAGCAAACCAGGAACAGGGATAGTGTCCCAGAAAACATCTCTTATCAGTTGTTCAACTTGTTTTTAAACTTTGAGATGTTAAATATTTAACACTATGAAAGTATATAAACTAAATATATATCTAAGGCTTTTATCTGTTTGAAACTGAATTGCAGCTTCTGCTAGCAGATCTTTGCCAGGGTGTAAGAGGACTAGTTCAGTCAGAGACAAATTTGTTACTTTCAAATTTGTAATCCCTTCTGTAATTTTTGTCTGAGGAGTCTGGCCTGAAATGCTCTTTTGATGAGAGGCTAAAGTTTCAAATCTGACTATGAATTCAGTCTTTGTCTGTAAAGCACAGCATATCTAGGATTTGTCTTTGCACCTGAATAATGAGACTCTTTGCTAAATGTGACTGTCTTCCTTTGCCCCCTTTGTGATAGCAAAAGGCAATAGGAAGTGTCTGCACTTTCCCTCAATTACTTGTGGAATATTTAATGTAAATATAGAGTGAAATTAATATTAACTGGTACTTAAAGAGGCAATGAATAAGCAGTTTAATTTCAGGGCAAGGTACTTTATGGAGTATTTGAACTGAGAATGGCAATGCGTTAGCTATGATATAAAAAAACTTGAATACATCTGAGCATAGTTTTCTGAGAAGGTATTTTAAAATCTGCTGATATTCTACAGCTTTACCTATCTGACTTTGAACAAGTTTGAAACACAGTTTTAAAGATTGTGAGCTTTTTCAGGAGAGAAGTGAAGAAGGGACTAAGCAGATTTTCTATGCCAATAATTCTTCCCTTAGATGAAACAAAAACTTGGGAGACATGTTTCAATAGTCATTGCACATCAAAATTGCTTTCTATCCCTAATGTAAGATTTACATTTGTCTATTATGGAGAAAAGACCATACATCATGTTGGCATTCTGCTTTCATATTCAAGCTGATGCTTCTTTAGATTTGAAAAGTGATGCTGGAAAGAAGCCCAGCTGCTGCCCGAAGTCTGTTATAGTGGGAGATAACAATCCCATACAGCTGATCAACCGTAGAGAGGCAGCAGATCATACATAAGGGGCTGCCTCTGGTGAGTCCAGTGACATGTGTGACATTATGTATTTCAGAAGTAACTAATTTTAGATATTCTTTCCAAGGGAATTTTTACAGTTTCCTCTTACATGCCAGAGTACTAGTCTGAAACTTCTGTTGACAGGTCACTCTGTGCACCTGCAAACGCCATGGGGAGAAAAGCCAGGGAAATGAAGAGGGAGCACCTACTTGTTCAGTGTGCCATGACCTCATCCTGGCAGTTTGTTATGGGATATGGGTTGTCACCCATGACAGTGACTTGGTGATTGCTTTCCAGTTACTGTTGAGTCTTTCATTGACTTGGAATAAAGCTATGATAACGGGATCAAGTCCTGTACAGGAACACACCATCCCATGAGCTGAGCACTAGCCATCCTGGTAAAAGAGTCATCAAAGGAAAATTGTTTTAACACACAGTGCCCTGCCCAGGCTCAGGATTAACAACCTGGCACTGGAAATAGTGAGCAGCTCAGTGACAGCTGGCTTCAAAACAAATCCAGCTACTTAGCCAGAGCTCAAAAGAATAATATTATGGAGATGACATAATTCTGGGGGAGGCCCCTCTGGATTTCTGCCAACACCAGACTGTCTAAGGCTTCAATAGGAGCCTACGTTTCATTTTCTTTAGTGCCCTGACACCAACTAATTGAGCCTGTTGCGAGCGACAGAATAGCCAGGAGGGCGCTTGCCCGGCCGAAGCCCAGCTGGGGGTGCTGGAGAGCCGAGAACGGCATCGTGAGATGCTTTAAACTCCTTGATGCTCCTGCGCGGAGCATCAGATCCACCCCCATACCAGTCTGTTTTCTCCCTTGTCCGGGTAGTTGCAAACCAAATAGGGATTGAATAAAAATCTTTCTTGTGTTTGCCGGGTGTGGCTCTGCTGAGCAGCTATTTTGTTGCTTCCACCATCCTTTCTTGGTCTATTTTATGTGTCAGATAAAGAATCTAGATATATTGGGTTTCACCTGTACATTTCATAGTTTACTCATAGAACAGATATTGTTATCCTAGTACTTGATACAAATGAAGGGTAATGATTAATGTTTGATGGATAGGCAAACTGATGCTTAGCGACAAAGGGAGACTCAACAAAAAGATACAACCACCTCCAATCTGCCTATGAATAAAACTTCAGCCCCTTAAACTGCGTGTTGTCCAATCTGTTATGCTCAAAATCCACCAGGAGAAAACTTTCTTAATTAGGGTTTGACCTGGAATTATATAGGTAGTGATTGTGCAGTGTGAAACACAGGGAAAATCCCCGGAGCCAGAGCTGGGGTCCCAAACTCCTCTCTGCACTACCAGGGCCAGCCAGCAGGCCACAGTCGTGCTGTGCAAGAGCTGCTGCTGCCTGAACTCTCTTCTGCAGGTGGGAGTCTCTCCAGCACGGAGGTGCCCTGACTTTCCCCAGTCCTCACCTCCTGCTCTTCTACAGTTTCGTGGCTGAGGTGCCCTGAAGTGCGAAACCTGTGATAAAATTCTCTCCAGGTAGACAGGGTTTCAATTCCAGTCTTAATCATTGGGCTATAACATAGGAGGGGAAAAATAAAATAATCAGCACGTGCATGCTTGGGAAAAGCTATGTGCCAGCTTCTGTGTATGGGAGTGGAGGCCTGTTGGTAGCTGTCCCCCTGGGATGTACTAAAATGGTTGGGGAAGCAGATGATTCAGGACATATTCCTGATATTACTTGATTTTGCATTACTGTTGGCTGGCTGCAGATAATCTCTTTTGTGACCCTTTGACTCCCGAGCCTGAAGCCTCTTTTCCGGGATGTCCGTGTTGGCTCTTCTCTCTCTGTCAATGGACCCCGTGCAGGCCGCAGCCAGCAAAGGGCTGCCCTGGGGAGCAACTGGGGTTTGGTTGGTGGCTCCCTGGAAAATAACTGCTTGCATCCCAGCTTCTTAGCCCCTGCCAGGTCAGGGCCTGAACGCTGCCATGGGCTGCTCATTGGCTATGATTCTCTCAGATAAATAGTAGGTTTATAATATTATTATACAATGTAAGCCTTTGCTGGGCTGGAGCGTTACTATATCTGATAGCTACTCCTGCCCTCTCAGGATCCCAGTCATCAGAGGTATGAAGAGGTAATCTTCACAGAAATGTAACCAGTACCCATATATGCCTCCTCCCCACGCAGGGAAAGGAGGAAGGCGTTCCCACATAAGGAGGTGTTCCTCCAGTACACTGCAGACGCCAGCTTGGTAAACTGCCCTGAATGGTAGATGTTACAGTTTTACAGGACGACCAATACAACATTTTGGCACTTGACTGAGTGGAGTTAGAGCGATGCAAAATTACATATTCGTACAAGTTGTTGTTAATTCAGTGATTTTCTTGTGTTTTGGGAGTTCTGGTTTGAGAAGTAATACGTTTGTTGTTGTAGTATGAACTAAAATTCACACAGCTCAGTGTGCCCCGTTACTTTAGATTGCCTCTAGCTTGGTCTGCATGAAAGAGTTGGCAAAGACTTGTGTATGGCTCAGAAAGGTCTGTCCCAGGCAGTAAGGGACATTAGTCACACAGCTATATGCATACTTCTTTTTTTTCATGTTGCTGTGGGGTATCCCCGTTTGCTCCCAGACCTCCTATGCAAAAGGCACAAGCACAAAGTTACTTCCTTGCAGTGCCCTAACTAGTAGTGCAGATCCAACACTGCTGATACAGAGCCCTCAGATTCGAGAATTACTTCCTTGCCATACATCTGTGCTGCCCAGCCCCTTCCCCTCCCCCTTTCTTTGCTACCTGCAGTATTGCAAACCCCAAGAGCAATGAGCAGAGCTGAGAAATCCCCCAAACTCAGTTATCCGTGCAGCTACTCAGCATGACTCTCACAGCACTCAACATGTGCATTGCTTCCCTCATTGGGTTTTTTGACCTTTTCTGTGGCCTATTGTCTTCTAGCATCCTGTGTTCACACCACCTCACAAGCCAAAATAGTTTGTTCTGGGATTAATTTCTGTGGTTCAGGGGCTCAACCTGACAAGTAATGTAGCAGCAGTCAAAGCTTACAGCAAAACCTCAAGTAGAAAATTGAAAGAGAGATAAGTTCCTTTCCCTCTCCTCTCTCTGCAAACTCAAATGATCAACCTAAAGGATTCTCCATACATTTTTGGATAAAGAGGCATCATACCCTTTTTTTCTCCCTTTTAATTGCTCTGTCCCATAACAGAATCCCTCACTACTGCAGCTTCACCTTGTGGGAAGATAGCATAGCAAGGTATGTGTAATTTCTTCCCCTTCTTGAACTACTGCAATGATAGCACAATTGTTCCTGGAAAAGTGAGCATTAGTGTTCGTGATTGTGAATACACAAATATGAAAAATTATTGTGGTTTAGAGATAGGACAGTCAGGGGAATATGTGCAAGGGAAGTAAGAACAATTAATTTCTTCCACTGACAATCTCCTTGGCCATGGGAAAGTTGCACAGACTCCTGTTTTGACCAGTCATTCACTCAAGCTCACTTATCTTGATTTTTGAATGCCTATCTTGAAACAGATAGGCTGGGAGCACGAAAGGGCCACTCAGCCCCTGTATCAGCATATTCCTTAGAGAACCCTTGGCAATAGGCATTCATGAGAGCAAGCTTGGGCTGAGCACGCAGAAACAAAAAGCTACTTTTGAAAGAAGGGCTTTAAGGCTAAGGTTATGAAAATGCTGGTTATCATGAATGCTTATTTCAAAAGGTCAGCTAGCGCCCAAAATGAGTGTTCCAGGAGAGCGAGGGGAGGAAGGGCGTCTCCCTTGCTGCTGCTGTTTCTCTGGGGAGTCACACTCCACAAGTGATACAAAGGCTGACAGCATTCTGCCCCCCTGCTTGAAAAGGGGCCAAGGGTGATGAAACTTGGATGCACTGTGCTCAAGAATACTGTTGCTGTGACCGAATGTTGCTCCACAGCAACTCCGCAGCAGAGCTGTAAGGATATGAAGTGGTTTAGAGCTGATCTTAGGAGGCGTTGCTGCCATGTAAAAGGGTTATCTCTTCAACCAAGGTTGTTTTAACTGTAAGAAAGGATATGAAAATATAAACAGAAATATGAGAGAAATGGGAACAAGAACATGCACTACATGTTCCTGGGCTGTGTGAAGGGGTCATGGAATTAAGTTTAAAAAAATAATAAGGGAACAGAAACCTCTGTGGATAACTAGTCATCTGCTTTATTAGTGATATAATAGGATTTGAACAGGAACATTTAGTCTGGGACTAACAGAAACCAATTTCTTCCCTTCTTTTTCTACGAAAATCTTTAACCAAGATACGCATACACTGCTCTTTCAAACATCTCTGTTTCATGGCAGACTTCAAACTTTTTACTTCATCTGCTGCAGTACAGGCAGATTTGGATAGAATTGAATACATAACCTGATGGTTTATGGATCACATTTGAATTTCTCTGAGCATTGCTCTAGCAGTATCATAGAACAAACACTGAGTGCTTGCATAACCTCGTAGGTGTCAGTGGTTTTCTGCAGAGGCATTTAGTCAAATGATTCTCCCCAGCAATATGTTCTGAAGCACAGTGGTGTTTTCAGGCCTGCTGGAAACATGCCAAGCTTCTGCTGAGCCTTACATGTGCTGGGGCATGACTTGGATTAAGGCTGTGTGAATGTATTGCCTTCAGTGTTCACTGATTGTAATCGTTTCATCCCTTATGATGTAGTGACTAATTTCTTTATTTGCATGGACATGGCAGGTAATGCTTCTAAAGCTCTTCTTACAGTTTCTGATGAGGGCTGATACTTGACTTTCTAATGCCCATGTCCTCTCCTCATGACATTGCTTCTGGAAAGTCTTGTTCTCAAAGACAAATTTCGATTTCATTTTGATTGCCATATCCAGCCTCCTTGCTTGACTTGCCACCCTGGAGTAGTATAAAACCTAAAATCATTCTTTCACTATGTTGAAAGGTTTCTAGAGAAGAATGACACTGTGATAGTACACAGTAGTACACTGTGTAGTACATAGCATCTATTATTTTGCTTTGTCACTTGCACAACACAATTGTATTTTGGAAAACTGCCTGCTTACAACTACATGCTGGGATTCATATAAAAGATTATGAAAATACCATTTGTTTGAAACAGATGTAGGACTGCATGCTTGTGTATGTCTCCAGGATCTTGATCTGTGTGTGTGAGCACCTCGCTGACAATTTTTTTATCCATACCATCCTACTCAGCAGCTGTACTGAACAGTTGCACTGTTCACTTTCCTCTAAACCCTGCTGCGATCTTTTCTTGGGGTGGAGAATCTGTGTGATGAGAAGGAAATGGCAGTGGTCTAGTCAGATGTCTAGACTGCGTCATTTTTTCCTGGCCCCCTGCAGAATTTACAGGTGAGGGCTGTGTAGATGAATAGTTTTAGGCGGAAGGTGTGTTACACAACATACTAACCCCTCCGTGCTACAGGACATGTTGTGTAAAGGGAGAGCTGGCTCAGAGCCAGTAGCATCTAAAAAATGCAGAAATCACCTTGCATGCAGCAGTGCTGCCATGTCTTAGGGGTGCTACTCAGGAAGGTTTCCTCTGGCTTCCCCTAGAGTTAGAAAGACACATGCAGAGCCAAGGGATGAGCTGCAGCTTGTGAAAGTTTGGACTTCGGGCTTTAAAAATTAACTCTGTTTTTCCCAGAGCCCAGATTGTGCAGTATCATGTGCCGAACTGTAGTAATAATTTTGGTTCTTAAATGAAAAATGTGGGTGTATGGAGAGAAATGATTGTATGGAAATGATGTCATGCAATATGAAAGAAGAGAAAGTTAGCTTTTGTTTCCCTCTGTACGTGATTTTCCAAATAGAGGAACCTTTGCTGCATTCAGATAGTATATAGGACTAATAGGAAAACAGCTGTCAGCATGAAAATCAAGAACAAGTCTTCTGTAAGATCCAGAATCAAAACTAAATAACTTGCATGAATATAAGACTGTGAGTCTTGGATGTAAATCTTCACTATTGATAATAGATGAAATAATTTTTTTTGTCAACAGAAAGGCTAATCCTAAACTGGGTACAAGTCTTTACTTAATCTTAAATTTGTGGGGTACAAGGTTTAAGCACTCAGCTGAGTTACCTCAGTATGTAATGTCATCTTTTACTGCTTGATAACCTCTGTTTATAAAGCCAACATATGCAGTCCAAGATGCCATTTCTGTTACCTGCATAAGTATCTTAAATTTTACTAGCAGTTTTAAATGTCAGAAGTACTTCTAGAGTTTAAGAGGGTCTGGATTATCATTAATTAGAATAGCTAATAGTTACTGCAGACATTCTAAGTACAGCTTCAATTACAGACACCTCCTCTATAAAAGTGAAGCCAAAAGGTTTTAACCCAGTTTTTAATGAAGTTATATCTCTGTGTCTGTATTCCAAAACTCTACCTTGGAAATGAAGCCATATTCAGAAAAAGTGTCACATCTTTATCTCATATTTGTAATCTAAAAGATGGAAGGATGAGCTGAATTTCTTGGGATTTGAACTGCTACTGTTGTTAAATATAAGAGGAACCTAGTGACGGAACTTCAGCAGACATACGTCCCCAGTAGGTGCCTCTGTAGAATTTGATCCATGGAACACTGTAGTTTAATATTCCTAATAAATAATATTAGGACTCTTGGCAGTTGTCTCTATTACAAAACAGACATCTCACAATCTCTAACAGTCAACAATTTTAGGGAGGAGCTCTTACAGAGGAGTTGAGATCAGGTCTGTTCTATAGTGTCTTTTCCATGTAACTCCTAGGGGGGGAAAAAAGGCACTCTGAAAAAAGTTTTTCAAGGTGCCTGCCTTAATACTGAACCCCATGAACGAAAATCCTATGTAGTGAATTGATTGCATCAAACCGCGGCCTGATTCTGCAGCTTCTCACTTTACAATGGTGGCTTGCAAGAGCTCTTGCAGGAAGAGCTTGTGAAAAAGGAGAAGTTCTTTAAAAGCCTTGTCCTTCCTTCCTTGCTTCCTCTGTTGGGCTGCTGTGGAGGTATCTAAGCCCTGCTGAATACTTTGGGATTTGTGTGACTTTGTATTTGCCTTGCTGAGGGTTACGCTGAAGGACTCTGAAGAGAATAGGCTTTGAGCTCACTTAGAAAATGCAACAAAAATGGTGGAGGCTGCATGAAGGGATTAAAAAAGGCCAGATCCTGAGCAGTCTGGCAGCCATGTAGAAGCTGGTGCCAGTATAACAGTAGTGTGGTATCTTAGCATGTGTGTTGTACAAGCTTTTGAAAAGGAAGTTGTGAGAGAAAGCAAAGGGACCACATACATAATGAAATTACATTATGAGTAACAAAAGTACCACCAGGCCTGTGGGCCTCCCTTTCTCCAGGATCTGTTTGAGCCTTCATTTTCTTGTAACTGTATTCTGTGATGGGCATTGTTTAATTTCCACGCCTGTTTAGAAAACCCTTCCCTTTTTGGTGGCCCAGACTGTCTCACACGAGTAGTGCCACGATATTCCCTGTGATGACTTACCAACATGTTGGCCAGGAGCAGCCCAGTGCCAGTAATAGCCCAAGGATGTTAAGGCTGGGTAGATGTAGACAAAGATGGAAGAATTGGAAAGTGAAATATGGTGGATCTTAGGAAAGCCTTCAGATGCTCCTGGGGCAACAGAAGAATGGTGGAAGCAATTGCTGTTGTTTCCCTGATGGCTGCTGCCTCTCTGAGTATACTCATTCCTTCATCAGTCTCCTGCTTTGCTTTCCAGGACTTTGAAGAAGATAAAATTGGCCACTTCAATATCGTTCCTGAACTGTATGCATAACACCTTTCCTTTTAATTCTTCAGAAACTGAGTGCAGCTGTAGAGTTCTGATTTTACTATTCTTATATTCCCTGCAAGTGCTCCCTGGGCCCAGCATGGTCCCAGCAATAGGATTCTGTGTCAGCTTTTCCAACAGGCAGTGAATTGACCACACTTGCATTGATTTTAATCTAAATTCCTGAGAAAAGGCCAAGATCCATAATTTCACCTCAAAAATCTGTATAGGTACATCACGCTGTCTTGTATCAATTTTACTGCCTTCTTGTTCTATTGCTTAAGAAGAACTTTGCCTGAATACAGAGGTATTTCCTAGTAACTGAGCAAATTTCAAGTTTACTGGTGAGTGTGAAGTCTTGCTGCCTTGAAACATGAGCCCTCTGGGTTGGAATGGCTGAGTTCTGAGAAGAGAGGGGAAAAGATAAAAAAGCTCATCTCTTAAGAAATTGATTTGTGGTTTGAAGGAATTCTAGAAGTGTGCGGGGAGATAAACATGAGATGAAGCCTAAACCAAAACTCCAGTAATTTGTTTTGAAATCAAATTTAAAAACCAAAAAGATCCTAGAATCTCATCATATCCCTTTATTAAAGGCTAACACTATCTTCTAGTGAATTTTCTAAGGGCCCTTTTAAAAAATTAAACCAGTATGATTTCCTCTTGATCTTTCTTGAGTTCAACTTGTGACTGTTACTAGGAGGAAGTCAGCTGCTGATGTTTTGCATGAAGTTATTCTGTATTGCTGGTATGTTACAATTTATACAAATTGAACTTCTGCCAATTACTGCTGTGCTCGCCATAAGAAGCTGAATCTTGTTGTCAAAGACAGATCAGAAATAGGATAGTGGTGTACTGATGGGCTGCCTTTGATGGGTGATTGGTTAGTTTTTGTTTTTTGGGTTTTTTTTTTACACAAATGCAGTGTGCTAAGAAATTTTCATTGAACTTTCTGTAATTAATTCAATTTCATATCAAGGGTTGGATTTGTAGACGCTACTCTAGTCCCTTTCAGACCTGCCTGGAAAATCACTGTGACAGAGAAGCTCATGATATAGTCATGATTTTCTCATCAAGGGAAGTCCCCACTTGATGGTGAAGCAAATCTAGACCCACCTCTTGTTTAGAGGCCTGTGAAAAAATTTGCCCTTTGGCATATTCGCTCCAGGAAAATCATTATTCCTCCCAGTCTCCCTGCGTAGTTATGGGGCTGGGTATATTACAGATGTTACAGAAGACAACTCTTGCCTTGTTGCTTCAGGTGTGTGCCAGGCACAGTTTCATACCCAAGTCTCCACTGAGATAGTATGTAAGATTAAAACCAGCACATCTCTCCAGCCACATAGATTTGGCTTAATTTCTTGTGAACTTCTTTTCCTTTTAGTCATTACATATATGTGCATATGCCTGTATTTACATGAAAAGCGTGTACTCTCATATGTAATAAAAGTAAAGGACAGAGTATAAGGCCTGCACAAAAGCACAGAATTATATTTTTTTTCTTCCAAAGTAGAATTTTTTGCTAAATATTTTCTATTAGCAAATGCAGCAAAGATGAGGTAGCCATTTTCACTAAATTTATATAATGAATATTTCCAAAAGATCCAAAAGCTTGATACACTGGCTACATATAAAATTTTAAAATCTTGAACTGAAATCAATGCCTTCCTACTCGTTCTGTGACCTTGGACCTTTCCTGGCTGCTTGCTGGACTCCCAGATGCTTTACAGAGAGGGTTTTTCCTCCATCTAGAACTATAGTTCTTCAGTTTTTTATTTGTAGGGCTTACACGGTTTCCTTTCTAAACTTATCCTTTCCCTTCCTTGCATTATTGAAAAATTTAATTTCATGGAGGTCACTTGGGAGATTCAATAACCAGTGTTTTTTGTAACATTGCAAATATACAGTAAGTTAGTTATGTACATTTAGGAGTTTCCTGGCAAAGCTGAAAGTAATCATCTCAGGTTTATTAAGTTCCATTCTTTACCAGGGATCTAATGGTTTGCCAAATGTACAGGAAGATGATAAATAATATTTAATGTGCTGAATGATGGTATCCAGTGGGTTAGAGAAAAAGTTCTGAATGAAATTGCACTTCGATTTTATTTCAGATTGATTTAAATGGGAATCTGTAATTAATGGTTTGAGTTGACCACCACAGTGACTTTTACAGCCAACATTTGCCAAAACTGACAGAAGAACTCTGATGTATTTTCTCTCCTTCACAGGGCAGTAGAACAGTGTTTTCAGCTCATTGTTCCTGAAGGGAGGTTGCCTCGGAGACAAGAGTGCTCCTGTGCAGGTCCCAACCCTGTGCTTGATAACTCCCATGCAGGTATGAATGAGATCTAAGGCTGTGGTATGGAATTGTTCATGAACAGTTGGTTTCACTGTGAACTGAGCTCTCAAGCAAGAGGAACATATTCTACAAACATTTTCTGGTAACCCACAGCACCCACATCCTCTGCAAGTGAGAGGCAATAGGTAACAAGGATGATAAAGGCGCTGTGTGTGCTCCCTGCAACTCGCAGGTCACAACGAGGTTATTAATGATAGAAAACTCCTAAACTCGGTCCCCAGTGCAGGGCAACTGCTCTTCCCCTCATCTGGAATTTTTCCTTGAAGAGCACATTAAAGGTTCTAAACAAAATTTTATGTTTGTTTTATGATATCTGAATTACTCCACTGGCACAGTATTTGATATTAGTGTACTCTGGTGAAAAAAAATTGTTCTTGCATTAGGCTCGACACAATGATGAAACAAGTTACCCAGCACTATTCAGAGGAAGTCTATGGCAAAACAGCTTTGGATATCTTGCAAGTGCCACAAATTTGAGATCACCTTTAATCATTTTTTCCTTTCCTCGAGGTTTTGAATGAGAGGTAATAGAATGACAGCAAAATGCAATGTTGTAAAGAAAAGTTTCTCAGGGACCAGTCAACAAACTGATGACAGCAAAGAAAATACAAGCGGCCCTGCTGTGGAAGGTTTTGTTTTCATTCTATGTGCTAGGAGGAATCTGCTTCCTGG
Organism: Ploceus nigricollis; assembly: GCA_013399945.1. Classification (NCBI taxonomy): domain Eukaryota; kingdom Metazoa; phylum Chordata; class Aves; order Passeriformes; family Ploceidae; genus Ploceus; species Ploceus nigricollis. The sequence goes on from VXBC01002771.1 coordinate 15,638, forward strand.
TTAGTGTGTAGAAATTGTGTGATGTTTCTTTAAATAGCTGTCATTATCTGGTGCGTTTCCCGATCTGAAGCGATTTGAAAATCACTGTGGCCCTTCTACAGCAAGTAGATGAACTGATGTTTGTAGCAATAGAAAACAGTTTGTATGAACCCTAGAGTGCTAATGGAATTTCTTTAGAAGATGTTTGGCTTGGGCATGAAGGAAAAGCATTTAGATTATCTCAAAGGTTTTGGAAAATGTAAGCTGCTTGGTTACCCCCATCTGTGTCTGGTAGTTGGTCATGCTCTTCAGTATTTCGGGACAAGAGACTGAATGTTCAGTGATACCTAAAGTGAGGCAAATTTTGTTTGGAAAAGACTGTGACTTGCTTTTCTCACAGGCTTGTTTTCCTGATGGTAGTTTCTGGAACTTTGCCTTCCTGGGAAGTTGTTCCCTGTGGCTTGCATCTCATCACAAGCTTTCTCTCCCATCTGGTACTCTCAGGAGCTAAGCCAGCTTTCTGCCTCGTCTCACTACTCCCACTCAGAAGAATTTTCAGAGCAGGGTAGAGTTGCACATACAATTGCAAGGGGGTCCTTTTTCTTAACCTAGGACAGAACTGTAGAGATTTTCCACTCTTTTTGTGTGGGTACAAATGCTTTGCACAGTCTGCTTGGCAGGTCCAGTGTGGCCACTTAGGAAAGTGAAGAAGATGGCTGTTTCATCTGGTTTTGCATTTGAGTTCAAGTGGCAAAAAAACTGGCAGACTCTTCATTTGCCACACAGCTACTGTTTTCCAGGAGTAAGAAACACATCGTGGCTGGTGAAAGAAAGGTTCACCTGTCTGAAGTCTCAAAATAAATCCTTTTTTGTTGGTGACAACTGGCAAAAGCCTTCTGGAGGACATCATGAATGGAGAACAAGAGGTCTCTGGGAATTTGCCCTTAGAACAGGGTGACTTGTAGAGAGGAGAACAGAGCAGCAGATGGGGGAGAAGAGTCAAATCTGTTGAGGGGTTTTGGTATAGGGGTATTAGACTAGAGGCAGCTGCTGGCTTCACCTATAACTGTGCTACACATGGCAAAGTTATTTGAAGATATAATGTAAGCATATTTGAATGAAACTGTGCAGCATTTACTCTTGCCTTGGCATTTAGCACTCAAACTTGCTGTCTAGCAGTTTGAAATAAGTTATGTACTAAAGACTGGTACGGAACAGCAGGCTCAGGGTGTGTGTCAGGCTAACCAAAAGGTGCATTGTGATGGCTCTTGTCGAACTTGACTTGGGTCTTTCACTGAGGTAAACCAAGGCATGGCCATTTGGCATGATTGCCACCTGGATCTGGGGTGTTTTTTTACCCCAGAGGTGAAGGTTTTTTGGTGTGCTCAAATCCACAATGGAGCAAGACTCTAGGAGAAGGATTACAAACAGATTATAGTTTAAAAGGCTTGACATAACACCTGCACATTGATATCACTGCACTGCTTAGTAGAAGAGTCATATTTCTTTGCCATGGGTCTAAATATTCCATTATATTGTTTGTTCACTGCTTATTTCATCAATCTGAAGAGAAGGAGAGCATAATATGGACCCAAATTTCTCCAGGCAAGACTAGTGTGAGTAAAGTAATGTTCAGTCTCTAACTAATACTCATTCTACTGCTTTATTGTCTTTCATAAAATTAAAACTTTTTCTTAGTATAAAATAGCAAAATAACTGTTTTACTCTGACCAGCATTTTTACCTTCTAGGATTTTTGATTTCATGATTGATTAAAGTTAATTTTTCCTTTGGGAATGAAGTTACTATTAAAATATCTGTACATGCAAAAGAAGAGAATATTAAAATTGGGTTATTGAGATTCATGTTCTTAATTTTTAATTTCTTTAATTTTTGTATTCTTCACATAAAAGTCAGTCCCTGATTTAGACTGTGACAGGATAAATTGACAGACACCCACAGGAAACTATTAATACAGATTTCTTTTTCCCCCTGTGGCTCTTTCTCAGTCATGCCTTCTTAAAATAGGGGGAGAAAGTAATAACATGGATTAGTATCTGTGGCATAAGTGTGGAAAAAAGTGGAAATTTTTTTTCTCAAGATGCAGTGTAGAGACAAGAAAGGAAGTGAGATGTCAAGTTGGGAGCTTCAGGGTCTGATTCAGATACAGAATATGTAAGTTATTAATTTCAGTGTTTGTCTGAATCTTCATTTCATCACTGACACAAGAGAAAAGGTAAAACTGGAATTATGGGTGAAAGAATTCATACTGTGTAATGTACGTCCACTGAACTGCAGCTACAAAGTTTACTCTTCAAAGCAAGAATGCAGAGTAAAGAATATTGGTTGCACTACTTCAGTGTAAACAAAAGATGTCACTATCAGACACAAAAAGCATTGAGGTAATTAAAGCTCATTCTGAAACTATTCAGATCTTACCATTAAGCTTTAATAATGATTATTTTTAGTTTCTTTCTTTCTACAAAGGGAAACCACTGAAGACACTCTGTGAAACTACTTCATCTGAAAAAAAAACCAAAACCCCTACCCCAAATTCTGCTTTAAAATGTTCTTTTTTTGATAGGAATGTTTATAGAAACGCTTCCAAGTTCCTGTAAAAGCCCCCACGTTTCACACATCTACCACGTGAAGCTGTTCTTGACCCCAAAGAAGATGCGACTGAATCATGAAACCAAAATGAAAGAAGAAGAATATGGAGAATAGAAAGTGTGTGAATTGTGAGGACAGAACACAGTATAAAGTGGAACAAAAGAGGAAGTTTCAAAGTAGTAGATATTAGAGGAAAAATTACACCAAATGAAGAGATTTTCTTCTGCCCTTGTCCATATTTCAATGAGGTTAAATTAAATGCAGTAGGACAATGTCTGGTGCAGCATGGATCTCAATTTTCACGATCCCACAGCTATCAAACTCCTATTGATTCTTGAGAAGTAGGACTGGATTCATGTGGTGTAATCAGGCTAAGCAACAGGGCAGTATTTTCACAAAAGGAGCATCATTAGCAACAAAAATGGACCTGCAGACACAGCCAGACCCCTTCCAAGGTCAGCTGGACTGACCTATCCTGCCCTCTTGTTCTGAGTTACTTCCTTCAGAAATATCTTGGGCTGGATGTGAAAGTTGTTACACGGGCCAGCTGTCCCTGTTCCAGCTTTCCTGAGAGTTTCATCTCTCCTCTCTGCTTCTCAAGTGTGATAGAGCAGAATGTGGTCCTCAGGTTGTCCTCAGCCTTTATTGAGGTCGAGCTCCCAGGGGTCCAGGCCATTTTCTCAAAACCAGTATTAGGCAGAAACATCATATCTGCTTGCATGATCCTCTTTATCCCTGCTTCCACTTCTGATTGTGCATCCTCTGCTAGGCTATCGAGATTCTTGTACTTATTTCTCAGCCTTTGCTTTTTGTGTTGTTTTTTTCCCTTCTTTCTTAAGGGTGAGCACAAGAGTCAGAGAGGAGGTAGTTCATGGGAAGAAAATTGTCCCTCTGTTAGTCCCTTGGGGAATCTTTTCAATGCTCAGTACAACTGGAGACTTGCATTTATTTCTCTGTGAGTCCTGTCTCTTCTGGGGAACTTCCCCATTTAGGGGGAAATCCACATTCAGCCACAGCTGGGGGAGTCCCAGGCAGCTGGACAAGAGGTGAGGGGCCTGTAAAGGATCTAGAAATTGATTCAGAGAAACTAAGACATCTCTGTAGGCAATCTTTAGTGCACACCAGTAGGGGTAACTGAGCTTGGATGACCTGTAGACTTGAGTCCTAAGCCTACTAGTTGTCCCATGGTGAAACAATCTGGATATCTTTGTCCCACTCCCTGGAAATAACGAGTTTGGAAAGTTGGTGAAAGCATGTTGTGGAAAGGGATGGGAACTTTTGCCTCACAAAGCAGTGGGGAAAAGCTGAGTGAACATGTTGAGATGTCATCAGATGAAAGAAGAGGAGAGGAGGCCTCTGATATTTGCAGAATTAAAAAATAAAGCTTAGGTTTACTAGTAGGGATGTAGGAATTTCATGTACCAGATCATGTTGGTGAGACATTAAGCAGGGAAGATATCTGTATCGGTACATGTGTCAATACATGGGCAGGTACAGTGTGACAGGAACCAGGCTCTGTAGATCAGCTGCTTGTGAGTGTATCTAGAAATCAAACCCATTATTTCCATATTTATTTCCAGGTCTGCTTATGACTACAGATCACTGGGTCAAGTTAACTGTGGACATTATCCTATGCTGTGTTTAGGATGAAAATTTATATAATAGTTTGCCTTCATTTAGTTTGTTCTGTGAGAACAACTCAGAAAAAGAATTTTCAACCTATCCAAACCAAAGGAAGTTTTTTTATTTCTTTCACAGGATCTTTAGACCAAAATATAATTTTCCAGCTAAATGATAATGGAAATGTTAGTGGTTTGAACTTACTATAGATGAAGGACTAGAAAAAGCATAGTGCTGTTTTTTTCCCATCTTAAAAAAACTATAATGTAGATGACAGCAGAAGATGTATTAAGAAGTAATCAAATGTTGATAAAAATGTTGATCAATTTTGGATCCTGTTAGAACTTCCCTGAAAGATGAAAAGCACAGGTTTCTTTTATTTTCCTGACCTTGGCACCTCCTTAAATCAGGTATGTCACTCAGCAGAGTGTAGTGTTACATTAAATAAATCATGCCATACAGCATTTAATGAAAGCAAACTCATTAAATTCAGAAAAAAATCTAAAAGTCAAATTACTTCTGCTTCTTAAGAAGTTTTTCATAATATGCAGAATTTCTATTTCCTTAAGCTATTTCTATCATTGCCACCTTTTCCTAAATTTTTTACATATGCTTCTGTATAGAAAAGTGGTTACATGGTATATTTATAAATGTTCTTTAGTTGCCAATTCACATTTTTATTTTCCGGCAATGGTAGGATATTCCTCTGTAGCAGTTCTTTCCAATGACACTGTTATAAAATTTCATATATAGATCAAGAATCTTCACTGTTTAAATAAATCCTTATATGCAAAAAGCTTTTATTTTTCTGCTCACACGACAGCATAGTCACTTCACTTGGCACTCATATCATATTCCAATAGTGGCATATGTAGACATTATCCTGCAATGCATTGGATGCTGATTTATTAAAAAAGGTATTATAAAATAAATCTGTTCAAGTAGAAGTGTTAGGGAGCTCATCAGAGCTCTTAATTTTTACTGTATTTATTAATTGCTTATTGATTCCCAGGGTTTCCAGACTGAGCATAAATGTTCTGTGGAGTCATTTTACTTGACTGTGGTGAAATATGGGATGCATCTGCTCTAGTAAGTAAATAAGATTAAACTAAATAACTTGATACACAATTATTTGTGATGTGCAAGCATTTATAAGTCTTGCCCTGAGTACTTCAGAAGTAAATTTTATTTGGAAAATGTGTAATTTACAGGANCAAGGACAAGACATTATTAATTTGCATATATTTCTATTAAAATTAGAATTTTTACTCAGGTACCATAAACCCCTTTGCTGTCAAGGTGGTTCTCTCCTCTTGGAACTTAGTAATCTAAGAGTAACCCAAAAACATAATAGTGGAACACAGTCTAGTAAGGAAGATGGAACTTAAATTATCTCACTGTTAGCGTAATTAGGACTCACATTTGTTGTAATGGAGCATTTTACAGGGAAACATGAAGGCACACATCAGCAAGATAAAAGAAAAAAGCATAGGTGTAGATCTCAAAATGTGACAGGTGTAACAAGATATTTGAAAGGACCTCTCATAGTCAGCATTTCAATAGGCAACATGCAGTCGCCAGATTAGGGTCTAGACCGTGATGGGTCCTACAAACAGAAGACTGGCTGGGTTAAATTTCACATGATTTAAAAAAGCAAGGATAAGAGGTGTCTCAAAAAAATGAGATAAAAAATCTTATTGTAGAAAGTTTGTCTTTGCTGAAACACTTGGATGGTGCAAGACTGTGTTGCCAAAGCTAGGAAAAGCAATTATTGGGGGAGAACAATTAACCATATTAAGCTTCCACTGATGATTACACAGCCAGAGTGAGCTGTCCGGAAAGACAGGCTGAGTTGTTAGCCTGGCTAAAATGATTCATGCCTAGAGTGGAAATGTGGATCTGTAAGTGATGAGTATGAAGTTGTTAAGTGAACCAGGGGAGTGATTATTCAGAGGTAAGGGGCAGGAGAAGGGAACCAAACCCTGGATTTGGTAGAATACCCCATCCTCCTTGTAGTGCTGGGGTGGAATGAAGATGCCTCCAAAGAGATTTGTGAGCTGTTACAGAGGGTGGAGGAGAATCAGGAGAGAATGGAGACCCTGAAGCTAATGAGTGTGAAATTTTCAGAAATGATGTAGTTGTGCCAAGAGCAACCAGCAGACCAAGAACGGGAAGTCTGCAGTGCTGGAATTGTAAGCTGCAGTTAAGAAGTCACTAGAGACTATGATGGAAACAGTTTAGTTGAACTCAACTGCCAGGAACTGAACTGGTGGAGGGCCTGAGATGTAATTTAAAAGGCCAGCTCTAGACAGTGTGCTTACAGGTGCTGTGTGCAACATACCTGGAGTACCCAAAATCATCAGTTAGGTGCATTTGCTAAGTAGAGACCATGTTACAAAATAATTCCAAAAGAAAGACGCTCTTCCATGTTTCAAGTATCAAGCCTGCAAAAAACAGCTGTATTTAGTTAAGGGAGAACACTGATAGTGTAGGATGAATTAGTTGAAAGAAATTAAAATGCAGTAAGGAAGAAAAACTGAGTGGATGGCTTGGAAAAAAACAAACCCCATCCAGCATGAAAACCTCACCAATGCAATATAAACTAATCAAAACAAACCCAAACTAATAATGGTACATAGTGAAAAAAAAAGAAAAATAACACAGATATTGGAAAATAACAAGTAGAAATAATTGATAGAGTTCAGAAAAAATACATTTTTAAAATCAACAGGAAAAGCTGTGTTTACATTGCACTAATTTTGAAGAGAAAAAATGTGCTTTTCACATTTCTATCAATGTCCTGTAAGTGAATACTGGCAATGTGTATGTGAATTTTAGGCATTTTGCCTTATTGATAAAACTGTATTTATCTGCTTCCTAATGAATCTTAATGCAACAGAAATGAAAGGAAATAATCTGTAGAGGTAGCAGAATTAAGAATAGAATATAATCAAGGTTATTTGTGTTGGGAGGAGAAACAGGCAGATAAGAAAACTTGTCTGCAAAAGAGACCAGCAGCTGGAATAGGAAAGGATCACGATGGCAAGACAAGATATAAAATGAGGAAAGCAGATAAAAATTTATACTTGTGAAGAGAGAAGAAGGAGAAAGCCAAAGAAAAGGCATGAACAATTGAAGGCAAGCTAAAGTGAGGAGGAAAATCACAGTGTATTTAATCAATTATTAAGAAATTGATGGCTAATGGTATGATTTAGTACATGTATGATTTGACATCCTGAAAGTTCTCAGCCAGAAAAGAGACCCATTATATTACACACTAAATGGCTGTAAGGACTCATTTTAACAGTTTTTCCTGCTGGGCCTTTTCTGTGTGAAATAAATTTATTTTCCCAAATATCTTCTTTCTGATCTCAAATTCCAGCTCTAACTTTACATTTGCCTTTTTCTTTTATTAATATTCTTTTCATATGAGAAAGATGGTTAAAAGCATTTACTTTGTTCTGGATTATTTGTTCACTCTTCAACTCTCATTTCATGAACCTACTCTCTTGTATGAGAAGGTTCTTCTGCTGACCACTACTGAATGAGTGATATTTCTACACAGAAACACAGGGAAGCTACCTTTCATCTTTTCTTTCTAAAATGGTATCAAGAAGCTGCTTTCACTATAGGTTCAGTTTTCTTCAGTCCTGTTAATTCTGTCTTCATTGCCTGTGGTGAAGATAAATTTTTTTTCTTCCTTATTCAGACTAAAAGTCTTCTGGAAATCACCACATTTGTTTGGATGTGGTCTGTATCTCAGATACAGAGGTGACATTTTAGGTCTAGCTTCACAATAGAAAGCTAAAGGGATAGATCTGAATGGTGAAATGAAACTTGGGAGTACTTGGAACATCGCAAGACAACAAAACAAAATAAAATATTTTAGGTTCTAATTGGAATGCACCCAAAACTAGCAAAATATTTCAGTCAGGAGAAAAGGGTGAGAAAGGCTTTGGGAAGTTCCTGCATAAGCTGAGATTTGATTAAACCTAATCTTGAAATTCCCCCACCCACAAATGTCACCTGATATTCAAAAATACTCTCAGAAAACAGAAACTGTATGGAAGATTTTAGTTTCAGCTGCATCTCCTAGCCTAACTTACAGGACCAAGATGAAATGACAGAAGTTACTCTCACTGATTTTCTTAGAAAGTGGAATCTCTTCTGAAAGGCTGCAGCATAAGAAAAGATGCATTTCTTAAAAGGCTGCCCTTTAAAAGCCAGAGCAGTACAACCTGATGGTGGTGTTTTGTTGTTTGGGTTTTTTGGGGGGGCTTTTTTTTTTTTAATTTCTATTTAAATCTCTCCACTCATTCAAAAGACTGGATATCCAGTTATTCCTTGGAAACATATTTTAAAATATATTCCTTGCTGGAAAGATGTTAAAATTGTCATACTCAGAAGAAAGTTAAGAGGGTGGAAACAGTGTTATCCCTATTTTTCTGAGGTGCAGCTTTTAGCTTTTGGTTATGTTTACCCTTTAGACTTCAATAGGTAAATAGATACCAAATGCAGGTTTAAATAAAGAACTCTGCTTTCAAAATGTAAATTAGATATCTCAAAGACTTAATGTATTTCAACTGAGCACTGCTAATTCATATGAAGCTCTGCACTGTGGACTTACTGAAATGCAGGAAATAGCACCAAGTGTTATGAATCTTAAATTCACTATCTTTGCAACCACCCTTCCTGTCATCCAATAGTAAAGATATGACATGGGAACTAGGAGGAGAGCTAGGACCATGGTATTAATCTTAATTTTAGTTTTTAGAAACAACCTTTTTTAAAAATGGTCTGAGAAGATTAAGTCTTTTAACAAATGGAAAAAACAAATGGAAAGCAGAAAAAAATCTGTGAAACTGTAGAATATCTCAAGTGACTCACCAAAATGCAGAAAAAATGCAACCAAATAACCCCCACGAAATGTTGTACAGAAGTAGATGTAATACTAATATAAAGCTCATATCTCTGGAACCCTATCTTTGGTCCCTCATTACTGAAAGGGAGGGATGAGTGTAAGAGATTTGATGCACAAAGAAATGGCAATGTTTAGATACAGCTTGAATACGTAGTCTTAAAAAGATGGATAAGAAAAAGATGGTACCTAACAGTGAGACTGAACTTGAGGATTTTGGAAGAAAGGCTTGAAGTTCTGTCTGTGCTGTCTTTAAACTGATGGCTAGACACCATGAGAAACTACTGAAACAGGGTATTTATTAGGGAAAAAACAATTGTGAAAGGCCAAGGCTAGCAGGGGAGAGCTACAACAGCTGCATTTTTATGTGAGATCTCCTGTAGCAGTGGGTGGTATATGGGAAAAAGAAGCAGAATCATTGCGTTCAAGACTTAATTGAAGTTGGAAGGGATCTCTGGAGGTCATGTAGTCCAAGTTCCTGCTCAAAACAGGGAGCATATCACAGACAGATCAGGTTGCTCAGGCCTTGCCCAGTTGGATTTTGGCTGTACACAATCTCTCTGGGCACCTGTTTGAGTGCTTAACCACTCTCCCTATGACCAGGCATGAAACTCTAGAAGACTGTGTAGGATGTTGGAGAATGGTACAATCATTAATTTTAAAAGGATGATTTCAGCATTAGGACAAAGTGCCAGAAGTTGTCAGTGAATGAGGTTTCAGAAATGGCACATCAAAAGCAACTTTGTATAAGGCCTTGAAGTATGGCACAGAAAGAATTGAGACCTTTCTAAAAGGCTCCTATGAGCACACAGAATAAGAAAACTTAAAATTTATTTTCATTGGTGGACAGACAGTTAATTCTTATGTGATTTTGCAGATGTTATCCTTTCAACGGTTGACTCGTCCACGTTTCTAAACCAGGTGTTTGTCCCCATTTGTCTGATATGTTCATGGTCAGATACCTTTCCCAATGTTTAAAATATTCTGGGGAAGCAGAGACAGAATTAAAAAGAAAAATTTAATTAGCCAAATGCTTTCAGGAGCAGGTCTTCTTTTGGAGGTTCTTTTTGACCCAAAACAAGATGAAAAGCTTTATTGTGCACAGCCATCACCCAAACTCAAGGTCAATAAAAATACCGTCGATTTTGTTGAAAGCAGAGTTAGGCTGACACTTTGTGGTTTTGAAAATTCTATCCATAGATGACAATTGAAACTACTCAGAATATTAACTGTGATGGAAAAAATGCATAAGTAATAATATTTGAGACTGAGAGTTACATTGCACAGCTAGTAATGCCGTGTACTTGTATAGGTGCTAGATCAGCTCAGTTTTCTCACCTCCATGCCACAGGCAGTGTGACACCCAAGGCAAGGCAGAACTACTGTATTATCAAAAGGGTGTCTCAGGGGGCCACAAAATAATGAAACAGTAGCTTGAATGGCATAGGCACGCAACAAGCAAGCAAAGCATGTATCAGGCTTACAGCTGAACAGCATCCTGGATGTTTATTCAACTGCTGAGTAAAATTTTAGGTCCTAGAAGGGACATGCACCTTTTCTAAGTTTAGATTACCTGCTGGAGCGTACATTAGTTCCTCACAAGTTTGTGCATCTAGGCTTCACTGCAAATGTGCCAGTGAATGTAGTCGTGAGGTTAGACTCCAGTCAAGCTGATGTTTGGATGCAGCTAAGGCTGGTACCTGGTCTCAGGAACTGGACAGCTTTCTTCTGTTTCTTAATCTTGAAGTAGCTTCAAAGCCTGTCTTTCATTTCCAAGAAGTTTAGTGCTTCTGCTTTTGCTGCTGCCCACACAGCTGTCACCATTTCTCCTGCATTTTTGCTGAAATAGCAACCTTCTCGCTGGTCAGCCACCAAACTAACATCACAAGAGGGTCACTGAAGGCTCACTAAAAAGAGATCTGTGTCTAAAGCCAAGAAGAGCCAAAGGCCACTTTAAATCTGATACTGTTCTGAAGTCACCATGGAAGAATTCCACCTTCTGTAGGAACAGCTGTCATCATCACTTGTGCTGAAGAAGGGGTTTTCCCCTGATTTTACCTCTGTGCAGCTAGGTGACCAACTAAAGGAGCTGATATTTGATTCAATTCTGCATGAAAAAGTTCAGGCTTTTGAAGCAAGGACTTTCACGCCTTGCCTCAATGTATACAGGAGCACTCCCTTTGTGTCACATTATATTTCAGCCACTCTGAAAGTGGCGAGTTTGCATGGAAAATATTAAGGGACATAATATGATAGTCTGGAGAAAAGTTTCAAGAAGGAGAGAAGCCATCACAAATTTTAGAGATCTGGCTGGATTTATGCTATTAGACTGCAGAAACAGGGTAATCTTTCTTCCACATAGGCAGAAAACCTGTGTACAAAATACAAAAGCTGTTGTATTGAGTGATGATTCATCACTACAACAGAAATTGACATGCAAACAAATTACACTTCCTTTCTCATTTCACATGGGCAGAGGAAAACAGCTTGTTAATTTTAAGAATTAGCATCAAGACGTCCAGTAGATAATCAAGTATGCATTGAAGGTGCCAGACTGCCAAGTGCACCAGAAGGTGCACAGAGACTGAAATCCTGCCTGTAACCACAGAAAGGCTCCCAGAGGCAGCAGCAGTGTAGACTTCCCACAGACATACAGCAATCTTGTTCTAAGGGTATAATTCCTTCCATCTTTCTCTCCCTCCTTCCCTAGCACTAGAAATGGTTGAGTGATCTCTTCGACGTCAGCAATTTGTTGGAAACCTTTCAGACTTAGGGGCAAGTGATACAGCACTGCTGATTTCAGTCAGTGTTGCACTTGATGGACTGGAACTGGCTGATTGTCACCTTTTGGTTTCCAATAGCACATAAACTACATTGGCAGTTTTTGAACACACAGTGATACAGTAATTTGATTTGACTCAGCAAAATCAATCCTTTTAATGAACGTTTTATTTTGAATTCCTTTGACAGGCAGAGAGGCACTGAATATGCAGCATGGGCAGCATGTCATAGCTCCTGTTCCTCAATAGTTGGTGCTTTGCCCTGTTCTATTTCCTGATGAACTGCACAAAAAATTATTTCCTGTCATTTATGCTCTAAAATTATCCCCACTGTTGGAGTGAATAAATCAAAAGAGGTCTGCTTGTTTCAGAGAGCATCCTGCTGCTCCATAGAGTGTCCACCAAAATGTCAAATGGAAACACTTCTGTCGGATCACTCCCACGGGTGTCAGGTGCGTGTAAGTGGAGGAGGCTTCAGCAAGGAGAGGACAGAACAGGCAGGGAGTGGAACAGCTGTTATCTTCTGTGAGAACCCTTTTCCCCTTGAACTTCTTGGGATTGGTGTTTCAACCAGTATAAGATATTGCCACTTGGACTAGCACCAGCTCTGCTGCTCAGCTGAGACCTGTATTGCATGTAACAGATACAGTCTTGGGAAAAGCAGACCAGCAACTACCTACCCCAAGGAACATGTAGCTTTCATCTTCCACTAGCCCTCCTCCTTCCTACATCCTTTCTCTCGAATATGACAACACACAAAGAGACACAGAGAAAAGTTAACTTGCTCATCTTTCTCATGTTGCTTCTCTGTTTCCTATATTGAAGGATGCAGCATATTTGATTAATATGGATGCAAATGCATCTGTCATAATCCTGCTGACCCCAAGGAGTGGAATGAAGATGAATCTGGTGAAGATGTTTAGATTCATGCATTGTATTTGTAAGCTTCTTCAGGTTTGGAAAATCTGTGGTTTTTCTTTACATCTGGCTTTCCAGGCATGTTTTCTGGGCACCGAATCTCTGGAAACACTTCCAGGAAAAGGGATCTTGTGGTCCACCTGCCTGAGCTAATTTTTCAAAGTAGTTTTGTTCTAGCAGCTTTTGACTCCATTATTTCTTTCCTATTGTGATATCTTATACTCAACTCTGCAGAAAACCTGATGCCATTAAACCAGAGCCATCCTATTGTTCTGCAGTGCTTCCAATTTGCATGGAAATTTATTCATGTTAATAACTCCCCATTGTTCATGTCTTATCTTCCTAAGTCATGTCAGAGAGCTACACAATGCAAGCCCTGCTGTCACAAGGTTTCTGTACACTTAAAGGCATGAAGCCATTTGCCTTCAGTGAATTTAAATGAATTAAAGGTTTTAGGGACTTATGTAAAATCAGACAGAATTCTTAAGATTTTCTTAAATTCTCCTCAGGTCATGTTATCCACCTCTGCCTCTGCTAGCAGTCTTTGACCCAAATACTCCTGCCTGTAGCAGTAGCTACTGCTGAGCCTTGTGTTTCAGAGGGAGGCCACCTGTCATTCTGTGGCAATGGGAGGTGTTCAGCTCACAGGGCAAGGGAAAGGTACTTTTCTCAGCTGTCATCAAGTTAAGGTGTTGATTACAGATATCACTTGAATTCAGCAAACGATATTTGGCCTACCCTTGCATTCATTGCAAAGGAGTTTGCCTGTTCTACAAACCATAATTATAATTGCTGGTCAAGTGAAGTTAACAAGGCTTTTAAGTTTATTGCCCTTTTTCCTCATTTGTACACATGCTCCAGATAAATTAATGGGTTTTAGCAGTTAGGTTCATAAGCATGTTTTCTTAATATTCAAAAACTGCTGACATACACTTATTACAATAAAAATGTTTGATGGGCATAATCCAAACTACAGAACTACCTTGATATAAGATGCAGTGTCTTGTATATAATCACAGAAAACTCTAACATGGTTTTAGACAATAGGGGAGTGCTTTAAAAAACATAAAAGCATCTTTTCAGTTGCTGTTTAAAACCACTCTTGTTTCTCAGTTTTTAAGCACTATCACTCAGCACTGGTTTTGCTTCCTAATGTTGATTTACTTTGAGGTGAGCTTTTGTTTCACAAACTTTGTGAAACACACCTGTTTAAACACTTTGGCAATATGGAGCAAACCTGAAAATGGCTCAGTATCTATTATTTCATAACTGAAACCTAGTCAGGTTTCTTTTGTGTTTTAGTATAATATTGTAAGCCACACAGGAAACCTACCTTCATTTCTATAGTGACTTATTGTAGAATATTTGTTCAGATATTATCAACCATATGATATATTAAAATTACTCAGTGTTGGCACCACTCCTAAATACAAGCCCATGTACATGCATTATAGCTCTATTCAGATATTAAGAGTATAAACTGAGTTTCATTTTCTGACAGATGACAAATAAAGTAACCATCAAAGCAGGTGGAATAATAATCAAATGAAAAAAGACACTGTGAAATTTCCTGAGACATTTTCTTTCATTATTTACAAAAAGATAGGTCAAGTGAATATTGTATGACAAATGGTGCTCCTTTTCCTACTGAAATCAGTGACTAAGCTACTCTGACTTCACTGGCAGCATAAGCTGTTCCTATTAGGCAGTAAAAATGCAAACCCTGACTGTGCCTTCATGAACTTCAGCATAAACTTGCATTAACCCCACTCAAGTCTAACTGGAGTTTGAGTATTGCATTCCCTCCCAGTGGGTTTGACTCCTTCTGAACAGAGTACAATTGTTCACTATGAAGAGACAAAAGTATTCTTGCTTACAAAACTGGGTTCAAAGAAATTAGTAAATGAAAAAAACCTTTGTAATTCTACTAATAAGCTGAACATTCAGCCCACATTATCAGCATTGCCAGATGGATTTCAGTGGAAATATGCTGCCTTTTCACAAGTAGTGCTCTGGAAGACTACACCGTTTTCTCAGGTTAAGGGGAAGTTTAAACATAAGAAGACTGAAACCTTTCTGGTCTCAAAGACAAATACATCTCCTTGCTCTCCACCATTCTCCCTATTCCAATTTCCCCCAACATTTGTATAATAGCATTTTTCAGAAATTTTTTCAGAGGATTCCCCAAAACTCAGAAGGCTCATTAAAAAGCCTTTGTTTGAAGGAAGATCCTTTTGTGAATTAGTAATGGGTTAGAGGATGAAAAACAAAGGTGGAAGCTACTGATCATTTTTCACAATTAAAGGAATTTTCAAAAAGGCAAGCACAGGAGATCAGGACAGGTCCTGCATTGTCCAACACATCCACAAATGGGCTGGAAAAAAATGGTGGATAGCCACAGTTCCTAATGATACAAAACCGTTTCCAACAGTCAAAATCAAAATCTGCCTGAGAAAGTAACACAAGGATCTCACATTATTAACTGACTGGGTAGTAAAATGGCAGAAAAATACAATGCTGATAAATACAAAAGAGTGCATATGTGAAAAATACAGCCCTAATAAATGCAGCCCTAATAACTGCTTCTGAGTGAGCAGTTGTCACTCAAGAAAGAGCTCTTGCAGTCACTGTAAATGTTACCACAAAAACACCAGCTTAACATTCAGTCCAGGGACTGGGTGTGCCCTTGGCTCACAAACTTGACCTGCTGGTTGCCAGAAACTGGAAGATATAAAAGAGGAAGGAACCTTCTGTACTCGCCCTGTTTCTCATAGGCATCCACTACTTGCCACTGGTGAGAGAAGATGGAGCTGTATGGATCTTTGCTATGGCCTAGAACAGCTGCTCTTATACCCTTATGTCAAATGAACAGTTTGAGATACTAGATCTAACCTGGAGTCACAAAGGAAAGTGAAACCATAGAGGTACACAACCTGAGAACCAATGTATCAAGCTCCAGACAAAGGACCAAAGCATCAGAACAAACAAAAAAGCCTCAGAAGAGACCACAAGGAGACCCTGGATTAACCCTTGCCAGTTTATAAGATTACTGGGTGTTTTGGTGCTTTAGCACAGAATTGACTGACAGTCCAAAATACCACAATAAAACATCACAGTAACACCTGAAGAGTTCAGACACAGATGTACCAATATTTCCTGCAACTGCAAGGGGTCCAGTAGATGCAAAAAGAGACAGACATTGGCTTAGAGAGCAGAGTGTAAGCAGAGCATCAGCAGTTCCAGTAGTTTTTCCCTTGGAAGAAGGCACTGGTTGAAAAGAAGACCAATGAACTGCCAACCTGAAAGCAGACAGTAGCCATCCCAGACTAGTAATGCTTCTGTGACACAGCTTTACTGATGACTGTGCCTGTAATGCCAGACAAGACATATTGGATATTATAATATCTGAAAATATCTTTGGTTTAATGACCCTTAATTTACACTGTGTGAGTGGAGCACAGGCTTACATATCAGCATCAGGTGTCCATCTGTACTTAACTGGGTCACATCAGTGGGACAGTCTGTCAGCAGTGGATACTTTCCTCAGGAGACACAGTGCTCAGCAGGGGATGATGTTAGAAGAACAGGGATTTTCCAACAGCAGAATTTGAAGTCCTGGCATTGTTACTGCTTCCTGAGCTTGACATGATTCACATCCATAAAGGTACTCAACCATTGCAGAGAGTAGTTGCAATCATACTGATCCAGGGTGTCTCAGGTGGCCATATACTTAGAGAGAAAACATACTTTTAACTTTAACTTGCAGAAAGCAGGAAGGAAAGGGGCACTGAGTTTGCTGCTTAACCTGAGAACATCTTAAGGGTTTACACCTACACACTCCAAGAGGCAGGTTTCTTGGCTGTAAGCATGCTCTATGCTCTGCTTCCCACTCATCTCTTGCTCCCAGCTTTGCTACAGACCACTCCCAGACAGCACAATGAAGTGTCCTGAACATGCTGAATCACAGATGTATTGGAGCCAGAATTTTTAGGTAACCATGTAGCTTGGAAGCAACTTTGGAGCAACTCTGCTGACAGATAACTGCAACACGGTAAAATAATGAAACCGAGTGAAAACTCTGCAAGAAAAATCAAATACTTAATGCTGCATTATAACACTCTTGTATCAAGAGTGAGCTACAAAAGCAACAGTGCAAGGGCCTCACAGGGTAACTGAATATTCTTGGAGAATGTGGTCACATAACTGTTTGTATTAGTTTTTCATATGTGGTATTTAAGGGCTATTATCTCAAATTTTGGCTAAGAAAATATAACATAGAATTGAGAACTGTTTTCAATTTTTCAAATACAGATCTTAAGACAAATCCTGTTAAGGAGAAGCTATTGGGAAAATGCCATCAAAATAAAGATCTCTGTCCAGCATTTTGTCTGGAGGCAGGCCCTGCTTACTGAATACCACACTCTACAGTGAGTATCATGTGATGATGGAGGGATGGGGAATTATCTCCTGGCATTGACCATAGCTTTTTGTGCACTTGATTCAAAGATTCCTGCTGATTTTGAGGGGTCAAGCCCTAATGCCTCTCAACTAATGGCTGAACATCTCAATGACATTCACCAAGTTTCTGTGGGAAGATCAAAAAAACTGACCTCTTTCTACTCTGAAGAGTTTCCACAGACCCTACATGAGGAGTCCAATGGCTATAATGGTCTGTGGGCCTCCTCCATAGAGGTGTTGTGAAGACTCTGTTGTGTTTCTCTAGGATTACATGTACATGGCCTGGAAGTAGAGGTTAGGCTATTAGAACATTATTTTTCCATTTGAGGACACTTTGACGTGTGCCCAGAGAGATGAATACATGCTTAACTTATCAAGGGAATGCATTTGGATATTTTCACTCACACTCAGCAATGGACTATTCTTAGTAACTAATAATATGCATGTGCCTTGCAGCATGCTCTTTGATAGCCTTGTTTTTATTCCTTAGGGATCTAAGATTTTACAAAGAATCCTGGAATAAAAGAAAATGTCTTTTTCTTTTTATAGCAGTTTTCTGCAGTGAAAAATAAACAGAGCTGCTGCTAAGACCACTTTTTTTCTTATAAACACATTTGAGATAAGAGTATCAGGTTGACCTGATAAATATGTGCAAGGCAAAGCCGTACAAATCCAGGGTTAAAACTGCCTGCTATGACTGTTAAAGAAATTACGTATTTTTTAGCCACTTACTGAAATCAGAATTTTCAAGGGCTGTTATTTTTTCTATCTCTATTTTCTAAATGTTTAAACCAAGCATCCCACAGCAGTCCCAGTATCTGCACGTCATTTGCAATCCCTCATGAGTTTTAAGGTGGTTTAATTTGTTTTAAAGCCTGAAGTACATACAAATAAAATTAGCTGCTGGCAGGTTTAGAGACACAGAAGTGGAGTAATTTGGTACGTGGTTGCCATGGCAGCTAACCTACATCTAAATTATCCTACATGCTTTTCTCAGCCATTCTCTGGCATTGTTCCTTCTGTCTGAATTATTGGCTCATTTTTTTTTTTTTTTTTTTAAGCCCTGCCTTCTCCAAAGCCCTTCTTTGTACCACTTTGGCCTCATCTGCTGGCTCAGCCCTCACATCCTGGCATACTCTGTAGGCTGCTGATATTATCCATTAATGGAAAGGGGAAGCAAGAGGAGTACAAGGCACAATTACAGTCTTCCAGCTACTCTGCCTGTTAAGAGCAGCTTCCTGAAAGCTGATTTTCGCTGAAGTAAACCACAGTGGTAATTCCCCTCATTTTCAGGACTTAAAGCTTGCTGCAAAATCATTGATTTTGACAAAGCTATTGCAGATTCACAGAGATATAGTAAAAGCCAAATTTTGCCTTAAGACAGTAAATTTATCAAACGACTAATGAATTTTGGTCTGAGGCTACATGGCAGTAAATCAAGGTGTTATCTCTTCTATCAAGAGAAAACAGGTTTTGAAATGCTTTGGCAATGTTTATTACCAAGTAGGAATATTAAAAGAAAGGGCATGACTCCTCCAAGGTCTTTCCCCACAACTGATCTCCCTCTCAGCACAGTTAGAAAAAAAACCTAGTGCTATTTATGAATGTTAAAGTTTTGTTATTTATTTCTGATGAAACAGTTCCTTTCTGTAAAATTGCTCTGTTTCAGAGGAAAACCATCCTGCTGGCTATTTCTGACCAACCATCCTTTTTATCTCCCTTCTTGCCACCTCTGAGAACTAAGTTGTGATGCTGCTTGCCAGGAACTCAGCCCAGGTCTTATCAGTTCCTGACAGATCACGGATAGCTGACATGCCTTCTGCCTATGGCTGCATGTGACCTTAGGGTTTAGAGAAAGTGAGATCAGGAGATAAAAAGTAGAGAGTATTTACTTACTTATTTTTAATATAGTAAGCTCAACATACTGTCAAAGCAGAAGTTTTGTCGAATTTTTAAGAAGGTTCGGTTTCATTATCAGTTTGGTAGGTTGTTAGTTTTCAGGCAATTGCCTAGAAGACGGTCACTGCTGTTGAATTGCCAGATACATTTGTGTGTGAAGTCAAGAAGTGAGGATTACTCAATTTATGATCCTCATATCACAAAGAAGTAGGAAAATCCCTGGATTTGTGGGATTACAGGCAATGCTAAAGTGATCTCTTTTCAGGGATACTGACTGAAGACTGTGAGATTCAGCAAGAGCTTTTTTCTGAGTTCATTTATTCAGTCCAGTCATCTCAGGATAGCTTGCTTTTTAAAAAGAACTTTCAAAATATTAAAAACAGTGCAGATACCAAGCTCAAGGAGTAAGAGAAGTAACAACGAATCTTGAGAAGTGACAATGAATAAACATTTTATGAGGATTTAGGCTTACTGAAGACCTGCCCCCATAAATGCATTCTGCGGTATTTTATTAAACAATTGGCTGAAGAACTAAAACAATCACTTTTTGGAATAACTGGGTAAGAGAAGCAGGTCTGGCAACAGTACCAGGATTCCCCCTGTAGATTGTGGAGAGGCAAAGGACATACTATACACAAGGGTAAATGTTTAAGAGAGAAGTGGATTTCCTCTCATTGCTTTTTAATTTTGGTATGTTATATTCTTCCACTTTAATTTTTGTTCTTTCACTGTAAAACGTTGCAGGCATGCAATAAAATTTTAATATGGGAAAACAGTGCAGGCTGAAGTAGGCATCCTGAAGAGAGTCACAAAACTTGAAATTAAAACAGAGGATCACCCTTCCCATTCAGAAGAATGAGGATGTTTAACACTTCCTATTCAGAAAAATGTCAGATACTAAGTTAGATATACTTGTATTACTTATGTGTGTATTGCCTAATTTCACATTAACTCCCCATGCACAGTACTTTTCCAGGGCTCTTTGAAAAAAGGTCAGAAATATTGTTATTCACGTTTTTCAGATAGAGGAACTGAGTTATAGAGAATTAAACTGACAAACCCAAGCTTCCAGCAAATTGACCACAACGCCTCCCAGTTACCCTGGACCTCTTAGCACAATACAGATCCCTGCAGTTATTATGGATATTTTTACTTTTTATCCTTCTTGCCAGAGTCTTTGACAACTTTCACTTTGGGGATACAATGTGTTTAGCAGTTATTATGGTAAGCTGTGATTCATACTGCTTGGACCCCATTCATATTTTGTGTGGCATGAGAATAAAGTAAATTACATCCTGGAGAGCCTTGCCAATGAAATATCAAAGCTGATATCTGAGATAAAGCTCACTGCTTTTCAGCAGTAAGGAGGGAGAAGGGCAGCACATTAAATCTGATGGCTATTCTTCCTGGCTTTACAGAGAGACTGCTCTGATGGTTTTGAGGCTGATGATGACATAGCCCCCAAACTCTGTTGAGCCTCAGGAAGGGAGAAGTTCAGGAATGGTTTTCCATCTTTTTATGTACCCAAACTTAACTTCTGTTGGCTTTCAGGTGTGCCATTGGCTTCTGTGGGAGCAGCATCAGCTCTTGATCAGGCTGGTCCTGATCCCTGTCTCTGTGTGCACTGGTCTGACCCCATGGGGAGTGGGTTTGTGACTCTTCAGCTTTCCACAGGGTTCATTCTCTGAATTAGTTTGGTCTTGGGTCAGACAGGTGTCAAGGGTTGCCTAAGGAAAGGGGAACAGAGGTGCTGTCAAGGGTAGCACGAGGATGTCAAAGTTTGAGTTTGATTGCAACTGGAGGTTGTGAAATTGTTCCCTTGGAGTTTGCTTCTACTGGCAACCACTGACACTAGGTAAGAGTCCCCTATCGCTAATCTATCCTTTAGAGAGTTCATCAATCCATTATTTCATACCTGACCTTGCTGCCCATTGGCTTTACCATGTTCTCCATCTTTCACCCTTCCACTGGACTGTGCTGGACTGCAGCTGCCCCTTGCCTACCTAGTCCTACCAAGGTGTGCCCAAAAAATGACATCTTCACTTTTTACACACATCTACCACTGACACAGGTATAAATGCACAGGGAATCTGATGATGGCCACACAGCAGCACCCTCCTTTGTCTTACATTTGAGCCATTAAGGATTTCAGGTTTTTTAGGTAGTGTTACTGCACCGGTTATTGGGAGAGACCTTACACAGTAGTATCCTGTCCCTGCATATTTGAACCACGTGTATCCCCTATCAAATTAACTCTTGGGATAAAATTTCCCTCACTAGCCACCAGGTCCCCATCACCACACCTCGAAAAACCACAACCCCATGGGTAGAGGGATGCAACTCTATCAGGTCACACTTAACTGTGCATTAGGGAGCAAAGCATGAGGGTGGAAGTAGTGAGCATGTCTTTGAAGCCACGCCTGCCATGGCTCAGAAAACGCATCTTTCCCTGCTTGAGGAAGATGGTTGGACCAGGCAGCCTCCAGAGGTGCCTTCCCATCACAGTCACTATGCTCTTGCGATGTTTGCTTCAAACAATTTGCTCTCTCCTGTGTGTCCGTCTGTTTGAGTTAAGGACATAAATGTCCTTTGTCTACCTGCGATCCCAGCTTGCCCGCAGCGCGGTTGGGATGACAGAGCAGGAGCCACCGCAGGTGCCGAAACAGGGCACAGCGGCCGGGCGAGGCTCTGCTTCACGGGTGGGCAGCGGCACACCGGAGCAGCGCGGGCTGGGAGCGGGCAGCCAAAGCAGCAGCCCCCCGTGCCCAAGGCCTGGTGCCTCCTGCCGAAGTCCTTTCATAGCCGAAACCAAACGGGTTTCGGGATGGCAGAGGCGGCCGGGCAACACCTGCCCGCTCCCGCACCGCATACCGCAGCCCTGCCCTCCCTGGGCGGCGGGCGGTCCATGCCGAGGAGCGACCCATACGAGCCAGAGCTTCTGCTGCCGCCCCTCCGCCGCCGCGGCCGGCGCTTATTCATCCTCCCCGGAACGCCCGCCGGGCGCCGCCAGTCGCGGCAGGTGGGGCAGGTCTGCGGCGCGGGGGTCGCTGGGACACGTAGT